>OX463838.1:1493250-1835750 GCA_949825065.1 Odontocerum albicorne
TACTTGTATTTACTCTCATTTGTATGTCTTGCAGGTGGGAACCACACCTATTGGAGTAGCAGTTCCGGTCTCAACACAGAATACGGGACCATCGTATCCAATCCTTTGTCCCAACCCGATACCTCAAAAGTATTATAATTGTCAATTATCTCCCGTGTCTACGCCAAATAGTCAATTGCTCAACATGGCATCTCAACAGAGCCATAATGTAGGATTAACTTCTTCACCCTTTACTTTAATAAGTCCTCAAAGTCAAACTTCAGAATATGGTCAAGTCATTCATGATAACGCTAATATAAACATTGCCAGGAATATAAACTATTCTTGTGAAAGCTCGCAATCATTTACTGCAGACGCTAATATTAAATCTACGGCGACTGTTCATATTGAAGCGCAACAACCCGGGTCCTTATTTGGTGAATATCTTACGGATCCTTATAATCCCGTACCCGAGGTGCCATTACCGTGCCTGACGTGCGACGACTCGGTAATATTGCCAGTCAGAATAGATACAACAGGTCAAAGCAATCTACCCGATATGGAAACAAACGAGGTATCCCAGTTCGACTCTGCAACATCCAATTTAGATAACAATTATAATTTAGCACCCAATTCTAGTGTTCATACAAATACAATTCAAAAATCGCAAAGTGTAACGTCGAGTCCGCTGCGCGTCCCTGGTCGTGTAAGTGCCACGTTCAGCTCCACGGATAACCTCAGCGTCAAGGCTGAAGAAAGCAGTTCTTCGGGATTGTTCAGTATATCCAAGTACTTTTACACGGATGCGTCTAATATTCCTCCCGGCTCTGAGATTTTATACGGCGATCACTTTCTTCCGATGAATGAAGGTTGACTCTTAAAAGAATCACTTCTGATGTATCAGATTATGATAGAATCGTAATAGATATCAATTATATTCACATCTACTATACAGTCTGTAAACAGTTGATAGTAATAAAGTAAATTATCACTCAGTGTATTATTATACGAGGCATATCCAGAAAGTAAGTGTACTGAATTTTTGTAGGTTACAATTTTTTTTATTTAAACAAAAAAATTACGTCGTTACCGTAGTACATATGTAAGCTATTTTTCGACATAGTCGCCATTCCTCTCAATGCAGGTGGTGAAGCGGGGTATCAACTTTTTGATGCCTTCCTCGAAGTAGTTTCCCGCCAACCCCTCCGTCCACTTCTCCACCTCCTCCTTTACCTCCTCGTCGGTTGAAAACCTTTTTCCACCCATGTGCAGCTTCAGGGAGGTAAAGAGATAGTAATCTGAAGGTGCTAGGTCAGGGGAATGCGCGGGATGGTTCAGGACATCCCATTTAAACGAGGCGAGCAGTTCCGTCTGGCATTGTCGTGCAACAGGCAGACTCTCTTTGTCAGCATGCCTCTCCTCTTGTTCTGAATCGCCCTCTGCAATTTTTTTAGGGTCTCACAGTATCTTGCAGAGTTGATGGTCTCCCCTTGAGGCATATATTCAATTAAAATTATGCCTTGACAGTCCCAAAACACGGATGCCATGATTTTCTTGGCTGAAATTGTGGTTTTGAACTTTTTGGCGGAGGGTGAAGAGGTGTGACGCCACTGTTGAGACTGCCTTTTGGTTTCAGGCGTGTAGTGTGCAACCCAAGTTTCATCTCCAGTAACGATGGAGCGGAGAAATTCATCTCCATGGAGTTTGCAGCACCTCAAAAACTCTTGCCCGGCCTCCACTCGATTCAACTTGGCGGGAGATGGGATTGACATTTTTCACGAAACGTGTTGTCGCGTCAACACTTCTCAACGTACTGACCTCGAACCGGTCTCGTTGCGGAGGGGAAGGGTCAGGCTACACGGAAGTGTAGTCAACATGTCGAAAATAAAATCCATCCGGTCGTGAGAGCCTCAGTACACTTACTTTCTGGTTACGCCTCGTACTTGTCATTTTAATACGAGGATATTAATTTTTAATTGGTGTTATCGTTCTCAAATTATCCATAATCCATTGAATAGAAACATGATAAGTAGACCGTGTAATATTTTTGTATGGTGAGTTCTGTTATCAACATTGACATAATCCATTGAATAGAAACGTGATAAGTAGACAGAGTAATATTTTTGTATGGTGAGTTCTGTTATCAACATTGACATAATCCATTGAATAGAAACGTGATAAGTAGACAGTGTAATATTTTTGTATGGTGAGTTCTGTTATCAACATTGACAAATTAAAATATCATTAGAAATGGTCTAGTACAGTGATGGGTAACCTTTTTAGGTCGGCGTGTCAAAATTCTGAAAAAACCTGACTTGACCCGGGTGCCGTGCCACATCTAAGAATATTAATAATTTTTGCAGCCCTAGTAAATGAAAGAGTTTTGTTTTTGAACTATTTTTATTATTATTATTAACCCTTCCCTTACGGTGATAAAAATAATACGCGTGCTCCGGTGTTGGGTAGTGAGTACGCAATAAAAAATTAACGATTTTAAATCGGAAAAATAAGAACATTCATAGATAATCCTCTTAATTAATTATAATTGAAGTTAAAAATTATAATAATTGAGATTTATTTGCTGAAAACATTAAAAAACCATCTGAAAACATTAAAAAACGCTCACAGAACGGGCGTACGTCTAACCTATTTGCAAGCCTAGAGGCTACTAGTGGCGCGGAACGTCAGTCGCATACCCCGGCGCTTACGCCTTTGCTTGCGACGTTGAGACAATTCAGTCTAGTATGCAAGAGTGAGATGCGAATATAGTGTCGCGCTTCCCGCATACTATTCACCTATCGTCAAGACGAGGCACTCGCAGCGTTTAAATGCGAATTTGTTTTCGATCTTTACAAAACACCTCGATGTAGTCGATAAATTCTGATTATTATTAATATTATTTTTTAAATCAATGCGTAAATATATTATGGAGGAATACCTAAAATCTTAACCTTGTATTTATAATATTTATAGAGATATTGATGGTTATTAGAAGCAACGTGTAGAAGATACCCAACACAGGGAAGGAAAGGTTAAAAAGCAGAAACAAATAATTATTTACATTAGTGACTTTTTTGTTGCTGAATTGCATTTGCTAAATCTTCAATTGAAGGTTGGTATTTCTTACATTTTAAGCACAAGCAAGCGTTATACACTTTATCAGCCAGTCGGTTCCTTTTATTTGTTTTAATATTATTCAACGCAACGAGAATAAAGTCTCACAAAAGTACGTCGAGGGAAATATTGTGAGTAAAGCCATCGCTAGATTTTTCAGAGTGCCAAAAGTGTTCGAGGAGACTTCGAGAAATGTCAGGAAGTTCTTCGTGAAGGTCGTCAAGCGTCACACGGCGGTCATTTCGCAATTATTCTTCAATTTTTTGCACAAGTTTGTCAGAAATCACTGCCTTGTCTCGTCGTGAGTATCAGTACGGCCTTCTCTGAACAACCTAACCCACTTCGTGACATGTTGTCGACTCATCACATCACTACCATAAACTTTCGATGATACGAGCTTCCAATGGATATTCGCAGTGGTATTGTTCTGCAAAGTCAAAAAACGGATGACCGCGCGGATCTCGCACGGACGTTTTGTGACGAAAGTGCGCGACGACCTTTCCATCGAAAGAATTTACTGTGACTGAAAAAAATGACTGACAAACACGCGGGACCAAACAAACTGACTGTTAGGATCCCCCCTACATGCCAGGTGAGCCAAATTCGAAACAAAAAATTTCCCCGGCCTCAGGAGCTCTTGTAACCTTACTTTCTAAATGACCCTCGTACATCCGGATATTTAATTATATTAATCGTTTGTCGCGCTTGAGGCATCGCTCGTTCTTGGGCAAAGATCGTCCGTAAACGATGCGTGTCACCCAAAATGTCTTGGCGTGTCACCTCTGATATGCGTGTCATAGGTTACCCATCACTGGTCTAGTACATAAGTTCTTTTAAATGTCTTTTCCTTTACTTGAATAAAGTCCACTTCTTTGTTCAATGATAAACCACTTTCAGGTTTCATTTCCAGAGTCAAGAAAGAGCTTGTCGCTAAATATTTGGACCAATGTAAATAGAGGAAGTATGAGGTGGAAATGAGTCTCAAAATATGCTCTTGCCTGTGAAACTGTTCTTCTTATTTGTTATGAATTCATGATCTTGAAAAATCTTCATTAACCCTTATCATATCATTGTAACACGGGTGTTACACTAATTTAGTGATTTAAAAAAAATATATCCAAAAACTGTAACGTAATTTCAAATATGGCAACACATTCAAATTCTATACATGCACTATTGTGTGCAGTGGTATCATCTGGTGATAAATATTGACAACGCAACAACCTTTCAAACGACATTGGGTCTAAATGTCTGGACAGCGTGGGCGCGATTTGAAAGTTGGGGTAAATAATCTTTAAATATCTTATTAATCACTACATGTAGAGAAAAATTATTCAAACCGTTTTATTTGTTGATAATTCAGCTATGTAAACGTTGTTCTTGTTTTAGATTATAAGAATCATTTTATAGCGCTTTTTGTGTTTTATAAAAATTGATATTTAGGCAATGTAATGTGGGTGTTACATTTAAAAAAAAATCTGTAAGGAAAAGTTGTGATTTTTTTCCCTCAATTTTCCTTCATTACTTACCATAAAACAAGGAATCACCAAAGAAAAACGTTAATATTTGGTTAAATTGAACTTTGCCAAGATAAGGGTTAAATTATACATTTCGTATAATAAATTTGCTATCTTTCATTTACAAATTTTTGATCGTTTTGTGAATTTTATATTTGTATTTACATTGTGAACCAAACTCGCATAGAATATCAATTTTGACATTTGCATTGACCCAGCGAACCAGCGTGAATTTAGGCCAATGAATCATAGCAACAGCGGAGGTTTAACTATGTTTCATATTGACAACAATGGTTCATGTTATGAACCATTGTTAAGGGAGAAGAATATATATCATAAATAGTAGTAATTTGATCTGTATCCATTTCTGTAATTCTAAACAAAATTGGGCGTGTATCCATTTCTGTAATTCTAAACAAAATTGGGCGTGTATCCATTTCTGTAATTCTAAACAAAATTGGGCGTGTATCCATTTCTGTAATTCTAAACAAAATTGGGCGTGTATCCCTTTCTGTAATTCTAAACAAAATTGGGCGTGTATCAATTTCTTTACTTCTAAACAAAATTGGGTGTGTATCCATTTCTGTAATTCTAAACAAAATTGGGCGTGTATCCCCATTTCTGTAATTCTAAACAAAATTGGGCGTGTGTCCATTTCTTTAATTCTAAACAAAATTGGGCGTGTATCCATTTCTGTAATTCTAAACAAAATTGGGCGTGTATCCCCATTTCTGTAATTCTTAACAAAATTGGGCGTGTATCCATTTCTGTAATTCTAAACAAAATTGGGTGTGTACCCATTTCTTTAATTCTAAACAAAATTGGGCGTGTATTCATTTCTGTTATTCTAAACTAATGATATTGCAGTTATTAAAAACTATTGTAACATTTATAGTTGATGGTATATGTTTTTTTTCCAAAGAAAAGAAAAGCTCTTTATTCTGAAAATAAGCTGCTCCCAATTGATATTTATTTGTCAGGGGTTTGCCACATTTTTGCTAGCTCACTTTTATTTTTTTAGAAATTTTATATGATTTACGTTGAGTATCTTAATCAAACATTAAGTATCTTAATTTATTGGGTTGATGCAAAAGTAATGATCGTTTTTTACATATACAATTAAACATTTTTTTTTTAGATTTGTATTATTTATTTAATCAATTTTATAATTTCCATCAGTTCTTATAACCTTCTCCCATCTTTCTATCAACTTATTAATACCATTAGTGTAAAATTCCGTGGATTTTGATGCGAAAAATGTAGTAAGGGATGTTTTTACCTGCTCTATTGTATCAAATTTTTTATCATTTAAAATTTTTTGCAGCGATCGTAATAAACTGTGGTTCCCTGGTGGTTAGACGTGGATTTGTGTCAATTATGACTTTTAACTTGTTGTCATCAGACTTCAATGGCCGCCCGGTACGTGGTTTATCAAATAGTGAAAAATCCTCAGATAGGAATTTCGTAAACCATCTTCGTACCTGTCGAACTTTGATGACATCTGCTCCATACACGTCGCAAATGTTTTTGGTTGCCACACTCGCGGTATTGTCTTTACGGAATTCATAAAGTAAACAATGACGTAAATGCACTTTATCGACCGACATTTTGAAAAAATACAAGGGCTTTTCACTGTACTCTGGCCAGGCCAAAACTGAATAGAAAGTAGAGGGAAAGCATCCTTTATACAATGGAATCATTTAAAAGAAGATACTATTCATCATTTCTTACCTGGGATTTTTTTTACCTGGGATCATAAAAAACGATCATTACTTTTGCATCAACCCAATAGATTTTTTATGCAACCAAAAATATAAATATCTTAATCGATCCAAAATCATAATTTTATATTTTTTATTTTTAAATGATTACTGTGCAATAATATTTAATGATTTAGGTAAAAATACATATTCAATAAAAGTAGAGTATAATCCATTTCAGCTATTCTGGACCTATCTTAACCCTTACCGCTCCAATTTTACACCTATAGGGTCTTTCAATTTGAGCGGTTTTTTAATTCTTGGATATAACACAGATGGCGTCGCGAACTAGCCTTGGGTCTTGTGACATTTGAGAAGTGTAATGTATGGCATTTATAAAAATGGAGTCGTATACAATATGACAACGTGTTCAAATTGAGAATTATTGTAATATCTATTGTAATTCCATAAACGGTGATGTTAATTGGCCACCAAGATCATGTGATCTGACACCGTTGGACTATTTTCTCTGGGGTTACGTGAAAATCCAGATATATAAAAATGACCCCCGATCAATTCCTGAGCTGAAGGACGAAATTATTCGCGTTATTGGTGAGTTAGAACCGCAATTATGCCAAAATGTCATCGAAAATTTTGACAAAAGAGTGGATATCTGTGGAGCTGCAAGAGGTGGACATTTGGTGGATATTGTTTAGTGTGTTTAAATGGCATACATTATACTTCAATGACCAATAAAAATATTTTTGAAATCAAAGCAAATTGTGTGTTTTATTCAAGAATTTAAAAATTTTTTATTGAAAAAACCGCTCAATTTGAAAGACCTTTATATGCATTTGCAGCAGGAGTTATTTAATTTTATAATATTTAAATTAATAATTTAAAAAAAATTTAATCAATGTATGAACGCGAAATTTGGTATTTAAATAATCAAGAGTAAACACTTCATCGGTCAGCCGACAACTGAGCTGAAGTATACATATCGCGTGTGCGTCGATAACTGAGTACTAAGGGTTAAAATAATCACAGAATAATCTTTAAAATCACACTTCTCATTGAATTATGACCTCATTATCAATTTCATACAAAATTTTGTTAAAAATAATTTATTGTTTTTAATCTTTCCCTTCCTGTGCTAAAAAATTCGGCGCGTTCCGGTGCTGTGTATTCAATACACATCAATTCCTTCCGTGGTTACAGTCCTAAGACTGGTTTGCAGCAATTTGAACTCTTCTCCTCCATTCCCCTCTGTCCAGTGCGGCTCTCTTTAAGTCTGTATATGTTGAGCAGCGCACGTCCACCAACAGGTCCTCCAGGTGCTCTCGGCGTGGGCGTCCCCTAGAGTTTGTCCCCTCGGTCATACCCTCCATTATGGCATGCAAGAGGCCCTCTTGTCGTATTATATGACCGATCCATCTTGCACGCCTTTCGGACAGGATCCTGAGCAGGTGCCTTCCTCCTTCGATTCGTTGGAGAACCTCTTCATTTGTGATGCGGTCTCTCCAGGAAATTCCTAATAGTCTTCTATAGGACCACATCTCAAAAGCCTCTACTCTTCGTCTATCTCTTTCGGATAGGCACCATGTCTCGCAGCCGTACATCAAGATACTCCATACATAGGTCTTGATGAGGAGTATTCTCAGTTTTAGGTCTATATTATTTGATTCTATTATTTTCGACCTTTTATTAAATGCAAGTCTAGCCTGATGTATACGGCTGTCGACCTCGCTCCTGGACCGACCGTCCCATGTTATTTTGCTCCCGAGGTAGACAAACTCCTCGGTGTTCTTTAGTGGTTTACCCGACATCACTATTCTCATCTGGTGTTGCGCTCGGCCTACAGTCAGCAGCTTTGTTTTGTCTTTATTTATCTTCATACTGTAGTTATTTTGAAGAATGCTTTCCATAGTTGTTAAGGCCTCTTGTAGTTCCTCTACACATCAATACATATGTAAAAATGAGCTATTTAAAATCGGAAAAATAAGAATATTCATAGCCAATCGGTTAAATTAATTAAATTTGAAGTCAAAAGTGATAATAATTGAAATTTAATTGCTGAAAACATGAAAAAAAAACATCGGCCGACGTTCACAAAACGGGTGAAGTGACCACCTCAAACAAAAGCCCGCGAGCTAGTAAAGCGAGAGAAGCAAGCAAACTGAGATTCTATTTTTTGCGTTCTATATACCGAAATAGAGTGAGAGTGAGACGTGAATAGCGTCGTTTCCTCACCCATAGCAGTTTTTTAGAATGAATATACCTACATCACACACTGGCACACGTTTGATTGTATTGGTGAATTTATTCCCGATTTTCACAAAATATCTCCGATGTGGCCGATAAATGCTAATTATTATTAATATTATTTATTTCATTCAATGCGTAAATGTATTACGGAGGAATACCTAAAATCTGAACCCAGTATTTATTATATATATAGAGATATTAAAGTTTTTAGAAGCAATGTGTACTAGTTACACATCACAGGGAAGGAAGGGTTAAAAAAGCTTTTTTCTCAAAGCACATTTCATCAAAACTTAATAATATTTTCAAAGAAGTTCCTCATCCTTATTTAACTTAAAAACTTGACTAGACATCATGTAATCAGTCTTCGACTTCAAAATACTGGAGGGCGAATCCTCATAGCTGACATAGGAGAGGGATCCAGTGTCTCTCCCATGGGTCACGGTGGCACCTCCATTTGATGTCAAGCTGCAGACAACAAATTAAAACAACAATCATTAATGGATACTTTATCATAATTGTTGAAGAGATGAGAGTACATACAGTCTGTCAAAAAAAGAGTAGAAATTAATAAAATTGGAACTAAAAAAATTATAGCCTGGCAACACCAAAATTGACTGTCATGTCACATTTATTTATTACGTTTACGCGCTTTAAAGCAAAACTTAACGTGTCCCCAAATACTTCCGTAACCCTGTTGATAAGATGTTTGTCTTTTACCCGGGGGTTTCGAATTTGATTCCCAATGGTATCCGAAAAGAAAATGTAATAAAAACGTCTCAGTTTGATTCAAGAGTTTGTCTGGTAACAATATATGCTAGATATAGTATATTTGCGATCTCTCCCAAGTGTGGTAATATTTCTTACGTGACGATGAGTTGTAAGTTTTCGTGCCTACTCTAGGTGTTCTAAACCCGAAGGCTCGATTATTGAGGCTGAAGGCTGTCATGTTTTTTTTTAATTCCGGGGTTTATGTGGATTATGATTTGTGTAATTTTTCATTGTTTCTGTTGCCCTTACTAATAAGTTACGTATTAAAGAACATTGTCTCTGTTGCCCTTACTAATAAGTTACGTGTCGAAGAACAGTCGTCATATTCTTGATAATCTTATACACATATTTATAAACTTATATTTGGTTACTTAGAATAATGTGCTTTCATAAGATGTTGAGTTTTTTTATTTTATAAAACATATCTTAAGTCTCTTTTTGATTAACCTTTTTACAGCCCAGCCTTATATAGATCATCATACCGCTCACGTCCAGACTTTCTCGCGTCACGTTAATTCTTCTTCCCAGTGTCATGTCAGGTCCCCCCAATGTTGAATATCACCTGAGAGTAGACATCTTTGTCCCCGGCCTCGTTAAAGACCTCCAACGCCTCTTATCCGTCATGGGTATCCGTAGCATTCTCCGGTGCATCCACATTTCGAATGCTTCCAGTCGGTTCATACTACCAACTTTGAGGGTCCATGATTCCACTCCATGCAATAACACTGACCAAACGTAGCATTTGACTAACCGTTGTCGACGTTTCAAGTTTAGATTATCATCGCAGAATACGCTTCTCATTTTATTAAAAGTCACACGAGACGATTCAATTCTGCACTTGACTTCGGTTTCTGGGTCGGGGTCTTTCACTAGGATACTTCCGAGGTATTTAAATGTTTTCACTCTCTCTATATCAGCACCGTTCAATGTAAGACGTGCTTCTGCGTGATCCTGCCGGCCAAACACCATGAACTTAGTTTTACTCACGTTCATGTTCAGCCCCAGCCTCACACCGGCTCCATTAATTCTATCTATAAGCGTTTGAATGTCGTCAATACTGTCTGCCAGAACAACCGTGTCATCTGCGTACCTGATGTTATTGACGCATACACCATTTACTTTGGTTAATACGATTTATAATTATTAAAATATTATCTTTTTATAAAAAACAGATATCGGCACTGTTAAATTCTCTTGATATTCTCATTATAAAACTGAGTCGTTTGTAACAGTCCGATATCAAACGCGAGACATGGTTAACGAACGTTATTCCAACATCAAAGGTTACGCCCAAATCTTTGAATTCAGAAACTGTTTAATGCTACTCCCTGTGTAGTATACTGATGGTGAATTGACGAAAACGATCGACTATAGGATACACATACACATTTATTTATATTTCTGCAATCTTTTGGTAGTCTTCGATTATACTGTCTCCCAGTTTCATAGATTTGGGGGTATTCGATTATACTGTCTCCCAATTTCATAGATTTGGGGGTCTTCGATTATACTGTCTCCCAGTTTCATAGATTTGGGGGTATTCGATTATACTGTCTCCCAGTTTCATAGATTTGGGGGCATTCGATTATACTGTCTCTCAGTTTCATAGATTTGGGGGTCTTCGATTATACTGTCTCCCAGTTTCATAGATTTGAAGCTAGTTTTGTTTGTTTTTCTATTCTTTACATGATTCCAAAGATTCGAAGGGTTGTTTCGCTGGTTTACAGCCAGTAACACCCGCGCTCGCCCGTGTCCCTCCGAAACACGTGGTATGCACTCATCTCGAATAGTTCTCCATCCTTCACAGATGGATACAACCAGGATTCCATGACCATTATTATGTCCGCACTTTGTAATAATGTATTGTCCCGGAATTCTTCAAGTTTGGTATTGAGACCTCTAACATTTTGATACAAAATTCTAATTTATCCCGTTTTGCTAATTTTCTACACTTGGCTTTTTAGCTTTTCAAAATATGAATGCTGAAACAGCTATCCCAACTGGCCAACTAGCAGGGTCTTTGAATGTTGAAACAGCTATCCCAACTGGCCAACTAGCAGGGTCTTTGAATTTTTTGCATATTGTTTTTTTGTTGGGAGTCTTCTTTCTCAATAGACCTCAAATATGTCAAAATATCGTCGGCTGTTGTTATATTTCTACTATAACCGTTAGAAAGCTACGACATATACCGTACGTCGCAAGAGTATGGAGTAATTATTTACATGATGTATACCGTATGTCATGGGCTGTTAAAGGGTTACTGTTATCGAGTAACACATTTGACTATTTCATTATACCATATCTGTGTGCGTGTGTATGATCTGTAATGTTTGTATTCACAACCTTTGAATTTAATAGTGAGAAATTAAAAGCACAAATTGTAATTGGACTTTTTATTACGAATAAGTATTCGATTGAAATTCAAAAAATACCGGCTCTTTTCCATTTATACGACCTGATTCAGGAAATTCTTAAATTTCAGTTAGATTGTCATTGCATCTTGTGCGACTGGATGTCACCTGTATCTAAGCTGTTGAACATCAATACGTACACAGTTCTGACAGATTAAAACCAATGTTCCATTGGTAAGGAGTCGAGTTTCAAGATGATTGGCACGTTCAGCCTTTCTTCGAGCAGATACATGTGTAAGATACACGTGTATGATACACGTGTAAGATACACGTGTATGATACACGTGTATGATACACGTGTAAGATACACATGTATGATATATGTGTATGATACACATGTAAGATACGCGTGTAAGATACACATGTAAGATACACGTGTAAGATACATGTGTAAGATACACGTGTATGATACACGTGTAATATACACGTGTATGATACACGTGTAAGATACACATGTATGATACATGTGTATAATACACGTGTAAGATACACGTGTAAGATACATGTGTAAGATACACGTGTATGATACATCTGTATGATACACGTGTATCATACATGTGTATGCTACACGTATAAGATACACGTGTATGATACACGTGTAAGATACACGTGTATGATACACGTGTATGATACACGTGTATGATACACGTGTAAGATACACGTGTGAGATACACGTGTATGATACACATGTAAGATACACGTGTATCATACATGTGTATGATACACGTGTAAAATACACGTATAGGATACATGTGTATGATACACGTGTAAGATACACGTGTAAGATACACATGTAAGATACACGTGTATGATACACGTGTAAGATACACTTATATGATACACGTGTAAGATACATGTATATGATACATGTGTATGATGCACGTGTAAGATACACGTGTATCATACACGTGTAAGATACATGTGTATGATACACGTGTATGATACACGTGTATGATACACGTGTAAGATACACGTGTATCATACACGTGTATGATACACGTGTAAGATACATGTGTATGATACACGTGTAAGATACGCGTGTATGATACACGTATAAGATACACGTGTATGATACATGTATATGATACACGTGTATATTAAGTGAATTGAATGTATGGCATCTTGACAGTTTATATGTTGATCTTAAATAACTCAGCTTTCAAAATTAATAAACTTGAATAAAACGAATTAACTTTGTACATAACCGTTAATATATCATACAATATGCATTGACTGGTTTCGAGAGGTAATGCTCTCTTTATCAAGGCATAATAATACATGTATACTGATTTTATTTTTTAAATATTGTGCCACAGATCGAATGTTGAAATTTTAGTGAAGCAAAATTGGTAACATTTTTAATAATCTTAAATGGAATGTTTTTATATACATGAAAATATTTTAAGTTATTTTTAACACAAATATACATAAATAGAAACAGGAACTGAATGATTCTTGTATATTGGACATTATTGAATCATAATTCTAAATGAAGTGTGTGAACCGCTGGTATAACAATTGGTCGGTTAATTTTCTCTAACATTCCAACTTTTAATTTTGAACTGTTCAGTAATGACAAACGTTTCAAATCATTAAATTTACATGTTTATTGTAAAAAGTAAATTATTCTTTATTATATATGATAAACAGATTATAAATATTATATATTATTTAAATGTTGTAAAATTATGTATTTATCTACCATAGAAAAATATTGTTAATAAAATATGAGAAAAATAACTTGCTTTTATTCCTTGCATAAATCTTAATACCGTGAAGCTGAAAGTGAAACAAAACATACTGTGATTATTCCGTGAAAATGAAACAAAACATACTCATATGTAGAAGTTACTGTGTAACGCGAATATTCCAATTTTGAAACGCATGCTATAAAAATTAAGCAAATTAGCAATTGGAAGGTAGGTACTTATTTATTTTTTAAATTCAACATTTGTTTTGTATGTAGGGAATACCGTCGTCCCTAAATATTGTCAACACGCACGGTCAACGACCGACGAACCAACCTTCGGACATGTACAAAGGTCGCATACCAGAACACTAATATTGTTTACACGCAAGTAATATTTACGTTACATTCCACGGTGGAAAGAGAACGCATCGCGTTGTCTCACCGTTTTCGCCAATAAATATTCTACCCACTATATTATCCGCAACGTCTGCAAACACCTCGGCACGCGCAGGAGTGAGATAAAGTATATATTGCGGGCGCATTCACGCACATCTATAAATACCTACTTATCGACAAATAAAAATTATTATTCACTTGACCATTCATTGCTGTTTACTATTCATTGATTGTTCACTCTCACTTTCCACATTCCTGAATCGACGTATTTTATTTTAAATACAAAACAATCATAATCATCACGACGTATCAATAAAGCATCCCGCTAAACTGGTGACCCCGAACGAAAAGGAACACAGAATTCGACTACAGCGATGTCAACAACATCATCATCGCGACGTCCCACTACGAACATCCCGCTCAATAAATGTAAAAACATTTATTGCTATTCACATTTCCAGTACACACGCACTGAAAAATATGGTAATAAAATAAAAAATTACCTTAATTTTTCTTGATGTATTGAATGCGGGACAGATCGTGGGACCGTTAACTTTTAAACTTTATTAAAGAAAAAAATCCATTTTATAATGTCGATGACCTAGGTCAGCTGTCGGCAACCTATGGCATACGAAACGTTATTTGGTGGCACGACATAAAGAATAACAAATAATGAAATTCTTCGGTATATTAACAAATTACATGCATCATTTCTTAAAGAAACGGCTCTTTTTCCTACACGAAATTATTCATCTTTGGAGAAACATCAAAAAAATTGAAGCTGCGCGGCTCACTTTCTTAGGCGAAATTATCAGTTTTTGACGCCGTTAGCACACTGCTGCGAAAGCGAAACGGAAGCGGACCGATACGAAACGCTAGCGAATAGCTAAACTCTCATGTTTTTGAACGAAAGCGAACCGAATTCAGTTCCCCGGGCGTTCGCGATAAGTTCGTACGTGTCGACAGATTTTCGCAGTTTCGCTCGTGTTTTCAAATCCAAAATCAATTAAAAATTGATAATTTAACATCAAAAATTGATTTTAGCTGTAAAAGAACGAGCATTTATGTACGATATGAGTCACAGTGACTAAAAGTAATTTTAAGAAGATGTTGGATAACAAAGTTTCATCTTCGGCATGTTCTTCAGTATCAGAGCCATTGTCACTATACATGATGTGCTATTATAAATAGATTTAAGCTTAACGTGACTGTATAGCGTATGTCTAACATCAAAATGGGGTAGATTCGGTTCGCATCCGGTCTGCCGTTCAGGAAGGCGTACTACGCGAAAGTGATACGAAATTGAACCGTATGGAACGGTCCGTTTTCGTTTCGCTTCCGCGTCTCTGTGTGCTAGGGTATGGGGCCATATTTATATTATGCATGGGGCCATGTAAGAAATTTTAATTATAATGAAGTAATATAATAGTAATTAAATTTTAGGAGAGATGATGAGGATGGTTTGTTGATAAATAAAACTTGTTTAGATCGCAATGCGGAAAGAGAAATTTAATTGATAGACGTAGGTATTTATACTATTCTTGAATGTGTGCGGGAGTGCGCGCACGATATACCGCCGTCTCGTTTCTGCATTCACAATACGCTTCTTGTCGTATGTAGGTATCATTCTGTTTTGGGAACTGGCGCGACAGATGTGTTACCTTCTCGCTCTAACATGGAATGCGCTCCATGCCTGATAGTGAGTTGAATGACCGGCGTGTGGACCTTGCACTTGTTTGTTTCAAATTGTTAAGGTATGTAAAGGTCGTTTCGCCGGTCATTGACCGAGCATACGAACGCCACAAAATAAATATTCAATTTATTAAAGATAGATTTTTCTTTAAAAAATCTGGATCCGTCAGTGGCACGCGAAATGTCCAATACTTGGCAATAAATGGCACTTCAGTGCATATAGGTTGCCAACCACTCACTGACTTAGGTTGACAGAAAAGCGTGTTGATGTAAAGAAGAAAACAGAACGCAATGGCTTCGGCGACAAGCTAGAAACGCTGAACAGAGACAACCTCTTTATGAGAATTGAAGATCGGCAAAATCAAAACGAGAAACGCTGGCGGGCTAATAATATGATTGGGAAATATGCAGCAATGGCATATCACATACGGTAGTCGAAATAGAAGAATTTGAAAAATCATCACAGAATTGACGTGTGAGGATATGAATGTGTACTCTTATTCATCTTCGCCTACCACATTGTTATGGCCTTTTGCAACGAAAACACTTAGAATTTCAACTGTGTAGTTTTATTTGTATGAAGGTTGAATTATATTTGAAGTATAATATTAACAGTATTATAATAACGATGATATTAATATCTTAGTGGCTTTTAGAATAATGATGTCTGCCTCAAATATGGCGTCCTATTTAAAGCAAAGATAACTATACCACAACTCCTCGTTAGATTAGGAAGGAATGTTTCGGGTATGTTATCCATGCCCTTAAGGTCAAATCGATATCAGTGACTTATCTCTCGGCAGCTTCTCCCACTTAGTGATACTAAATCTTTATTGAATTTGGGGAGATAACCGACGAGATGATAAACTTAAACATAATACATCGAGTAGGTTGACACTAATGTGATAACGCTAATATTTATAGGATCTAGTACATGGTTAGCATCGATAAGTTTGACAAGGGTATAATATTTATTTGAATGTGGATAAGAACATCGATAAGATAACATCGGTTTTGGTGATTATATCGTGTTACAGATAATGCGAATATTTATAGGTTCTTAGATAAGCGGAACATTGGTTGCATTGCGGGTGAATGAGAGTATAGATAAGATTAGCATGCGCTGGCAGTAGACACATGACAACATAAAGGATATTCGGTGATGTAATAAATGTAGGTGTATAAGTATTTAGTAAGATATTGTTTTTGCACATCCTTTGATGGACTTTTAGCTAGCAAAACCCGTGAAAAGTATGATTTTTACTATGTTGAAAACCGAATGGAGTGTTGATTTTTTGTTTATATGCGGGCAGAATAACTTGTTCAATTACAGAGAATTTTATATTTTTTTTAAGAAAAATCATTTATTAAAAACCCCTTCTTTTTCTATTAGGTAACCTAAACCTTGATATAATAACTTGTAATAAAACCAGCAACTAAGCTAGTAAAAAATATAGCTTTGCAAAAATATATCAACTAGAGTCAATAGACAACAAGTAGTTTCGTTATATTCTAAAATGTTGAAAATTGAATATCACACAGTTATCAAATATCTTTCAAAAGAAGAGAAAAACCCGGCAGAAATTGAATAATGTTTAGTATGCTGTGGTAAATTATTTATTCTTGGATAGATAACTAAATTATTATTTTATTCAATTTTCACCTGTCCCGTCTATTACAGTTATCTGTATCTTTAAAAAACAAACAAAAATATTCTTCTCCACAAATCTTTTTACTGTGAAGCCTCATTAAAGCTATGATTAAAAGCATCATACATTTTATCAACCAAAATAAGATTAATTTTTAATAAAATATGGTATATTCACATCGATGATCACTATCTTATATTGAAATCATTTATTTGCTTACCGCATATCTAATGTTCATCTTATTACAAATATTCATTTAGTTGTATTATAGTTAAGTTGTAAAATATCACTTCATAGTATTTCACTAGAGTTGTCTTGAATCGAGTTGCTTTTAGTATACTGAAAATACCAACTATGGACACGGCAACTTAAATGTGATCCTATGAGGTGGAGATCACTTGACTCTGACCAAGTGATGGGTACCTATTTGGAACCTCGTTCCAGTGGTTGGACGCTATACTCCTTCATCGGGTAATTTCTGATAATTAGGATATTAAGGGCTTGACACTGGCGTATATAATTCATATATAGGGGGTTCACGGATATTATTCAAGAAATTATCTAGCACGCCGATGTCACCCAATGAATAGAACTAACGAGATCCTATTAAGTGGACATCACTTGACACTGGCGTATACTTCTTCATATATAAGAACTCACGGCCATTATTCAAGAAGTTACTCTATAAAAGTTCATGGCCATTATTCAAGAAGTTGTCAGTAGTCTATGGTCATTACTTAACACTGGCGTATAGTCCTTCATATATAGGAGTTTACGGCCATTATTCAAAGAGAGTCTATGGTATTTTGACAGCTGACGTGAAGATGGTTAAAATTTAAATGTTGTTTATTTTCTTATTTTTTTCAATTCTAATGTAGATCTCCGAATTGAAATAATAGATTTTTATTAAAATTTTAATCATTCGAAAAAAATACATTGAAAATGTCAGCTCTACAAACTGAAATCTTCAATGCAAAGAAGTTTTTGAAGTCTCAAAATATAAACGTTCTCGATGAGTGGCTTGAAGGGTAATCTTACCTTTTTTCATCTTGTTTCCGTAGTAAGAATATTGTTTTTTTTATTTAACTTCATTGCCTACCGTTGTAAGAGCAATTCTGCTATTTTTTTCCTCAGATAGAAAAGTTATGAGGGATATCGAACGGCGTGTAACGATAGGAAATAAGGTCGAAATTTACTCGAACCGGACATTGTCAAAATCTGCTAAAATGGTAGTCTACAAAAGCATTTTAGTACCAACTTTGATGTATGGGAGTGAAATGTGGACATGGAAAAAAAGGAAAAAAAAATAAATGCGCGCAATTTATGACAGAATGAAGTGATTAACCCGTACTGTCCTGTGATGTGTAACTAGTACACATTGCCTGAAAACTTTAGTATCTCTATAAATATAATAAATACTGGGTTCAGATTTTAGGTATTCCTCCGTAATACATTTACGCATTGAATGAAAAAAAAAGTCAATTGGCCACATCAGAGATATTTTGTGAAAATCGGAAATAAATTCACCAATACAATCAAACGTGTGCCAGTGTGTGACGTAAGTATATTCAATCTAAGAAACCACTATGGATGAGGAAGCGACACTATTCACGTCTCACTCTCACTCTACTTCGGTATGTGAGAATGCAAGAAACAGAATCGTTTAGTTTCTTCCTTCAAGGTACAACATACACAGTGTTAGTCTTTCCGCCTCGTCAGTAGATTACGGGCTTTCATGTGAGGTGGTCTTTTCGCACGTTTTGTGAACGTTGGCCGAGGGTTTTTTCATGTTTTCAGCAATTAAATTTCAATTATTATCACTTTTGACTTCGAATTTAATTAACTTAAGCGATTGGCTATGAATATTCTTATTTTTCCAATTTTAAATAGCTCATTTTTACATGTGTACTGAATACACAGCACCGGAACGCCTCGGATGTTTTTAGCACAGGAAGGGAAAGGTTAAGGATGAATATGACTGATTAGTTGAATAAGAGCACTCTAAGATGGTTTAGGCATATGGAATGAATGAAGAAAGATTAACAAACTAAATATACAGTGGAAAGCGTGGAAGAGGAAGCACCAGATTTAGATAGTTCAGATAAACAAAAACCGTCTCCGAGAGAACTTTTAAAGGCATTAAAGACTGTCTCCAATATGTTCGATACTGCAGTACAGTCATTACCTAATTGATGTAATCTGGGTATTACAGACTTCGAGTAATAATTAATTCTACAACTTTCGCATCAGAATATATCCCGCAATCTCATACTTCTCGAAGAAAAATTCGGGAGTTAATAAATTTCAGCAACTCGAGACAGTCAATTAATTATTCCATTGACTATTTTGAAAAGCAGAATCAAATCAGACAGTCTCATCAAGTGTAGGTGCCATTAACAACAAATTGTCACATTTCTCAAATATTGTGAACTTGTCTTTAGAGAAAGTCTAATCCATGCTATAGAGCCAGTCACTAATATACCGTTAAAGGTAACCCGTTAATAATAGGTTTCTAATTTCTTTTCATATGTCTAGAAAACTGGTTTTTTTCTTCTCTAGGTGTATTGAATTTTTCCATACTTCTGGCAAATCATACAGCTCCCAAGAGCTAAATTATATGGTGAAAAGTCAATGGTTGCTGAGTGACCTGAAGGAAATATGTCCAGGATGTTTGCCACCAAACTTAAATAATAGCGCAAAGACACAACTTATTGGCATTTATACTCTACAAATGAATTTCGTGGTTGATGTTGGTAAGTTGACAAGTTATTAAAAAAATATATCTTCTTCTTCCTAGTGTCATGTCAGGTCCCCCACCACCAACGTTGACTATCACCTGAGAGTAGGCATCTTTGTCCACGGCAGCCCGAAAAAGATCCCCAACGCTCCTTATACCAGTCCAATCACGTATATTGCGGAGCCAGGAGATTTGCCTCCTGCCAACACCTCTTTGACCCTCTATTTTGTCTTGTATGATCAGGTGCAGTATTTTGTATTTTTCTACTCTAAATACACAACCCAAATAGGACACCTTTCGGATTTTAATATTAGTCAGCAACTCTCTATCAACTTTGAATCTTTGAAGAATCCTTGTGTTGCTGACCATATCCGTCGAGGGTATCCATAGCATTCTCCGGTGTATCCACATTTCGAATGCTTCCAGTCGGTTCATACTACCAACTTTAAGGGTCCATGATTCCACTCCATGTAATAACACTGACCAAACGTAGCATTTGACTATATATAAAATATATGAAATGTCTTGATTTTAATTTATTTTTTATGCCATTTTATGGATAAAAGGATAGAGTGAGAATTATTATAATAACAATAGCGTATCATAATTCTTACATCAAAACATTTCCCAGGAGTGCCGGCATATCAACAGTTGCAAAAATTAACCAAAGTAGACACCACAAATATTGACGTTACTATTGACGCCACTCAGAGTAACAACTTTCCTGAACCTTCAGCTCAAAGGTAAAATTGTTTATTTAAATACTCTAGTTATTTATTGTAAAACACTCTGGCGGGCTTATTGCCAGGCAGCAATGTCTTCAAACTAACCAGACAAAGTAAATAAGGGAAGTTGCATGGTCGTAAAAATTATTCAAATAATTATTCACCTGTACAAAATTCATGAACAATATACATAATAGAAATTAAAGTGAGATAACATCAGTCAATGTTGTTGGAGAGGAAAGGCAAATCAGCAATGAAACACGTTACATTATTGACTTTTAGATTTAAAGTTTTAAAACATGCTAATAACAGAGTGAGTCTAACATTAATTGGTAGCTGGTTCCAGAATCTCTTTGTGCATGGACGGACAGTTAAGCTATGGTAAGATAAAAATCAATTGTAATTTGTTTTATCAAACACTGTTTATTCCACTTTTTTGTAACGGTATAACCCTACCGGTTTCAAGGTGCACATCTTATCATCAGGGGAGCACAAACAAGACTTGTTTGTGCTCCCCTGAAGATGAGGTGAAAGCCTTGAAACCGGTAGGGTTATACCGTTACAAAAAAGTGGAATAAACAGTGTTTGATAAAACAAATTACAATGTCTTTAAACCTCCACAACGTTAATGCCTTAACTATAAATAATATATATATAAAAATCAATTATGGTCCGAAAGGAAAGGAAACATTAAGATTCTAGTCTTCTCCCTGGCTCCATCCCAACTCACTGTCTGCGAAGACTGTTGGGGTCAGCTCTCCTCGTCCTCAGGTTGTACGCTCTTCTGTCCCGGACTACGTCCCCCAGGCCGTGCCTCTACATCAGGTTATCCTTTTGCACCACCCATGAATTATTTGGTCTTCCTCTGGTTGTTATTCCAGGAAGATCCATGGAGATTGCCTGGTTCACAATGTGATCGGGTGCTCTGCGTCCAACGTGCCCATACCATCTCAATCGCCTCTCCTCCATCTTGCTGTTGATGTCTGTAACACCTAGGCTTCCACGAATGCGTGAGCTTTTTATTTTGTCTCTTAGGGACACACCAGCTGACCATCTTAGCATGCCTCATTCAGCAGTTTCTAGTTGCCTGGAGTAAGAGTTATACATCGTCCAGCATTCGGAGCCATAGAGGAGTACGGGTCTGACAATCGTTTGGTATACTTTTCCTTTTAACTTTATTGGCATTTTCGGATCACATAGAACTCCCGTCATTGATCTAAACTTCATCCATCCCACACTAATTCTATGTGTTACATTACAACATTAATATTCAAGTATGAGTTTGGAATAAAAGTACTACAAACCCAAGTATATATTAAGTTTCCAAATATTGCAATTAAAATATTCAAAGATAATATAAACCTGATGCGAGTCGTCAAGATGCAAAACCCGTACTGGAAGACTTTCGGTTTTGAGGAAATGATGATTAACTACTTCAAATGTATAGCCAATTTACATCTCAAATCCATTCTCTGGCACTATCATCGAGAGGAAGGGAAGATGCAGACTCAGCAGAGAAAAATGACACGCATGGCAACTGATCAAATGTTCACCATCTCTAGAGTTAAAACCTTTTTTGCCCAAAGACAATATGCCTATTTAGCTCCCATGACATACAATGGGGTGCCGAATTCAATAAAGGTAAAGGGAGGAAAACAGTTAAGGCAGTCGATCGGAGTCGAGCTGGTTCCGGCAGGGAAATGACCATTTTGAAATAACGGTTTTCTCATGTTATGCAAGATATGAGAAAACAAATAGATGTGAAAAGTGTTGAATGGAGGGGACACTTGCGCTATATCATCTTCAATATACTCAAATGGTAAACTATGTGAGAATATTTAGCAATAAATTACTTTGTTATTACATTGATTACCGCTACACATGTTTCTACCACCTATCCATTTTGCCCGAATGCAATATGCCTATTTAGCTCCCATGACATACAATGGGGTGCCGAATTCAATAAAGGTAAAAGGATGAAAACAATTTAGGCAGTCGATCGGAGCGTGGTTGTTATTGCGACAGGAGTTGAGTACTTGGGCTTGCAAGAGGAACAACTTGTGAAAAGGGTTTGTGTGTGCTCTTGAGTGCGGTTTTTCTGTTGTTTTATATTTTTATGATTTATGTGTGCGGTATGTTGTGGGATGAATGTTTTGGTCTGTCTGGAGTGATGAAGTGTGAGGAGTTTGATTTCGCGTGATGTTTTCAGTTGTAATTGAGTGTCACTGTGTGTCAGGTTGATGAGAACGTGCAACGGGGTTTTATATAATCCAAAATCGGAAAGAAGTATCGATTTATTTTTTCATGCTATATGTCCTCAGTGAGATACAGGCGAAAGCCTAGTTTACTGGGGACACGACAAATGAAAGGCAACAAACCCAGATACATTAAAATTGTGTGTCCAAATTAAATAACCTGTTGTTTTTTCGCTAATTATGTATATTTCTTGTCATGTGTAAAATAAATAAATAATAATAAAATAAATTAAAAAAAAAATGTAAATGAAATGTCAGCGTGACATATTTTCTGTTTGATGCATTTAGAAACAATAAATAATATCAGTCTCATAGTTTTAACAGATACACAAAAGAAAATATTTTTGATTAAATTATGCGCAGACCGGATTTTGATTAAATTATGCGCAGACCGGATTTTGATTAAATTATGCGCAGACCGGATTTTAACACTCACCATCGTCCAGAACAGGTTTGCATCTTGACGAATCATGTACCAGGTATGTAAATATGAAACCAGAATTTGCTCATAGATGGCTCTAGTTGTCAATGTAGTGACTGTCAAACCGCGCCATTGGCGCCTTTTCCTTGTGTTTACATTTGTCAAAGACTTTTAACTCACAACAATACAAGTTAAATACAACTAAATATGTTTTCATAGCGTTGAACATGTCTGTTTTTGTGCCTTAAAACTATGATTTGCGGACAGCATTGATTTTCTGTTACCATTTGAAGAAAACTGCTGTAGAATCGCATCGAATACTTGTCGAAGCTTATGGTGAGCATGCTCTTTGTAAATCACAGTGCTTTGAGTGGTTTAAAAAATTCAAAAGTGGCGATTTTGACGTGAGAAACGAAGAACGTGGAAGACCACAGAGTAAGTTTGAAGATGCCGAATTGCAAGCATTATTGGATGAGGATGACGCTCAAACGCAACAACAACTCGCGGATCAATTAAATGTGACACGATAAGCCGTCTCTATATGTTTGAAAGCCATGGGAAAGATCCAGAAGGTGAATGAAAGGCAGCAGGAAAACTGAAAAACCACTTGCGAAATGCTGCTCGCCAGGTACAAAAGAAAATAATTTATCCATTGAATTGTGACTGGCGATGAAAAATGGATATATTTAGAGAATCCTAAGCGTAAAAGATCATGGGTAACTCCAAGCAAACCAGCGACATAGACTGCAAGGCCAAATCGCTAATGGACGGAAGACAATGCTCTGTGTTTGGTGGGATCAGAAGGGTGTTATCTATTATGAGCTGCTAAAACCTGGTGAAACCATTAATACTGAACGCTACCGACAACAAATGATGGATTTGAACCAAGCATTGCGTGAAAAACGACCAGAAAATCAAAAGAGGCAACACAAAGTGATTTTACTTCATGATAATGCACCATCGCACACAGCAAAACCGGTCAAGGAAACGATTGAGGCATTTAGTTGGCGAATACTTTCGCATGCGGCTTACTCACCAGATTTGACTCCATCCGATTACTACTTATTTGCATCAATGGGACACACTTGCTGAGCAGCGCTTCACTTCTTACGAAAATGGCTCGAACAGTTTTTTTGGCGTTTTTGGCCACAAATTGCCAGAGAGATGGGGAAAATGTGTAGCTAGCGATGGGCAATACTTTGAATAAAATATTTTTTGTTATTCAACAGAATGCTGAAGCTATCTCTAACAGACGGGATTCAAGAGATCAGTGGAATTGAATATAGACCAATGAGGAATTTAACTTGTGACCTCACTCCTGGTACCAAAATTCAAATCAAAGGTATGTTTATCGTTGATTCTTTTTTTATTGATTTTTCTAATCAGTTTCGTCTTCGACTTTCGTACAATTCGCTATTTTGTACATACGAGTATTTCGTTCTTGAAGCAACTCCCAAAACTCCATGTTTAGTTAATTCATTATACTCAAGAAAATGTAGCAATGTAGCCCTGTGATGTTTGAAATGTCATGTCTCAAAGGGATGGGGTAAAATCGTTTTTTTTTACAAATCGAATAATTTTTTTTATAAAAATTGTTTTTCTCTAAACTGATGTTGTTTTAATTCCTAATTTTCATTATACTGACTTTCTAATGTATTGTATGATTTGTATCTATCTTTAAATAGGCCAAGATCCACTATGAATTAATACTAATTACGAACATTTAATTTTATGTATAAAAAAATCGTATACCCTATCCCTAGCCAATGCGGACTAACGTAGTGACTTTTTACTTGACGAACGTCGCCAAATATTATTTGATTTTAACAAACTGCCACATTTTTGCTAATTTGTAACAAGATGTATTAATTTGTCATTATTGTTAGTTTTATGTAATGTATTTACCTAAATAACTTGCTATTTATTAGAATCGAGGCTTATATTAAAGTTGATAAAATAATTTAAATTACTGAACATCGTTACAAGGTTATTATTATTATTTTTTTCATTTGACGAGTTTATTGCCATGTGGCAATCTCTTCCAACCAACCAGAAAGATGTTTTAATGGCCCCTAAGTGAAAACCGTATTGGGGCAAATTTGTGAAACGTCACAGGTACCATGTTACATTTTCTTTAGTATATTAAAAATTCAACACGTGTTCTAGGTAACTTGTTATGTACTGATAGATTATCAATTTTCTTTTGTAACCTTTTCATTAGAATTTCCAAATTCATTAAATATTGTTCGTATCATTCAAGCCCGTTGGTTTGGATCTCCTTAGCAACATTTTCGGCTGAAAAATGTTCATTATACTGAAATTTTTTATTTCATTCAACATTTTTTTCTGTTAGTTCATTCGATCCAACTAAGAATATTAATTATTATGAAAATTTCGTTACTTCAGTATTCGTTATGTGATTTGACCTATAGTTAGTACATACAATATACCATAACGCCATTTCAATAGGCAGAGAGGACAGACTGCCAAACTTTCCTGATACGACACATATTCTTAACCTTTCCCTTCCGGTGCTAAAAAAAAATCGCGCTTCCGGTGCTGTGTATTCAATGCACACATGCAAAAATGAGCAATTTAAAATCGGAAAAATAAGAATATTCATAGCCAACCGCTTAAATTAATTAAATTTGAAGTCAAAAGTGATAATAATTGAAATTTAATTGCTGAAAACATTAGATTCTATTTATTGTGTTTCCATATACCGAAGTAGAGTGAGACGACACTCCTCACCCATAGCGGTGTTTTAGAATGAATATACCTACATGACACACTGGCATACGTTTGATTATATTGGTGAATTTATTCCCGATTTTCACAAAATATTTGTGATGTGGCCTATAAGTGCTAATTATTAGATATCTATGGTACAGAACAAAGGGCGATTACCCAAAATATGCTCACCATGCCGAACTTCTCACGGTGTGTAACTATAGAAGCCTTGAAACAAGAAGGCAAGAATCCATTGCGATATTCCTAATAAAGATTTTCCAAGGTTCATTTAACTGTCCCGCGATTCTAGAAGCACTAAGTTTACATGTACCCAATAAATATAGCCGTGCAAGGAATCACCCTCTGTTCTACATACCAACTTACAGGACGAATATGATGGCTTAACACTCAAGTCACGTGTGGTATAGAGATATTGAACCAACTGAATGACACTGTGGATATATTCTCGGTACCGTCTAGCAGTATGAGAAGAATCCTGGCTGATATTCTTCCTAACGAATAAGCTAAAGCTAGAAGCAAACCCTCTTTGTGTAACAGGAGAAATCCGTGCAAAGTGGATAAAAAAAAATAAAAAAAAATTATTAATATTATTTATTTCATTTAATGCGTAAATGTATTATGGAGGAATGCCTAAAATCTGAACCCAGTATTTATTATATTTATAGAGATATTAAAGTTTTTAGAAGCAATGTGTACTAGTTACACATCACAGGGAAGGAAGGGTTAACCTCTTCTACATCCATACAACTTCTACGATATCTCTGAATTTCTACATTTCCTTCTTTCAAAATATCATTCAATCGATCCAACCATACTTTCCTTGGTCTATCATTCATACACCTTACACTCACATTTACACTATATATTTGATTTGTTAGCCTTTCTTCATTCATTTCTTCCACATGCCCAAAACTCTCTCAGCATGCTCTTCTTCATCTTACTCAACACATTGCACCTTAAGTTCACATTAATCATTAATCACTTCATTCTGTATTCTGTCATATATTCTTCTCAATGCACGCATTTCTACAGCATTTATTTAGAATAATATATTAACAAAATAGATAACTTGTTTGATATTCCACAGGTCCCGTAGACTGCCGGCGAGGTGTGCTTATGTTAGAAGAGAAACATCTGACAGTATTAGGTGGCGAAGTTGAGGATATAATAATCAATAACTTGTATAGAAATGTCTTGACAAGAATAGTCAGTAAGAATTCTGAGATCACTTCTGGAAAGTCATTGCCCGGTAAGTTTTACATAAACATTATTAACCCTTCCCTTACGGTGATAAAATTGAAACGCGCGCTCCGGTGTTGGGTAGTGAGTACGCGATCAAAAATTAGCGATTTTAAATCGGAAAAATGAGAACATTCATAGATAATCCCCTTAATTAATTATAATTGAAGTTAAAAATTATAATAATTGAGATTTATTCGCTGAAAACATTAAAAAACCATCTGGCAACGCTCACGGAACGGGCGTAGATCTAGTCTCGTTGCCAGCCCAGAAGCTACTGCGGCGCGGCAGGGTTGGTGGCTAACTCGGGCGTGGCTTACACTTGCGAGGTTGAGACAATTGAGCTCCTCGCTATTCAGTGACGTATGCAAAAGTGAGATGCGAATATAGTGTCGCGCTTCCCACATACTCTTCACCTATCGTCAAGACCCAAGATCGAGGCACTCGCAGCGTTTAAATGCGAATTTGTTTCCGATATTCACGAAATACTTACGATGTAGTCGATAAATTCTGATTATTATTAATATTATTTTTTAAATCAATGCGTAACTATATTATGGAGGAATACCTAAAATCTTAACCTTGTATTTATTATATTTATAGAGATATTGATGGTCATTAGAAGCAACGTGTAGAAGATACCCAACACAGGGAAGGAAAGGTTAAAGATAAAATGATGTAAAGTTGACCGTAAAACCACCACTCTCCAGTTATAATGCGGTGAGCGGGACTGCACTTTTATATTCTCATTTCTATCAAAATCATAAGCGGATGATCTATGTGGATAGGTTTCATATTCTACGCCGGTACAACACTCCGCAGCATGCCGCTTCGGAAGCATCACAGGACACATGTAGCGTGACCTGATTCCTCTTGTTTTGAAGGCAGCATCTTGGTATCCGGATGTATGATCTGGGTATTTGATAAAAAAGATTTAATTACATTAAAAACCCTCGGATTGTGAGCATAATTCGTTCCGGAAACGTGTTTGTAATCCAAAGCACTCGTACATTAAAGTGAATTTGACTCAGATAATAATCTCAAAACAAACGCGTTTTTCTCGAAACTACTTTATTTGACTTGGTCGACATAAAATCTCAAGTTCTATCCAACTAATCGCTTTCAAATTTGGTACGAAACTTTGATAAATGTTTTTATATCATCCCTACCTTGGAAAACTCCAAACAATTTTTTACTATTTTTAAAAAACTAAAAACATTGAAAAAAGGGTAAAAAATTGAATTTTTTTTAAATATCTCTTTGGTACCAACTATAGCGACATTATTTCTTATCAAGAAACAGTGTATGATTTTTGTTTCGGATTTACGAAAGGGTTTCAATCATGTCGACCAGCTCACCCTCTTTTTTTTTTTTTACGACAAGATATAACAGTTGATGACATGTTGAATTTTCAATATTTTTTTTTTCAAAATTCAACATGTTAATTTCAAAGTTCAAAATTATTCAATAAACAAACTAAAAAAATGTATACGAAAAATATTTTTAGTTTTTTTTTTATTTAGTCTGAAAAAATGCCCTAAATTTACGCCTCTAGAGTAGATTACCCCCTTAATTATCGTGTAGGACTTTCACTGTCACTAACGGAATGCCGGCCATCTGTTGGCTCACTGGAATCATTTTCTTCTTGTACTACTTGAACAAGGAACCTATCCAATGACACTTGCTTTTTAGCCTCCTTTTGAGGATTTCATGGAAGTGTGACATTGTATTGTCGTTTTAAAACAGATTCATCGCTCGCACTTCTACAGCCTTACTCGGGTGGTGCTTTTCTACAAAATTTTGCACTATTTCCCACATTTTACACATCTCCCTAATGTCATTTGAAGTGAGGGATTCCCCCGTCTTTATATTACATCATACATAAACAATCTTCACATTGTTAATAAGTGCATATGTTAGCTAGCCCTAATCTTTGCAAGTCATCAATGTTAACCTTTCCTTCCCTGTGTTGGGTATCTTCTACACGTTGCTTCTAATAACCATCAATATCTCTATAAATATAATAAATACAAGGTTAAGATTTTAGGTATTCCTCCATAATATATTTACGCATTGATTTAAAAAATAATATTAATAATAATCAGAGTTTATCGACTACATCGAGGTGTTTTGTAAAGATCGAAAACAAATTCGCATTTAAACGCTGCGAGTGCCTTGTCTTGACGATAGGTGAATAGTATGCGGGAAGCGCGACACTATATTCGCATCTCACTTTTGCATACGTCACTGAATAGCGAGGAGCTCAATTGTCTCAACCTCGCAAGTGTAAGCCACGCCCGAGTTAGCCACCAACCCTGCCGCGCCGCAGTAGCTGTTGAGCTGGCAACGAGACTAGATCTACGCCCGTTCCGTGAGCGTTGCCAGATGGTTTTTTAATGTTTTCAGCAAATAAATCTCAATTATTATAATTTTTAACTTCAATTATAATTAATTAAGGGGATTATCTATGAATGTTCTTATTTTTCCGATTTAAAATCGCTAATTTTTTATTGCGTACTCACTACCCAACACCGGAGCACGTGTATTATTTTTATCACCGTAAGGGAAGGGTTAACATTCTCTAGTTATTGGCAACATTTGTGAATAAATATTCTTTCTCACTTTAACTAAATTATGTTCACATTAATGGGTACAACATTAGTATATGTCCAATAAACTATTAGAATAAGCCATTGGGCATATCCGTCTAATCGCAATACTAAATGTTTTTTATAAGAAACGACAAAGTATGTTTTAATATCAAGAATCGGGCATTCTCACGTGACACGTTTTGCATTAAAATTCAGAGGGCACTTCTTCAAAAAACATTTTAAGACCTCTGTGCCTATGTTAGTAGGACATTTGTTTTCCGAACTATAATGTTGTTTTCCGAAATCTTTTTTCAAAATATCACAGGTGTTATAATAGAAATTAAAATGAAGACTTTAATTTGCCAAATTTTATATATTTTTTTAATATCCAAAAATACAAGCTACATATGCGTGTATTGTGTGCAAGCTGTTGCACTTCAGCAAGCATATAGTCTTGATAGAACAAATTAAAAGTCAATCGTAAGGATATCCAAGTTCCAAGACGACCGGCAGGTTTAATCTGCAGCACCATTTCATTAGGTAGATTTTTTTTTTTACATAACGTTATTTTGACATTTTTTAACCTTTCCCTGCCTGTGCTAAAATAATCCTTGCGTTCCGGTTCTGTGTATTCAATACACATGTAAAGATGAGCGATTTTTAATCGGAAAAATAACAATATTCATAGCCAATCGCTTAAATTAATTAAATTTGAAGTCAAAAGTGATAATAATTGAAATTTAATTGCTGAAAACATGAAAAAAAACTTCGGCCGACGTTCACAAAAGGGGCGAGACGACCACCTCGAACGAAAGCCGGCTGGCTACTAAATGAGAGAAACGACCGAACTGAGATTCTATTTTTTGCGTTCCCATATACCGAAGTAGAGTGAGAGTGAGATGTGAATAGTTTCGCTTCCTCACCCATACGGATTTTTATAATGAATATACCTACGTCACACACTGGCACACGTTTGATTGTATTGGTGAATTTATTCCCGATTTTCACAAAATATCTCTGACATGGCCGATAAATGCTAATTATTATTAATATTATTTTTTAATTCAATGCGTAAATGTATTACGGAGGAATACCTAAAATCTGAATCTAGTATTTATTATATTCATAGAGATATTAAAGTTTTAAGAAGCAATGTGTACTAGTTACACATCACAGGGCAGAAAGGGTTAATAGCATTATTAGAATTTATGAAACGCATCATATAAGATACAGAAGGTCTAAGAGTAAAATCAGTTTGGAAGTGAGTCCGCCAGGAATTGAACCTGGAGGGCCCGCTTGCTTCACGTGAATGCTAAACATAAAAAGTTACTTGTACCTCTAAATCTCGCTGTTGCTGCAGTCTCCCACTTTCTATGAGTAACTCGCTGTTAACTCTAATTCAAGTTTCCAGTGTTAACCCTTATCTTCAATTTATCCAAATATCAATTTATTTATCCAAACTAAAGTTCAATTTATCCAAATATTAACGTTTTTCTTTGGTGATTCCTTGTTATACGAGTATGGTAAGTTATGAAGGAAAATTGAAGAAAAAAAATCACAACTTTTCCTTATAGTTTTTTTATATGTAACACCCACGTTACATTGCCAAAATATCAATTTTTATAAAACACAAAAAGCGCTATAAAATGATTCTATAATCTAAAACAAAGACAATATTTACATAGGCGAATTATCAACAAATAAAATGGTTTGAATAATTTTTCTCTACATGTAGTGATTAATAAGATATTTAAAGATTATTTACCCCAATTTTCAAATCGCGCCCACGCTATCCAGACATGTTGACCCAATGTCGTTTGAAAGCTTGTAGGCGTTGTCAATATTTACCACCAGATGATACCACTGCACACAATAGTGCATGTATAGTATTTGAATGTGTTGCCATATTTGAAATTACGTTACAGTTTCTTGATTTTTTTTTAATCCCTAAGATAGTGTAACAGCTGTGTTACAATCAGGGCTGTGGAGTCGCTTAAAAAAAAACACGACTCAGACTTCGACTCCGATTCCTATATTTACCAACAATACGACTCCGACTCCACAACTCCGACTCCACGACTCCGACTCCACAACTCCAACTCAAAAAAGCTCAATTTTAGCAGGTTGTTTCCTACCTTTGCATATAGCCATTTTTTTTCATGTTATAGGGATATAAATAAAACAAGATCAAACTTTAAAAAAATTAACCTATTATATATGATAATTTAAATAAAAAATTAAATATGTTATTACAAAGGGAACGTACATCTGATCCCTGCTATTACAAAAATTAATAGAGAAATGGAGAGAATTTTGTTTCTGTAACGCAATGATATCAACACGTGGACGTGACCAATGCAGAACGATGACTGGCAAAAAAATGCGCGCAAATTGCGTGCAAACAAAAGGAGAAACAAATGCTCCTTTTCTTTCGACGTGAGAAAGAAGGAGACAAACACATTTTTGTAGACTTTATGCATTAAATGGATCTCGGTGATTCACCATATCGGCGCGACTTGCGCCTGCAAGTTTAATATTCGCGCACAATACACATTCATTATAATAATTAAAAAAAAAAGTTTTTTAAATTTTAACGAAAAAGTAGTCGGAGTCGCTCGTTTTTTACGACTCCGACTCCGGCCCAAACACCGCGACTCCGACTCCGCGACTCCGACTCCGACTCCACAGCCCTGGTTACAATGCCATGATAAGGGTTAAGGTATACAATGTTTCAAATTACCTTGATTCAGTTTGTGTTCATATTAAATACTTGATAAAACAAATATATTTGTTGCAGATTCGATGTTTACAAGGAATTTATATCAACCCTCTAGAAATGAAATAAATAGAAATCCTAACAATCCAAATACTGTACCAAACCAAAACAGATTTCAAAGGAATGTCTCGAGTGAAAATACGAGATCTGGCATGTCAAGTGGGGCAAATATGTTTATCGATGATGAAATCAAAGATCTGGATGCTGGGATGTTTGCTGATGATGATTTCGATGTGGACCAATTAGCCGCGATAGAACAACAAGCATTTAACGCTTCAGCATCTAATTCGAGCGAAAGCCCCAAGTTTGCCGTGAAAAAGATGAAAATATCCAATGATGCCGGACAGTTTGTTGTCGAGAAGTTGTCGCCGCAAGAAAATAAACGAGAACCAACTGCTACCACTACGGGGCATGCGGGAAGTTTTGAATTGGACGAGGAAGATGAATATTTAAGAATGGCTGAAATGTACGATTTAACGGACCATTATAATGAACCAGAAATGGAAAATGGAAATTTTACAAGGACAATTGTAGGTTCGGATAATAAAGAAAAATCAATACAATACTTTCCTAAGCCAGAACATAGAAAATTTCCTGTAGAATTAAGAAAACAACCTTTCGTCTATTTAAAGCAGCTTGCTGAAGTGCCTAGTGAAAAATTAGAAGGAAAAATATTCACAATAAAAGCACAAATATTTTCGTTAAAAAGTAAGTTAGCTCATAAAAATGGAGAGTGGGATTTGAAATGCAAACTAACCGATGGGACTGCCTACTTGGTTGTCAGCGTAGCGGGCGATATTTTAACGCAGTTAGTAGGATACACAACTTCAGATGTGGCCAGAATGAAAGCGGAGTTTGAATCTAATCCACAGGTGAAGCAGAAAGTATTACAGGTGAGCATATTGGAACATTGACGCGCTCTCCGATTCAGTGCTCGCCAGACCGGCCATACAAAATGAACGTGCTCTCCTTTGAGCTTGTCGCAAGCTAATATCGAATCCAATTGTAATAATTTATAAATTGTAACACATAGTGACATCTATTGGGATGGTCAAGAAATATTTAAATATTACAATTTACCGATATTATCAAAGTTACAGTCATCTTTCTAAAAGCTTTCACTGACAGTCAATACGTGTCTCTGATACAGGGTTACCGACTACAGTTTTTTGCGACGTGATTTATAATGACTTCGTTTGTTGTTTTCTTCAATGGTTGATTTTTAACTTTTGTGCGTTATTTTTGTATTTATTTACAAAGTGTGTTTTCATGTATTCTTTGGTTATTGGCGGTAGTTTTGCGGCATAATACGACATTTATATAGACTTTTTACGGTTTTATTTTATAGTTTATTTACCTTTTGTGCTTTATTATACGAGGCATATCCAGAAAGTAAGTGTACTGAATTTTTGTAGGTTATAATTTTTTTTATTTAAACAAAAAAATTACGTGGTTACCGTAGTACATATGTAAGCTATTTTTCAACATAGTCGCCATTCCTCTCAATGCAGGTGGTTAAGCGGGGTATCAACTTTTTGATGCCTTCCTCGAAGTAGTTTCCCGCCAACCCCTCCGTCCACTTCTCCACCTCCTCCTTTACCTCCTCGTTGGTTGAAAACCTTTTTCCACCCATGCGCAGCTTCAGGGAGGTAAAGAGATAGTAATCTGAAGGTGCTAGGTCAGGGGAATGCGCGGGATGGTTCAGGACATCCCATTTAAACGAGGCGAGCAGTTCCTTCGTGGCGTTGGCCGTGTGTGGTCTGGCATTGTCATGCAGCAGGCAGACTCCCTTTGTCAGCATGCCTCTCCTCTTGTTCTGAATCGCCCTCCGCAATTTTTTTAGGGTCTCACAGTATCTTTCAAAATGACGCACTATTTAAAATTCCAGTTGCTATAGAGAGGGTCACTATATATTATTTGCTGAAAAATATGGAGTCGTACAAAAATAAATGTTAAAAGTATTTGTTGTATTTTCAGGGAATATCTGATGCCCGTGAAAAGTTGCAGAAAATGTATTGCCTCTTAGACATCACGTACAGAGATACTGGACCCTGGGTGGTGTCCATGACTGAATACAAATTTGGTCATTTGCTTCAATTGAAAGAGAGATTGGCTGTTGCTGGATATAACTAATTCATCACTCCGTTCGATAAGTTCTATCAGAAATACAGGAATATAAAACGTTCCCATCCAGGTCGGTCTACAGCCCGGCACTGTGTTCTAAGCTAATGAATAATACTTCATTATGGATTAACCTCTCTCGAGTAGTAAGATATTAACCTTTCCTTCCCTGTGTTGGGTATCTTCTACACGTTGCTTCTAATAACCATCAATATCTCTATAAATATAATAAATACAAGGTTAAGATTTTAGGTTTTCCTCCATAATATATTTACGCTTTGATTTAAAAAATAATATTAATAATAATCAGAGTTTATCGACTATATCGTGGGTATTTTGTGAAGATCGGAAACAAATTCGCATTTAAACGCTGTGAGTGCCTCGACCTTGTGTCTTGACGATAGGTGAAGAGTATGCGGGAAGCGCGACACTATTCACATCTCACTCTTGCATACTCCACTGATTTGCGAGGAGCTCAATTGTCTCAATCGTCGCAAGCGTGAGCCACGCCGGGGTAAGCCACTATACCGCTCCGCGCAGCAGTTGCTTCTGGGTTTGCTAATAGATTAGACGTACGCCCGTTCCGTGAGCGTTGCCAGATGGTTTTTTAATGTTTTCAGCAAATAAATCTCAATTATTATAATTTTTAACTTCAATTATAATTAATTAAGGGGATTATCTATGAATGTTCTTATTTTTCCGATTTAAAATCGCAAATTTTTGATCGCGTACTCACTACCCAACACCGGAGCGCGCGTTTCAATTTTAGCACCGTAAGGGAAGGGTTAATGAAAATTTTAAAACATCGTTTGTTCAGTTGGTAAAACATGTAACTCGCCGATAAATGATTTAATTGTGCGGTATCATCAATAGATGTCATTGGTAGTCCAAATCCTGACATAATCGGGGAATATTCGAGAAATAATCACTGCATCCCAACCACGGGGCCATACGCTATCTGACTCAGTATTTCATGGCCCCACGGTTGGGGCGGTACTTGCGGAGAGGTTAAAATTGAATATTTCTCTAAAAACTATTTAAAATGTTTGTTATGAATGTTACAAAATGTTATGCTAATTGTATTAGGATTGGATTGGATATAATGCGATATTATATTATTTTTTTTACAAAAAGTATTTATTTTTTAAAATACCTGACATCAACTAAAGTTGAATGTGTTTAATATTACATAGTGGAATATCTACTGAGGTGGTACTCTGGATTTTGTCTTCCCATGACGAGTTTTCTATGGCTTTATCGTCAAATATGTATAAATATATGCAAATGCAGGGAAGTTGCAATTCAAATGACCGCAGTCGCCACCTACCTATTCCTAGATTCAACACAAAACTTATAACATATTAGTCAGACTATAAGGCGAGGTTTTTATTTAAAAAGGCGACACGTAAATAGGGGGGGGTCGCCTCATATTCGAGTCACAAACATAATGGGTAACAATAAATTCACTACTCGCGATTAGCGAAATGGTAACATTGTAATGAGAGTGTTGAAAAGGCGTCATTGTTTACACATAGCCTGTGCGTAGTCATTTCTGACAGTTTTTGAAGTGTTTTTTTTTGTACTTTGCTTTGTTTTGCATTTTTGCTACCTAAAACAGTAGTATGACTGACCATATTGAAAGACAAGGAGTACGAAAAAATCAAGTGAATCAAGGAATACGCAGAAGCTATGATTCCAATTTTAAGGTTATGATGGTGCGTGCTGCAGAAACAACCAACAACTGTGCGGCTGCCAGACAATTTGGTATCACGGAAAATAACGTTGACATGGCGAGACTGATGCTGAGGATGCTATAGCCATGTGTGAATCTGACTTATCGGATTAGCTGCTGTGGTTGGACTTTTTTATTTCTTCTTTTCATGTTTAAACATGTACTTAACTATTATCTGGGTACTTTGTTTTAATAAATATTTTTCGTTAAACATTTTGCATTTTATTTTTCATAATACGAGGCGTATCCAGAAAGTAAGTGTACTAAGGCTCTCACGACCGGATGGATTTTATTTTCGACATGTTGGCTACACTTTCGTGTAGTCGGACCCTTCCCCTCCGCAACGAGACCGGTTCGAGGTCAGTACGTTGAGAAGTGTCGACGCGACAACACGTTTCGTGAAAAATGTCAAACCAATCTCCCGCCAAGTGCGAAATTTTGTAAAAAGGCAAGAGTTTTTGAGGCGCTGCAAACTCCATGGAGATGAATTTCTCCGCTCCATCGTTACTGGAGATGAAACTTGAGTTGCACACTACACGCCTGAAACCAAAAGGCAGTCTCAACAGTGGCGTCACACCTCTTCACCCTCCGCCAAAAAGTTCAAAACCACAATTTCAGCCAAGAAAATCATAGCATCCGTGTTTTGGGACTGTCAAGGCATAATTTTAATTGAATATATGCCTCAAGGGGAGACCATCAACTCTGCAGGATACTGTGAGACCCTAAAAAAATTGCGGAGGGCGATTCAGAACAAGAGGAGAGGCATGCTGACAAAGGGAGTCTGCCTGCTGCATGACAATGCCAGACCACACACGGCCAACGCCACGAAGGAACTGCTCGCCTCGTTTAAATGGGATGTCCTGAACCATCCCGCGCATTCCCCTGATCTAGCACCTTCAGATTACTATCTCTTTACCTCCCTGAAGCTGCACATGGGTGGAAAAAGGTTTTCAACCGACGAGGAGGTAAAGGAGGAGGTGGATAAGTGGACTGAGGGGTTGGCGGGAAACTACTTCGAGGAAGGCATCAAAAAGTTGATACCCCGCTTCACCACCTGCATTGAGAGGAATGGCGACTATGTCGAAAAATAGCTTACATATGTACTACGGTAACCACGTAATTTTTTTGTTTAAATAAAAAAAATTGTAACCTACAAAAATTCAGTACACTTAGTTTCTGGATATGCCTTGTATTATAATGGCGAGGGAAATGTTTTTTTTTTCCAAAAAGCAAATTAGAAAATAGGGGTCGCCTTATAATCAGGGTCGCCCTACAGTCGGGCCAATACGGTATGTTAAATATTACATTTTCCTTCCTGATTGATTACTTTCCGTTTGTTGTTGTGTTATTGTTGACATCTTCAAGCTTGTGAAATGTACAATCGCAGATTGAAATGCGCTGGCAGAGTGTGCAGAGTGGAGCAGGCCCTTGCCGGAATCGACCAGCCGGAAAACAGACATGAATATACATCCTTCGGATTAGGTCATCACTTACAACTCTAGTTGACATTAGGTCATCACTTTCAACTCTAGTTGACATTAGGTCATCACTTTCAACTCTAGTTGACATTAGGTCATCACTTACAACTCTAGTTGACATTATTTACATGGCGCAATTACAAGCTTTGCAGAGAGAGATTAGAGTATCAAAATCACTCAACTCGAATAACAAGACAAATCACTCTATACACACACAGACAAATATTGAACTCACAACAGATGACATCAGTGATAAAGGTATGTTTTGAAAATCAGTAGACATAAATGATGAAACAAGTAGAAACACATTTAATAAAATTTACAGAACTTTTTTCTATCTACCTCAGTGGTTTTCAACCGGGGTGTCCCTGCACCCTATTGTTCCTTCACTTTTTGTGTCAGTGTCAGTTGATTTTCAGGTTTGACCGGTGATGTGTTCGCTTTATTTTTGTCGTGCGTATTATAACTCAGTAAATGCATTCATTGATAACCTGCGCATTTTTTTTTTTGTATTATTTTAACAAAAAAGTTATATTATAATAAAGTAACTTGATATCTTTATACTCGTTTTATTGTAAATACGAGGGTTACTACTTAAGTTTTGAGATATGGCAACACCAGTGTAGATACGTTAAATCTGACATCAGCATCGTAAAGTTTGACGTTGTTAATGGTACGAGTATACGTGCTCAGAAAGTTTTGTCATACGAGCGCTATTTGTGTTGTTTACAGTGACTTGAAAAATTCATCTCGTCCAAAAATGGAATTAAATCGTGAACATTTTCCTGAGATGATTTTATATGCTTTTCGATGTGGACTAACTCAACAACAGTGTGCCGATCAACTCGCTTCGACTTTTGGTGATGAAGCACCATCCCGGGCCACTGTGTTTCGCTGGTTTTCCGAATTCAATCGTGGTCGTAGTTCGCTCAAGGACGAATTTCGCGAAGGTCGTCCAAAATCGGTTGTTGTGCCAGAAAACATCGATGCTGCGCGTGAACTGATATTGCAAGATTGTCATGTGACTTATCGTGAGATTGAGGCATGTTTGGGCATTAGTTCCACTCGCATACATTCAATATTGCATGAACATTTGGCCATCAAAAAGATTTGTTCGCGTTGGATACCGCATAATTTGACAATTGCTCAAAAAAAGGTTCGTGTCGATTGGTCCCAAGAAATTGTAAAAATTCGATCGAGATGCTTCAAAAGATCGTGACAGGTGTCTATAAGATTGTGACAGGTGAGTGTATTGATCTTCATGGAGAGTATTTTGAAAAACAATAAAGCCATTTTTTATGATAAATATTTGTTTTTACTTGTCTGTCTCAAAACTTAAGAAGCAACCTTCGTATATATGTACTGAATAAGAAAAGATAGATTATTTTTTTAAGGTACCACTATTATAGACAAAGGTTGAAAACCACTGATCTACCTGACATCAAGTTACTAGGCATGTCTTCAAAATACGGCTCTTTAAGCACTTAAATAAAATCCCATCACAACCATTTTCACTTTGGACTCACTTTTGCTATAACTAATTAGAGACGGAATAAGTTAGATTGTAAAACACTTGGCCAGTTAGAATTTTGCTATAACTAATTAGAGACGGAATGATTCATCATCGGATGAAATAATAAGTTAGATTGTAAAACACTTGGCCAGTTAGAATTTTGCTATAACTAATTAGAGACTGAATGATTCATCGGATGAAATAATAAGTTAGATTATAAAACACTTGGCCAGTTAGAATTTTGCTATAACTAATTAGAGACGGAATGATTCATCATCGGATGAAATAATAAGTTAGATTGTAAAACACTTGGCCAGTTAGAATTTTGCTATAACTAATTAGAGACGGAATGATTCATCGGATGAAATAATAAGTTAGATTGTAAAACACTTGGCCAGTTAGAATTTTGCTATAACTAATTAGAGACTGAATGATTCATCGGATGAAATAATAAGTTAGATTATAAAACACTTGGCCAGTTAGAATTTTGCTATAACTAATTAGAGACGGAATGATTCATCATCGGATGAAATAATAAGTTAGATTGTAAAACACTTGGCCAGTTAGAATTTTGCTATAACTAATTAGAGACGGAATGATTCATCATCGGATGAAATAATAAGTTAGATTGTAAAACACTTGGCCAGTTAGAATTTTGCTATAACTAATTAGAGACGGAATGATTCATCATCGGATGAAATAATAAGTTAGATTGTAAAACACTTGGCCAGTTAGAATTTTGCTATAACTAATTAGAGACGGAATGATTCATCGGATGAAATAATAAGTTAGATTGTAAAACACTTGGCCAGTTAGAATTTATTAAACAATAAATTTTCTGTTGTCAATAAAAATTTACAAATAATATATAGTACTGTAGAAGCTAGACTTAAAAATTAAAACTGATTACAATATTTCATCTTTTATGCTATTTATCAATTTGGGATAGAAGAAATGATTGCTACACCAGGGTGAATTAATTATTAATAAATACAACATAACTAATATATATATATATGTATATATGTAACATGCATAAGTGGAAATCACTTTACAGAGTTCACATTATTCGCTCGTAGAACAGTAAATATGCTTGGGTTTTAAGGACCTTTTCTTCGGATATTTCTTGCACACGACTGTCGGATATGAAGAACCACTTCCCAGGAAGTGGTTCCACGTCATATCCACCCGCAGCTTTTTCACCTGATTCGTAACCTGACATAGAACTGTCTGTATCGTTACCATTGACGCCATTCACTAATCCATCGGATGTTTTGTTATCTTCGGTGTCGTCTAAAGAGAAATTACCACCGGGAGGAAGGAAATTCCATCTTTTATCACTGGGATTAACATTGGATCTAACTTTAACATAAGCCACATAATGTCCCCCGTGCATACTGCCCGAATGCTCCACAACACCATAAAGAGAATAGAGGAGCTTAGTTTGACGGGACGAGACATTCGGAAGATTTTTCACCTTTTCAGAGCAGAAAGGAGCAAGGTCTAAAATAAGGGGGAAACTAACATGTTTCGTGATCTTACGGAACATGCATCGGGGTCCGATCTGGAACCTTTTCAAATGTAAAATTAATACAGCTGGCGGACTTGAAATAAGAAATCTTTTAGTGGCGTTTGTATAAACGGTTTTTCCATTGTTCGCCCTCTTGGTGCAAGCTTCACAGCCGACTTTGTTGTTTCCCGCTAATAACTCAGACGCAGTGAACTGATTGAGGCAGGACTGGATACTGTACTCTCCGTCGTCGCACTGGTATCGAGGTGAGATAGTCGCAAAATGACTAGAAAAAGAAGAATAGTCTTTTGTCAACTTGGAAGAATCTGAATCGGGGCTTGTCTGTTTGTATGATTGATTTAAATGCATCTGAGGATAATCCATGTAATTATTTAATTCGTTCACATTCAGAGTGAGTGCGGGACAATGTTTGCTCTTTGCTCCTTTCGACGCTCCTTCTTCATCTAACTTAAATTGACCTAACTCTGTGCCGATGGATTCAAGTTTATTGTCAATACTATTAGATAATATGTGTTGATCTTTTCTAGCTTGATGCCCTTGCGATGATGGCACAGCTATCAGATCCATTTGATTTTCAGAATGGAAGGATATCCGTGAAACGGGTCTTTGGATTTCATTGACAGGAGAGTTGTTTCCCTGCCTTGGACTGGAAATGTCCATGTTGACCTCACTGGAGAGTGACGAAGGACTCCCAAGTTCTTTACTGGTAACCGGGGACTCTATGTTCACCGTATCTGACAGAGTGCGCTTGGCGATCTCAGGACTTGCCACACCTGAATCTGGATTGGACGGTACAGGACTATCTACCGCACTGAGAGGTCTATAGTGCAGGGGGATAGCGACAGCGGAAAAACAGGATCTTTCTTTATCTTTATCCAATCTCTCGGGCGAGGCGTCACTTTTTTCTTTATCCATTTCTACTGGGCTGGCTCGAATGGAATCTGAGCTGATGACTTTTTCAGAGTTGTAACCTGATTCCATGTGGTAAGCCGCAAAGTTAGCTGCTGTGTCGGCTTTGGGCTGTGTGCAAATAGAATTGTCTTGCGCCTTAGGGTTCTCCTTTGGGTTCTCCTCGAGGTTATCCTCTACGTCTGCATCGGATTGTTCGGAAGAACTTTTATTTTCACTTTTATTCTCATTTACATCAGTCATCTGATTGGAATCGCTTTGCTTATCATTGGATATTGAATTAGAATTCGCTCCACCTGCGAAAAAAAAAAAAAAAAGAAATTAGCTTTATTTATTTTACGGGACAATTTGAACATGCATCGCATTGGGGCCAAATTTATGAAGGAGCATCGGGTCAACATCTGCCAAAACTATAGAATTTTTCTACACCCTCACTTCACTATTCACCGGATTTAGCTCTGTGTGACTTCTTTTTATTCCCAGAATGAAATTGAAGCTTAAGGGGTGACGTTTTGAGACGGTAGAAGAGATTGAAGCTGAATCAGAGGTGGTGCTTGAACAGCTTAACAAAGACTTTGTGAGGACTTTTGCAATATGGGAACGCTTGCAACAACAGAAACGCTGCATTAATGTAAGAGGAGACTATTTTGAAGGCGCTGCAGCCCAAAATGTAATTATTTAATAATAAAGATGTTTTAATTTGATCATATTGCGAATATAACAAAGTGCAATATAGGTAGTCGCCGACTTACGACCTATGCGACTTACGACTTCGACTTTACGACCACAATCCGCGACCGGTTGTCCGCCTGCGCTAAGCGTGGCGCTAGCAGTCCATGTACGCTACAGATTGTATTACAATGCGCTTGTGCACATCGCGGTCAGTATTAGCTGCGGCTTCGTCCAATAAGGATGTGCTGTCTTGTTATAAACATTTTTTAAGCCCTTCCGAGATGTCTACAAAAAGGAAAATGAAAATTTCTTGCACATTTCGAAGAGATGGACCCAAACATCGAACCATTTGCAAGGATTGAAAGGTTGGCACACGACGTGTTTCGCCCATATCGTGAAATATACCGAGGAGAAGAAGAAACAAACAATCCAGACAAAGCTCACCATGTTTATGCAAAAAATCAACAAGCGGCCAATAAAACGTTTATATGTGTAACAAACACCGGTATTTTATATTTTCATATGTTTTATTAATATAATATTTAACCAATTTAACTGAAGCATAATTTTTTACTTATTCCTAACAAATGTAAAAATAAAAAACAAAGCAATGTGATAAAAAAAAAACAAAGACAAACTAGAAAAATAATAAGAAAAGAAATCATAGAGAAATCCGATAAATGACAGTGGTGATACACTGATTATAACAAGAACATAGAAAACAGTCTTATAATATCATCACCAGGGCTGTGGAGTCGGAGTTGGAGTCGGAGTCGGAGTAGGAGTCGTAAAAAACGAGCGACTCCGATTACTTTTTCGTTAAAATTTAAAATACATTTTTTTTTAATTATTATAATGAATGTGTATTGTGCACGAATATTAAACTTGCAGGCGCAAGTCGCGCCGATATGGTGAATCACCGAGATCCATTTAATGCATAAAGTCTACGAAAATGTGTTTGTCTCCTTCTTTCTCACGTTGAAAGAAAATTCTGTTGGCTGGGATCTATGTTAACCCCATGGTTCGATCCATATTGACGGAAGAACAAATAAATAGAGCTAAAAACGCTCTGTTTGAATTAACCGTTCGTATGAAAGGCCTTCGACTAGAAAAAGAGACGACAGCAGGCAGCGTACACCAAGTATCATCATCTTCATCCGACACCGCTGAATCTGAAGACGATTTTGAAAAATATCTCAATGAACAAGATAAACTAAAATGTCCTCGTTTGAATCACAGTCCCAATATAGATGAAGGAGACTCTATTTCAAAATTTAAAATTGAATTTTATGATGCATTGAAAATAATGGAAAAAATTGACCGAACTTATAAGTTAAATGTTGAAATGGCAATACAGCGGTATCTAGAAATGGTAAAAGATTCAGCATTGATCGTTACAGCATTACCCCCAACCCAAGTATCCGTAGAGCGGTTATTTTCCGCTCTTAAAATTCTCAATTCTGATTTGAGAGCCTCTACGAATACAGATTTAATAGAAGCAATGTTGTTTTTAAGAATAAATTCTAATAAATTATTAAAGTTTGATCTTGTTTTATTTTTATCCGTATAACATGAAAAAAATGGCTATATGCAAAGGTAGGAAACAACCTGATAAAATTGAGCTTTTTTGAGTCGGAGTCGTGGAGTCGGAGTTGTGGAGTCGGAGTCGTGTTGTTGGTAAATATAGGAATCGGAGTCGTGTTTTTTTTTTTCGACTCCACAGCCCTGATCATCACGCACTATAATTTACATGTGTACGGAAATTATTACATAAGCCGACTTACGACCGGATCGACTTACGACCAGATCGACTTACGACCAGATCGACTTACGACCAGATCAACTTACGACCTGTTTATCGGAACCGAGTGTGGTCGTAAGTCGACGACAACCTGTATAACAAAGATAAAAGACGTTATAAAGGTGTGCAAAATAATGAAGTGGCAATGGGCAGGACATGTAGCCAGAATGTCAGACTCCCGATGGACATCCGAAATAGTCCAATGGTACCCAAGAGGCATAAAGTGGCCCAGAAGAAGATCGAAGGTACGCTGGATAGATGAAATCAGGAAGCATGGCAGCATCACATGGCATCAACGAGCAAAAAAACCTAACTATTTGGAGTCAACCTTCATCCAGCAGTGGACCGACCCTGGTTGACAATGATGATGATGATATTAATCATAACTCATGTGTCTAGTTTCATAGATGAGATTACAACACAGAGTAAACTTTCCAACTGGGCAGGATGCAAATCATAATGAAAAAAAATATACTAAACATGTATATATATAATACATACCATCACGCCATCTCCTTATCGGGGTAGGCAGAGAGGAGCACCAGACTTTCCTAATAGGGCACATCAATCAACACACCTCATATGATTTGTCAGACTTTTACATTTCTTTCAAAATATCATACACTTGATCCAGCCATACTTTCCTTGGTCTTCTTCTCTCACACCTTCCACTCGCATTTGTACATACGAGGCATATCCAGAAACTAAGTGTACTGAATTTTTGTAGGTTACAATTTTTTTTATTTAAACAAAAAAATTACGTCGTTACCGTAGTACATATGTAAGTTATTTTTCGACATAGTCACCATTCCTCTCAATGCAGGTGGTGAAGCGGGGTATCAACTTTTTGATGCCTTCCTCGAAGTAGTTTCCCGCCAACCCCTCCGTCCACCTCCTCGTCGGTTGAAAACCTTTTTCCACCCATGCGCAGCTTCAGGGAGGTAAAGAGATAGTAATCTGAAGGTGCTAGGTCAGGGGAATGCGCGGGATGGTTCAGGACATCCCATTTAAACGAGGCGAGCAGTTCCTTCATGGCGTTGGCCGTGTGTAGTCTGGCATTGTCGTGCAGCAGGCAGACTCCCTTTGTCAGCATGCCTCTCCTCTTGTTCTGAATCGCCCTCCGCAATTTTTTTAGGGTCTCACAGTATCTTGCAGAGTTGATGGTCTCCCCTTGAGGCATATATTCAATTAAAATTATGCCTTGACAGTCCCAAAACACGGATGCCATGATTTTCTTGGCTGAAATTGTGGTTTTGAACTTTTTGGCGGAGGGTGAAGAGGTGTGACGCCACTGTTGAGACTGCCTTTTGGTTTCAGGCGTGTAGTGTGCAACCCAAGTTTCATCTCCAGTAACGATGGAGCGGAGAAATTCATCTCCATGGAGTTTGCAGCGCCTCAAAAACTCTTGCCCGGCCTCGGTATTTCGCACTTGGTGGAAGATTGGATTGCCATTTTTCACGAAACGTGTTGTCGCGTCGACACTTCTCAACGTACTGACCTCGAACTGGTCTCGTTGCGGAGGGGAAGGGTCAGGCTACACGGAAGTGTAGCCAACATGTCGAAAATAAAATCCATCCGGTCGTGAGAGCCTCAGTACACTTACTTTCTGGATACGCATAGTATATATTCGTTTTGTTATTCTTTCTTCGTTCGTTCATACCCCGTGCTCAAACCACCTTCATCTTGCTCAACACATTAGCCTTAAGTTGACACTCATCCCTAATCATTTCATTTATATTCTGCCATACATAGTCACCTCATGTATTCTTCTAAGTGCACGCATTTGTACACTATTTATTTGTAATTTATTTTTAACAAACACTGTTTATTCCACTTTTTTGTGACGGTATAACCCTACCGGTTTCAAGGCTTTCACCTCATCTTCAGGGGAGCGCAAACAAGACTAAATGCTGTTCGAACTGGTACCGATATAGACGCTTCAACGGTTGGAGGCTGGGGGGTGAGGAAGGCTAGGGATAATTTCGGCCAAGAGCGGGGAGATTTTGGGGAAATAACTTTTAATAAACAGTGTTTGTTAATCGAATAAACAGTGTTTGTTAAAAATAAATTACAATGTCTTTAAACCTCCACAACGTTAATGCCTTAACTATAAACAACAAACTATTTATTTGGCTCTTTTCTTGTATTTTTCCACATCCATATTTTTCTTCCATATATTACAAAGTTGGTACTAAAATATTGTTGTGGACTATATCATTTTGGCAGATTTTAATTTCGAATATGAAACAATAGTGTCTTGTTATTTTTTTCATGGTTTATAAAAAAAAACAACTCGCGGGCCTCAAAACACCGGCGAGCTACATGCGGTTTGCATTTGGACTTATATCTACCGAGATTAAAAACAAAACATACCTTTTTTACTTTTTCTTAATTTCCTGGCTGCCTGCTTTTCCTTTTTGAGCTGATGTTTCGATGGTTTGTTCTCATCAGGGGCTCCCAAACAGTTGACTTGCTCCTCTGGAAAAAACATTTTTATATTTTGATTATAGTACATTATGGAAAATACTGAAAAAAATATGGTGTTGGCTATAGCTTAATAAGTAATATAGCTTCACTGAAGAGTGGAGCTTGTTTTAGAGTGAATAGTGTATGGTGCTATGACAGAGCGATTTAATATAACAAAAGGTGTGAAGCAAGGATATGATAAGACTCGTATGTTAACTACGCAAGTTTTTGGGTGGCATAAAAATGTCAAATGGAATGGAATGCATGTGGATTGCATTATGCTGATGAAATGGTAGTACTATATAAGTGGATGAATTACAGAATGTGACAAATAATTTATACAGAAAAATCTGAGAATAAATGTAAAATGAAATGCAATATGTGGGTTGACAATGTTTAGGAAGGTTGCTATTTAGGTATATACAGGGTGGAGCGTAAATTTTTAACCAGTTAGGTGCCTTAAGCGAGTTTATTCGTTCTCTGTTGCCGTGCCCGTGGGGCCGGCCATACAAAATTAGCGAGTTAAATCGCTCAACTTTATGCCTGTTTCTAGCCAATGTCTAGTACTAATTCGAATAATCTAAAATATGGAACATATAGAGACATCTATTGAGATGGTGAATAAATACTATAATATTACAGTTTACAGATATTATCGAATTTACAGAGATTTACCTAAATGCTTCGCATGACAGTCGACATGCGTCTATAATACAGGGTTGTCAGTGCAAGCGTTTTACTTATTTAACCGTTGAAATTATTTTATAGTTACATTACTTTCCGTGCATTATTAAAATAATTAATATTTTCGTGTTACGTATACTTTTAATTCTATCAAATATTTTATTAACCTTTCCTTCCCTGTGTTGGGTATCTTCTACACGTTGCTTCTAATAACCATCAATATCTCTATAAATATAATAAATACAAGGTTAAGATTTTAGGTATTCCTCCATAATATATTTACGCATTGATTTAAAAAATAATATTAATAATAATCAGAATTTATCGACTACATCGAGGTGTTTTGTAAAGATCGAAAACAAATTCGCATTTAAACGCGGCGAGTGCCTCGTCTCGACGATAGGTGAATAGTATGCGGGAAGCGTGACACTATATTCGCATCCCACTCTTGCATACTAGACTGAATTGCGAGGAGCTGAATTTTCTCAACGTCGCAAGCAAAGGCGTATGCGCCGGGGTATGCGACTGACGTTCCGCGCCACTAGTTGCCTCTAGGCTTGCAAATAGGTTAGACGTACGCCCGTTCCGTGAGCGTTTTTTTAATGTTTTCAGATGGTTTTTTAATGTTTTCAGCAAATAAATCTCAATTATTATAATTTTTAACTTCAATTATAATTAATTAAGAGGATTATCTATGAATGTTCTTATTTTTCCGATTTAAAATCGCTAATTTTTGATTGCGCACTTACTACCCAACACCTTAACACCCGTATTATTTTTATCACCGTAAGGGAAGGGTTAATGTATGTTCCCGTATTTTCTGTAATAAGCTGTGACAACCCTGACATTGTGTTTTTCTAAGTGAACGGCGGCACAAACGACACATATTGTACATATTTGGTCTTACAAGTCTTCGTAATATCCTTTGAATATATATATACAAAAAAGATAATTCTATTAGGTTTTATTTTTGCTAAAAAATTCACAGCCCTCGGGGTTCAGCCATACCTTGCGGTACTTAAAGAGTTAAATAAAAAAATTAAAAATTTACTAAATTCAATAAGTATATTTTGTTTTAAAAAAAATGTTTAGTTTAATTGTCCCCTGGACTCCTTGATGCAATGCCTTCCCCGAACATAAACATTGTTCATCACAGTTGCTAAAGTGGTTTGGGATATGCTCCAATAACGGCCCTGATCGATGCCTTCAGCTCGTTACTGTTGGAATATTTCGTCTTCCTTTATTTCTCAATGTACTGAAATCAGGTGCATTGATTAAAAAAGACTATTAAGAATTTCCTGGAGAGACCGCATCACAAATGAAGAGGTCCTCCAACGAATCGAAGGAGGAAGGCACCTGCTCAGAATCCTGTCCGAAAGGTGTGCAAGATGGATCGGTCATATAATACGACAAGAGGGCCTCTTGCATGCCATAATGGAGGGTATGACCGAGGGGACAAACTCTAGGGGAAGCCCACGCCGAGAGTACCTGGAGGACCTGTTGGTGGACGTGCGCTGCTCAACATATACAGATTTAAAAAGAGCCGCACAGGACAGGGGGGAATGGAGAAGAGTTGAAATTGCTGCAAACCAGTCTTAGGACTGCAACCACGGAGAGAGAGATTAAAAAACAGTTGAACCACCCTAATTATTTATGCCTCTGAATATCTGTCTATTATTAAAATTTTTATGAATAACAATTACTCTGAAAACAGAAATTCAAATAAATAATTAAAAATATAAAAGTTATTTAAATTTACTTATGTGGAAATTTATATGTATTTTTGTAGTAAGATTCATGCCCCACCCTGTCTGTACAATGTTCTCGGTAGAAAAATAGAATACCTGGCACGGGACCCTTCCTCCTGTAGACCGATGGAGGTTGGGGCTTCTCAGCTGTCACCGGGAGGGACAGATCCAAGAAGTACTCATTCCTGTGTGAGGAATGCTGGCACTCTTGGCACTGCAGCGTGGAAACCAGACAGCCACGGAAAACCTAAAAAAAAACGAACCAAAACATTGATTATTCTACAAGACTTATATCATTTTCTTATACTAAATTGGTTTAACAACTGTTTAACCTTTCCTTCCCTGTGTTGGGTATCTTCTAATAACCATCAATATCTCTATAAATATTATAAATACAAGGTTAAGATTTTAGGTATTCCTCCATAATATATTTACGCATTGATTTAAAAATAATATTAATATTAATCAGAATTTATCGACTACATCGTGGGTATTTTGTGAAGATATCGGAAACAAATTCGCATTTAAACGCTGTGAGTGCCTCGACCTTGTGTCTTGACGATAGGTGAATAGTATGCGGGAAGCGCGACACTATATTCTCATCTCACTCTTGCATACTCCACTAAATTGCGAGGAGCTGAATTGTCTCAACGTCGCAAGCATAAGCGTAAGCGCCGGGGTATGCAACTGACATTCCGCGCCACAGTAGCTTCTAGGCTTGCAAATAGGTTAGACGTACGCCCGTTCCATGAGCGTTACCAGATGGTTTTTTAATGTTTTCAGCAAATAAATCTCAATTATTATAATTTTTAACTTCAATTATAATTTAAACGCTGTGAGTGCCTCGATCTTGGGTCTTGACGATAGGTGAAGAGTATGCGGGAAGCGCGACACTATATTCGCATCTCACTCTTGCATACTCCACTGAATTGTCTCAACGTCGCAAGCATAAGCGTAAGCGCCGGGGTATGCAACTGACATTCCGCGCCACAGTAGCTTCTAGGCTTGCAAATAGGTTAGACGTACGCCCGTTCCATGAGCGTTGCCAGATGGTTTTTTAATGTTTTCAGCAAATAAATCTCAATTATTATAATTTTTAACTTCAATTATAATTTAAACGCTGTGAGTGCCTCGATCTTGGGTCTTGACGATAGGTGAAGAGTATGCGGGAAGCGCGACACTATATTCGCATCTCACTCTTGCATACTCCACTGAATTGCGAGGAGCTCAATTGTCTCAACCTCGCAAGTGTAAGCCACGCCCGGGTTAACCACCAACCCTGCCGCGCCGCAGTAGCTGTTGGGCTGGCAACGAGACTAGATCTACGCCCGTTCCGTGAGCGTTGCCAGATGGTTTTTTAATGTTTTCAGCAAATAAATCTCAATTATTATAATTTTTAACTTCAATTATAATTAAGGGGATTATCTATGAATGTTCTTATTTTTCCAATTTAAAATCGCTAATTTTTGATCGCGTACTCACTACCCAACACCGGAGCGCGCGTTTCAATTTTATCACCGTAAGGGAAGGGTTAAGACGGATCGTCGTGAAGTTAGCTGCATGTTCGGTAGCAACGATCTAAACATCCGGTCAATTACGGGACATTTAACAGTTCCGTAAAAAAATATCATATCTCATATAAGAATTTTATTTCCTAATACAACCTGAACTTAGATATCATTACCTAAACATTCATTGGTCACTTGTGCGGCCAGACATGACCCCTTGAAATGGGCACAGGTCTCATATGCGACCGCCTCATTTCCAAAAAAATACTATTTTTATACCACATTTTCGAAGAAATAAAGTTAATTTGATACACATAATAATGATTTATTCAACAAAAAACTCAATATCTCAATAATTAAAATTAACCCTATAAAGGGTTAAGTTTTACTAGGAAAAATTTAACATTGAAAAGAAGAAAAATTATTTAACTTTTTTTTGTAAATCAAAAGTGAACGTCATTTTACTGACGGAGATTGTCCGGCAAGATTGACGATTAGGAAATAAATTCCACATTAATTTTGACAGCAGGGATCAATAATTGACTCGTCTCGAGTCTGATGACAACGTACTAGTGAGAATATTCAAAGGGTACAAGAGTGTATCCCAAGATGGTCGATCAAAGGCAGAAATAATAAGTAGGGTTCATCAGGCAAGAGTTGCTTTCAACAAGAAATCCAAGATATTTGAATCTCCTAACATTGATATCAATGTCAGGAAGAATTTAGTTAAAACTCTTGTCTGGAGTGTGCTGCTGTATGCTTGCGAAACGTGGACCATCAGCCGGAGCGAGTCCGGGCGTCTTGCTGCCTTTGAGATGTCGTGCTACAGGCGCCTGGCCAGGGTCCATTGGTCAGATCACATCCGAAAAGACGAGGTATTGAGCGGGGTTGGAGAAACAAGGCAACTCCTAAAAAGAGTTGCCCGACAACGATCCAGTTGGATAGGTCATAACATCAGGCACCCAGGCCTGCTCCTTACCATCGTTGAGGGAATGATTGAGGGCAATAACCATAGAGGCCGCCCTAGATATAACTACATGGACCGGGTGATTCAGGATGTGCGCTGTGGCAGCTACCAGGAGATGAAGAGACTGGCGGATGACACGAGATGAGTGGAGGGATCGAGTACTTGGTGCAGACCAATCCTAGGATTGTAACCCGGAAAAAAAAAACAAGTGTGTTGCTGATGATCAAGCAACTTCAACCAGATGACATTCATCTCAGCTCGGAATGTCCCGAATGACACTGCAACGCATCTTAAGAAGCGATTTGCACTTCTTTTCGTACAAAATTCAGTTGGCACAAAAATTGAAGCCGTAAGATCCACAAAGACGCCTTGAATAGGAGCAGTGGTGCGTGACTTATAGGTCATCAAAACACCAATAACGTGTGTTGACCACATTGCCTGCCTATAAATTATCCCACAACTTCCTGTTTTGACTGAATAATATATTAGGTGTTAACATATGTTGTGTCCGTTTTTTTCCAAATTTAAAAATGAGCACAAAAAGTAAAACAAAATGGTAAAGATATACGTCATTCGAAAGAAAATTTTCTGCTCTACAAGATATTGTGTTTGCTTTTGTATGTAGTGTTCATATTTTTCAAAAATTTTTCATCACCATTTTTAAACCATTTTTAATCACCAGTAATGATGCGGTAAAGGAACCTTTGCCTGTGGCCATGCGTAGCTCGATGACGCGCGAGCAAACCAGCAGAAATTGTCGAAAGTTGGTTTTCACTCAAAACATGTGGAACTCAAGCGGCGAACTTCTGGACTTTTCCCTTTGATTTAAGATGGCGGTATACAATCATGTGACTACAATTCATCTGCTCAGCCAATTCTACGGTGGTTTGAAGGGGATCTACATGAATTATATGGTTTAAGCGGTCCTCATCGAAGTCCACTGGAGGTGTCGAAAATGCTCACTTGTTCTCTAAATATAAAAAAGATGAGGACCGCTTAAACCATATTATTCATGAAGATCCCCTTCACATGTTCTCTAAATATAAAAACTCGCATAAGCGTGACAAATTGAAATGACTAGTGATCCTTGAGGTACTCCTTTGAATGTAACTGTAGAATAGAATAGAATGGATTTGTGCTTTACCTGCTCCGGCCGAAGCATCATATCGGAAGCTTGCTGTCCATAAAACTTCACTTTAAGTTTTTTCTCTTGATCCAAGTCAGATCTTTTCTCCCGCGAATCTAGGTCTAATTTTTGGAGGACTACTGATTGATATCGGCGCAAATCTTCATTCCTGCGAACAAAAAAATTAAACATTAAATCTAAACGATAATTATAAAAATAATTACCCAGATACATCTGAAACACTTTGAAGTTTGTTCGAAATGGGAAAAAATGTGTACAGGGTATTTCAATAGGGACGCTCGAAATTTGTGTTAGGTTATAGCGGTCATGTTGTTAAAGCAACATCTGTCAAATTTATTGTGAATTGTTCAGTAGTGTATGGTAAATCACCATGGAAGGTTATAGCGTTGAACAACGTGTGCAAATCATCAAATTTTATTTTCAAAATCAGTGCTCCGTTCGAGAAATGTTCCGCGCATTACGTGATTTTAATCCTCGCCACAACCGTCCTGCCGAGTCGACTATTCGACGTTTGGTGGCCAAATTCGAGTCAACCGGTTCGATAAATAATCAGCCAACACCCGTACGTCACCGAAACGCAAGGTCTGCTGAAAACATTGCTGCTGTGCGTGAGAGTGTACGGGAAAACCCGAGGCAGTCAATTTCTCATAGTTCACAAGAACTTGGCCTTTCTGCGACTTCAACTTGGCGAATTTTGCATCGGGACTTGGGTCTGCACCCATATAAAATCCAACTGACCCAGAAACTTAAGGTAAACGACCATAGACAACGCCGTGTGTTCGCTGATTGGGCTCTGGAGCAGTTGGAAGTTGACCCAAATTTTGCCAAAAAAAAATCCTCTTTAGCGACGAGGCCCATTTTTGGATGAATGGATGTGTGAACAAGCAAAATTGTCACATTTGGGACGATACCAATCCACACGAGATACACCAGCACCAAATACATCCCGAGAAAGTCACTGTTTTGTGCAGATTTTGGTCTGTCGGAATCATCAGTCCGTACTTCTTCCAAAACGAAACTGGCATTGCCATAACCGTCAACGGCGAGCGCTACAGATCGATGATAAGCAACTTCTTGTGGCCTAAACTGGATGATATGGATACCGACGACATGTGGTTCCAACAGGACGGCGCTACGTGCCACACAGCGCAAGTCACGGTGTACATTCTGCACGAGCGATTTGAGGACATGGTTATCTCGCGCGGCGGCGACGTGAACTGACCGCCGAGATCGTGCGATTTAACGCCTGCAGACTTCATCCTTTGGGGCTATCTTAAATCGCAAGTCTATGCGTATAAACCGCAAACAATTTATACCCTCAAAGTCAACATAACGAACGCCATCCAGCAAATTCAGCCAGATTTATGCGACAAAGTCACGGAAAATTGGACCTCCCGAATACGTGCCACCAAGCAAAGCCGCGGCGGACATTTGAACGACGTTATATTCCATACTTAATGCCATAAAATATTCTTTCAAAAAAAAAAACTTCGAGTGGATATCTCAACTTGTTTTATTTACATTTAAAAATTGAGTGACCTTATTGAAAGACCCTGTAGAATTCCTCAACCTGCTCCAATTTATTATTTATAGTTAAGGCATTCACACTGTGAAGGTTTAGACATTGTAACTTTGTTTCGTCCAACACTGTAAGTTCCACATTATACAACGGTATAACCCTAACGGTTTCAAGGTTTTCACCTCACCATCAGGGAGTACAAACAAGACTGAATTATGTTCGATGTGGTACCGACATACACGCTTCTAACGGTAAAAATTTGGGTTGGGGATCGTGGGTGGAGGGAGGCAGGAAACAACTTTAGCAAGCAGAAGTGAGATCTTGGGAATATATGTGTTTTTCAGATGTTCATCGCAATGCACTGACTTGAATATTTCTAGGGCCTTGAATCTGTCAAATTTATTTCCGTTACTACTGATATGCAAGGATTTGGCATCATCGATAGAAAATGTGTGATTTTCATAGTGACAATGATTAGCCATTTCAGAATAAATTTGAGGATGCGTTAAGGCGGGTTTGTGTTCACGAAGATCTTCCTGTCTTTCCTATATAGAAATTATCGCAACAAGCGCATAAAAGTTAATACACAGCACTGTTGGTAAGTATTAAATTTTTGACTTTCCCGTTAAATACGAGTTTACTTATGTGATTTTTTTTGTTATTTCGTATGTTATGTTTTTAATAAAAAGAACTTGGCTCCATTTATACGTGTCGTTAAACATATGATCTCCAATGAGTTTTTTTTTTTTTTTGTTTTTTTTAATAAATAATCAATGAGGCTTTCAGAGTACCCATTATTTGTAGTAATTTTTTTTTCAAATTTGTCTTTGGTTAAGGGGACACTGAGCAATATTTGAAGCATACAGTTGAAGGTGGATAATTTATGGCTATTAAAATGATTGGAAGTTGCTGGAATAGTCTGAGTAAGTGTAAATTACACAAAAACAATATAACCGTAAGACCGGTGTTTTCATATAACCAGGCACATATAAAATAAGCAAGTTTGTCAAAATTAATTATAAGACCGGTGTTTTCATATAACCAGGCACGTATAAAATAAGCAAGTTTGTCAAAATTAATTATAAGACCGGTGTTTTCATATAACCAGGCACGTATAAAATAAGCAAGTTTGTCAAAATTAATTATAATCTAACTAACTTTAAAGCAACTAACAAAATGTCGACAAGTTTTAAAGCAAAATGCTTTGAAGAACTTTTGGAGTTTTCATCAGAGTTGGGTTAGATGTAGCCTTAACGACCGATAAATGTCAACAGAGAACACGTCTCAAATTGAGGAATTTTCCCTTCCATACAACTCTCGTATGAAACAGTATTTCAAGAGTATATCTACTATTTAAATAGGAAACCGGTTTCAGTTCCAGACGGCAGTCATTAGAAGTGAATTCTGGCACCATTCGAGATAATAATAAAAGGACAATTTATACAGTACCGTTTAGAGAGCAAATTCTCCTCAAGGGCGCTCTGATTTGGTACTCCAACTCACTATTATAGACAGATTAAAAATATTACATGATAAATATATATAATTTCAGTGTGAGAATAGGAAGGCACTTTCAGAGAAACATATTTGGTAAGGAAATTGCAGAAAATTGACTAAGGGAAGACGAACTACAAAAGAACCTTTGTAGATCTTCCATTATGTGATAGTAACACTGTATGAATATGAACACTACATACATACACGTATAGTATACAGGTAGTCATCGACTTACGACCTACGCGACTTACGACTGTTCGACCACAATCCGCGATCGGTTGTCCGCCTGCGCCAAGTGTGGCGCTAGCAGTCCATGTACGCTACATATTGTATTACTATGCGCTTGTGCGCATCGCGGTCAGTATTAGCTGCGGCTTCGTCCAATAAGGACGTGTTGTCTTGTTATAAGCATTTTTAAGCCCTTCCGAGACGTCCACAAAAAGGAGAATGAAAACTTCTTGCAAATTTTTAAAAAATGGACCCAAACATCGAACGATTTGCAAGGATTGAAAGGTTGGCACACGACGTGTTCCGCACATATCGTGAAATATACCCAGGAGAAGAAGAAACAAACAATCCAGACAGAGCTCACCGTGTTTATGCACAAAAAATAAGCAAGCGGCAAATAAAAAGTTTATATGTATAACAAACAGCTGTATTTTGTATTTTCATATGTTTTATTAATAAAATATTTAACTAATTTTACTGACGCATAATTTTTTACTTAATCCTAACAAATGTAAAAATAAAAACAAAGCAAAACGTAAAGATATTCGAATAACAGGAATGCTGATATATGATAAAGACAAACTTGAAAAAATAATAAAAAAAGAAAGCATAGAGAACCCCGATAAATGACAGTGGTGATACACTGATTATAACAAGAATATAGAAAACAGTCTTACATCGAGAGGAAGGGAAGATGCAGACTCAGCAGAGACACATGACACGCATGGCAACTAATGAAATGTTCACCATCCCTAGAGTTAAAACCTCTTTTGCCCAAAGGCAATATGCTTATTTGGCTCCCATTACATACAATGGCGTGCCGACTTCAATAAAGGTAAAGGTAGGAAAACCATTTAGACAGTCGATCGGAGCGTGGTTGTTATTGCGACAGGATTTTGAGTACTTGAGCTTTCAGGATGAATGACGAGTGGAGGGGATTTGTGATTGTGTGCGGTATAGTGTGGGATGAATATTTTTGGTCTTTCTGGAGTGATGATGTGTGAGCAGTTGAATTTCGCAAGATGTTTCCAGTTGTAGTTGAGTGTCACTGTCAGGTTGATGACAGCGTGCAACGGGGTTTTGTTTTTGTGTAATCGAAAATCGGAAAGAAGTATCGATTTTTTTTTTTTCATGCTAAATATCCTCAGTGAGATACAGGCAAAAGCCTAGTTTACAGGGGATTCGACAAATGAAAGCCAACAAACCCAGATCCATTAAAATTGTATGTCCAAATCAAATTATCTGTTGTTTTTCTTAAATTGTGTATATTTCTTGTCATGTGTAATAATAAATAAATAAATAAATAAAATATCACGCCCTATAATTTACATATGTACGGAAATTATTGCATAAGCCGACTTACGACCTGTTTATCGGACCCGAATGCATTCGTAAGTCGACGACTACCTGTATGTGTATAGTGTTCAAATTCATAAATTTTGATAAGACCTCCCAAACAGGGTCTATCATGGCATTGTAACACAGGTGTTACACTAATTTAGTTTTTTTTTTTTAAATCCAGAAACTGAAACGTAATTTCAAATATGCCAACACATTCAAATACTATACATGCACTATTGTGTGCAATGGTATCATCTGGTGATAAATATTGACAACGCTACAACCTTTCAAACGACATCGGGTCAACATGTCTGAACAGCGTGGGCGAGTTTTGAAAATTGGGGTAAGTAATCTAAATTAATCGTATATTTCAGAAAGCCCATTATTCCAGTGGATTAACTTATTGGGAAATTAAAAAAAAGTGTGTACTGTAAAATTTTGGGAGAAATGTATTTTGTTGTACAAAAGAGAAATACAGTTTTTATAAAAGTGGATATAATAAGAAGAAAAAAAAAAACAAAATTTTCGTCTTTCTATATATATTTTTATTTTTTCAAGTTGTTGGATTTTTTGGTTTTCTGCAATACATGTGTTTTTTGGATATATATATTTGGTTTATTTAATTGAAGAATTTTCGGCGTTTCTCTTCACTATAAGATCTGTCTACCCCCAAATAATGAAAATCCTTAGAAAAGTAAAATTTTAAAAAAATGTGAGTTTTGGGTTTTTTGAAATATTGGGTGTTAACATACATTGTGTCTGTTTTTTTCCAATTTAAAAATGAGCACCAAAAGTAAAACAAAATGGTAAAGGTTATACGTCATTCAAAAGAAAATTTTCTGCTCTACAAAATATTGTGTTTGCTTTTATATTACATATATTATTTTATTTGATTACAAGCCTTCAAAATGGAATGTCAAGTAGACGAAAGTGAGCATTTTCGACACCTTCTGTTCGCGTTCAATCGAGGGAATAAAATTGACAAAACTGCTCGCGATATTTGCAAAGTGTACGGCGAAGATGCTATGAATGAAAGGACAGGTCGTCGATGGTTTTGCGTTTCAAAGGTGGTAATTTCGACCTGAAAGACATGGAGAGTTCCGGACGACCAGTGGACTTTGATGAGGACCGCTTAAACCGTATTATTCATGAAGATCCCCTTCAAACCACCGTAGAATTGGCTGAGCAGATGAATTGTAATCACATGACTGTATATGGCCATCTTAAATCAATGTGAAAAGTTCGGCGTTTGAGTTCCACATGTTTTGAGTGAAAACAACAAAAAATCAACATTCGACAATTTCTGCTGGTTTGCTCGCGCGTCATCGAGCTACGCATGGCCACAAGCAAAGGTTCCTTTACTGCATCATTACTGGTGATGGAAAATATTTGAAGGGGATCTTCATGAATAATATGGTTTAAGCGGTCCTCATCAAAGTCCACTGGTCGTCCGGAATGCTACATGTCTTTCAAGTCGAAATTACCGTCTTTGAAATGCAAAAATCATCGACGACCTGTCCTTTCATTCATAGCATCTTCGCCGTACACTTCGCAAATATCGCGAGCAGTTTTATTCCCTCGATCGAACGCGAACAGAAGGAGGTGTCGAAAATGCTCACTTTCGTTTACTTGACATTCCATTTTGAAGGCTTGTAATCAAATAAAATAATATATATAACGTAAAAGCAAACACAATATCTTGTAGAGCAGAAAATTTTCTTTCGAATGACGTATAACCGTTATCATTTTGTTTTACTTTTGGTGCTAATTTTTAAATTTGAAAAAAAACGGACACAACTTATGTTAACACCCAATACAAAATAGTGAAAGTAATTATATACTCCAGAGCATTAGTAACAAATGTGACGTAATAGCATAAAGAAAAGGATAAATACAAGTTATTGAGTCTGCCACCGCTGATAATGCGAGTACTTCCGTACAGAAGATAAAGACCATGAGGGGGCCGTATCACAAAAAGCGAGGATATTCTGCGACCGCATTCCATAACACATAAGTCAGCGAAAAAATGAATAAAACTTATATTACAAACGTTTTCTTTACAAAATAACATTTCTAATTTCCACCAGTGGTACTACAAAAAGAGTCTTCGAGTGTCTTGGCGATCATATTAAAAATTACTCGGAATGAAAAAGATTAAAATTAAAAAATGTCAATCCTTTTGTTATAGTATCAATAATTTGAACTTTGATCAAATGTATTAACCCTTCCCTTACGGTGATAAAAATAATACGCGTGCTCCGGTGTTGGGTAGTGAGTACGCAATAAAAAATTAGCGATTTTAAATCGGAAAAATAAGAACATTCATAGATAATCCCCTTAATTAATTATAATTGAAGTTAAAAATTATAATAATTGAGATTTATTTGCTGAAAACATTAAAAAACCATCTGGCAACGCTCACGGAACGGGCGTACGTCTAACCTATTTGCAAACTTAGAAGCTACTAGTGGCGCGGAACGTCAGTCGCATACCCCGGCGCTTACGCTTATGCTTGCGACGTTGAGACAATTCAGCTCTTCGCAATTCAATCTAGTATGCAAGAGTGAGATGCGAATATAGTGTCGCGCTTCCCGCATACTATTCACCTATCGTCAAGACGAGGCACTCGCAGCGTTTAAATGCGAATTTGTTTTCAATCTTTACAAAACACCTCGATGTAGTCAATAAATTCTGATTATTATTAATATTATTTTTTAAATCAATGCGTAAATATATTATGGAGGAATACCTAAAATCTTAACCTTGTATTTATAATATTTATAGAGATATTGATGGTTATTTGAAGCAACGTGTAGAAGATACCCAACACAGGGAAGGAAAGGTTAAATAAAACATATGATTATTATCTTGTATGAAATTACCAACAAGTTGATTCATTCTGTCAACCATTTGATACTTCCTTATTGTATTATATTCAATTCAATTCACGCTTTAACCCTTACAGGCTTAGTGGTACACGTTATGTACCACATTTTTAAGACGCTCTACTGCACAGTGGTATATGCAATGTACCACTTATTAAACCTCTCTCTATTGCTGCCCGAACGCTCAGATTATGTGCCACTTTATATAATATAATACTTACAACTCATATCCGCACAGCTGCAGGTCTGGTCCTGTTCAAATTCATTTAGCTTCTAATATTATTGACAGTTAGTTGTCCTTGGTGTGCCGATATATGCGTATAAAAGAAAACGTTATATATTTGTATTAAATTTTAATAAAAAATAGTTGTGTTGTGATAAAATTGACTTCAGTGATTGTGGTAAGTTGTTGAGATTATATTTAGGTAAAAAAATAATTTTACTTGGATGTATTTCGGCATTATTTGGTGGTACATTAGAAGTACCAGTGGAAATATGGACTAGTGGTACATAAGTTGTACCACCTCACCAGGAGTTCCTTGATCTACCGAGGAAGTGGAAATATGTTCATTTAGCATTTGTATGTATCATTTTTCAAACACATTAAAAAAAATAATGAAAAACTTGACTTTTTATTTTTTGTGCAGCCTGAGTAAAAATAAGTGAAGTTTACCTGTGCCTGTCAAAAAAAGGTGGTACATAACGTGTACCACTAAGTCTGTAAGGGTTAAAGGGCATAAGCAGAAATGGGTGGCATATGCGACCACCCTTATGGTTATACTTATAAGGATTAATTTTCTTAATGAAACAATTTTAAGTAACACAAACGTCAAATTGGCAAATGTAGTGGACGGGCAGAGGTCTTATTTAAGACGGATCGTCGTGAAGTTAGCTGCATGTTCAGTAGCAACGATCTAAACATCCGGTCAATTACGCGACATTGGACAGTTCCGTAAAAAAAATATCATTATATCTCATATAAGAATTTTATTTCCTAATACAACCTAAACTTAGATATTATTACCCAAACATTCATTGGTCACTTTTGCGGCCATTGACACGACCCTTTGAAATGGGCACAGGTCTTATATGCGACCGTCTCATTTCCAAAAAAAGACCATTTTTATACCACATTTTCGAAGAAATAAAGTTCATTTGATACACATAATAATGATTTATTCAACAACTCAACTCAATATCTTAAAAATAAAAATTTGTCCTATAAAGGGTTAAAGAAATTTTTATTTTTCTATTGGCACTTTTTAGCTGCATAACATAAATTCGAGAAGCCTTTTTGGCACAAGATTTGAATTCACATTTAACAAGAGAAGCCGTCTCCATACGTTTGAAAGCCATGGGAAAGATCCAGAAGGTGGGAAAATGGGTTCAACATGAACTAAATGAAAGACAGCAGGAAAACCGAAAAACTACTTGCAAAATGCTGCACGCCAGGTACAAAATAAATCATTTCTCCATCGAATTGTGACTGGCGATGAAAAATGGATATATTTCGAGAATCCTAAGCGTAAAAGATCATGGGTAACTCCAAGCAAACCAGCGACATCGACGGAAGACAATGTACTGTGTTTGGTGGGATCAGAAGGGTGTTATCTATTATGAGCTGCTAAAACCTGGCGAAACCGTTAATACTGAACGCTACCGACAACAAATGATGGATTTGAACCAAAGATTGCGTGAAAAACGACCAGGATATCAAAAGAGGCAACACAAAGTGATTTTGCTTCATGATAATGCACCATCGCACACAGCAAAACCGGTCAAGGAAACAATTGAGGCGTTTAGTCGGCAAATACTTTCGCATGCGGGGCTTACTCACCAGACTTGGCTCCATCCGATTACAACTTATTTGCAACGATGGGACACGAACTTGCTGATCAGCGATTCACTTCTTACGAAAATGTACGAAAATGGCTCGATGATTGGTTTGCCTCAAAAGAGCAACAGTTTTTTTAGCGTGGCATGCACAGAGAGATGGGAAAAATGTGTAGCTAGCGATGGGCAATACTTTGAATAAACTATTTTCTACCATTTTCATACAATAAATGTGTGTTTTCTATAAAAAAAAAATCCGGTTTCATATTTACAGACCTGATATGTTGCTAAGTACGATTATCGGTGTCGACACAAAATTGAAATAAAAAAAATATTAATAGCTATTCCAACCCACAAAAAAACATATTTATAACTGATAATTGAATCAGATAAATTGGATAATAAATTACGATTATGTTTGACAAGAGATAAAAAACATATCAAATATAAATAACGTAATTCAAACACATTTTACAGTTTACTATAACTTAACCAGTTTACACAAGGTTGACGAGTCCTGTTATCTGGGCAGTATGTTTATGTGTGATGGGCGTGTTGAAAGGGGCTTTGAAAGAAGGGTAGCGACAGGAAACAGGGTAAACAAAGCACTTATTATCCCATTCAAGTTGATAAAATAATTAAAATTACTGAACGTCGTTACAAGGTTGTTGTATTGGGGCAAATTTGTGAAACGTCAAAGGGACCATGCTACATTTTCTTTAGTATTATTGATAACCAGCATGAATACTGTTAACAGCATTATAATTGATAGTTAAACTTAATAAAGATATTAATATATATATCAAGTTGAATTGTCATATGTTGTTCATGATGAAAGGACAAGGGAAAAGCAAAGGAAACAATACAGCAGTTATGGTGTAGGAACTTGTTCAGATGGTTTTTTAAACTGGTTCAATGTCTCGACACTCAATAAGTTGTTGGATGGTTTGTTCCAAGATTCTACAACTTAAAAAAAAAAATTCCTTGTATAATTGTGGAATTAGTTTTAAGTGATGCGTTTTTTGGTCAAAAGAATATTACTAGCAAAGTTCTGAGCAATCGTAATGGCTGCCAAAGATCAATACTTAAATCAAGTCTTCACAATTTCATCTTTGTTGTTCTTTCTACATTTCAAGATTTATTTGAATAAGAAGCATGGGTCAAAAACCAATAAACCTTTCTGGTGAATGGTGAAGAAATTGAAAATCATAAGTTTTGAAACAAATATATTCATCTTCTTCCCAGTGTCATGTCAGGTCCCCTCCAACGTTGAATATCACCTGAGAGTAGACATCTTTGTCCCCGGCAGCCCGAAAAAGATCCCCAACGCCCTTTATGCCAGTCCAATCACGTATATTGCGGAGCCAGGAGATTTGCCTCCTGCCAACACCTCTTCGGCCTTCTATTTTACCTTGGATGATCAGGTGCAGTAATTTGTACTTTGCTCCTCTAAGTACATGACCCAAATAGGACAGCTTTCGAATTTTAATATTAGTCAGCAACTTTGGTTCTTTGAAGTGCCTTTAGTGGAATTTCGTAAGGTCAATTCTGAATGGTACACCACCATTTGTTTGCCAGAAGTGTTCGGAGAAATGAGAAAAAAAACCAACCGCCGAAGACGGATCATTCTCCACCACGACAATGCGAGCTATCACACATCGGCTCAAACATGTGACTTTTTGAGCATTCAAAACATCGAATTGATGGGTCATCCGCCGTACAGCCCTGATTTGGCACCCAATGACTTCTTTTTATTCCCGAACATCAAAAATAAATTGCGAGGTCAACGTTTTTCGACGCCTGAAGAAGTGGTTGATGCATTCAAAATGCATGTTTTGATGTTACCTTATTCGGAGTGGCAAAAGTGCTTCAAAAATTGGTTCAAACGCATGCAAAAGTGTATTGATTTTTATGGAGAGTATTTTGAAAAACAATAAAGCCATTTTCGATGATATATATTTGTTTCTACTTGTCTGTCTCAAAAATTCAGTAGCAACCCTCGTATAATAAAATATTCAAAAGAAACTAAACCATGGAGGTCATCAAGTATACATGGAGAGAAAGTGGCATGGGAAACCATCTGGAAGGGAGTTGAGGACAGATGTCCGTGATGAGAAAATAAAACATACCTGACTCCCTCGAGCAGATGCCTGAGTAGCTCGTGGCTGTCGTGCTGCTCCCCTCCGCCGAACTGTGGGTACTTGGTGGCCACGCTGTTGAACAGGTTGGATGGATTATACACATCAAATTTACCTGGAAAATTTAACGAGAAAATGAGTCAATAAATTATAACATTCAAAATATGTCAATTTCTCAATGACCCTTCATTAACCCTTCCTTCCCTATGATGTGTAACTAGTACACATTGCTTATAGAAACTTGAATATCTCTATAAATATAATAAATACAGGGTTTAGATTTTCGGTATTCCTCCGTAATACATTTACGCATTGAACGAAAAAATAATATTAATAGTAATTAGCACTTATCGGCCACATCAGAGATATTTTGTGAAACACGGGAATAAATTCACCAATACAATCAAACGTGTGCCAGTGTGCGACGTAGGTATATTCATTCTAAAAAACCGCTATGGGTGAGGAAGCGACGCTATTCACGTCTTACTCTCACTCCACTTCGGTATATGGGAACGCAAGAAATAGAATCTCTGTTCGCTCGCTTCTCTCGCTCAGTAGCTCGCGGGCTTTCGTTCGAGGTGGTCGCTTCGCCCGTTTTGTGAACGTCGGCCGATATTTTTTTCATGTTTTCAGCAATTAAATTTGAATTATTATCACTCTCGACTTCAAATTTAATTAATTTAAGTGATTGGCTATGAATATTCTTATTTTTCCAATTTTAAATCGCTCATTTTTACATGTGTATCGAATACACAGCAACGGAACGGGCGGATTTTTTTAGCACAGGAAGGGAAAGGTTTTAATCTGGTCTCTCAATAAACGGATTTTAATTTTACTGACTAATAAATTCAACAGTTTTAGATGTGTAGGAGAAAAAATTCTTATATTGAGAAGAATATATGAGGTGACAGAATACTGAATGATATATTGGGAGTACAAATTAGTTCGGTCCTTGAACCTGGTGATTCCATTACGGGCGATCGGTATCGGCTACGATTAATTCGTTTGAGCCGTGCATTGCAAGAAAAACGGCCGGAATACGAGCAGACATGATAAAGTTATTCTTTTTCATGACAACGCTCAGCCTCATGTCACAAAAGTCGTAAAAATATTTGGAAACGCTCAAATGGGATGTTTTACCGCACCCGCCGTATTCCCCGGACATTGCTCCTTCTGATTACTGGTTGTTCCGAAGGATGCAGCACGATTTGGCAGGTCACCGGTTCACTTCTTTGGTAGAAACCGAAAATTGGCTCCAAACTTGGATCGCCTCAAAAGACGAGTCATTTTTTCGAGATGAAATTCGAAAATTGCCTGATAGATGGGAAAAAGTAGTAGCCAGCGATGGACAATACTTTAATTGATCTGTTTATTCATTTTGTTTAGAAATAAATGCATTTTTGAACACAAAAAAACGGACCGAACTAATTTGTACACCCAATAGTAAGGAATGAATGTGAACATAAGACTTTTTTAATGTGTTGAGTAAGATGATCAAGAGCACTCTTAGATGGTTAAGGTATGTGGAAGAAATGAATGAAGACTTAGAAAACACATATATGGTGCATATTTAAGTGGAAGGAAGATCACAGAAAGTATAGTTGGATCAAGAGGATAAATAATATTTTGAAAGGAAACATAAGTCAGGAATCGTAAAGGTTGTATGGATGTGGAGGGGGCTTAGGATGTATGTCAAGATAGCAAAGACTTGCGCTCTGTCCTTTTTGTCTACCTCAACAGGGAAACGGTGTGATGATATGTATGTGTAACAGTCTTTGACTCCAAAATTTTTGCATCTAATTCATATTTAAAAAGTATGCCAATGTATTAGAGTTTCGAAACTTACAGACTTCAATGGCGTAAGATAAGTCAGTGAAGGAATTTTCACATTCTGTACACATTATTTTGCATACTTAACAATTCCGATTCCCTTTCGAATCTTGGCAAAAAATTCCAGTTTCAAAACATGGACGTTCTCTTCAATAAAATACTCTTTTGCATACCAACACACCACACCACATTTTCGTTTGTGGTTCACTCGGCGCGACTGTGGAACGAACATTCTAGAATTATCAGATTTGCACCATCATTATTTACGTGAAAGATCATATCTATTCTTTAAAAAAAAAGGGAAACAAAACGTGCCGGTGTGTTCCGATTGTCTCGCTTCAGGTGTGCTTTCGAATCCAGTACACCGGTGTGGCCGGTGAGTTTGCTGGTGTGCAACAGCTCACTCGCTTCAAGAGAAAAAAAAGAAACGGAAACTCCACAACACAGCATCGTTTTCTAACTGAATTGACATTGGAATGGTGAGGGTTTCCTCGACTACGAGGCCTAGCAACGACGACGCTATAGCTGACAGACGTAATTTGTTTAAAATGAGTAGGTTCGAGTGTTCACGAGGCGAGTTTGCTCTCTAAACGGCACTATATAAAAATGTCCTTTGAATTTGAATTGAATGAGCGTGTAATTGGCTTTTTACGTGCGGTAGAATTGTCAATATGTATAATGATGAACTGAGAGTTTCTATTGATTGACTCCAGTGGTTCTTAATCGGAAGACTTTAACACGTTCACTGCGTATAAAATATTTAATGTCATACAGAGATGCTGAAAATTTGCGAATTTTCGAAAACCCATAACTTTGTTAAAAATCAAATTCTACTTTCTATTGAAACATCATATACAAGTGTATTCCTTCGCGTCTTCAAAACACATGAAACCGGCGACGAATCCTTATCGAGAGACATTTATCAGTGCACTAAACATTCAAGGCTCCCGTGTCCACACAAAATATTTGTATGGACACGGGAGCCGTGTTCGACCCAGTGAACGTGTTAATGGGGCCAAAGACAATGTCGTCTCTCTGTAATATCTCCTCCGCATCGCCAATTCGGATATGGTAAAAAATACCCCATATGAATGAGTAAATTAGTTTTATGATGGTTATAATTAACTTGCGTATATCAATGTTGGCCATATGAGTCAATAGAAAAACACACAATATACCTTTTGATATTTCTGTTAGGTATGCCATCAATCATTTAAAAAAAAATGTCATGTACAAAAATCAGTTAAAAAAATAGAAGTTACAAGTCGAGGGTAGTTTGAAAAGTTTGGTAAATAAATCGGGTAAAATACTTATTTTTTTTAGAAAAAATTAACGATTTCATTTTCAATATTCCTTTGAGGGTTACTACTATACAATTCGTCCAGTGATTTAAAAAAAAAATTCGCCCCCTTAAACTCTGCAAAATAGTCATTTACAGGGTCAATGACATCCTGATTCAGCGAAAATTTCTTTCAACCGAACCAATTTTTATTTTGGGAGCAGAAAGAAGTCACAAGGGGGGCCGAATACAGGGAATATGGTGGATAAGGAACCAATTCGAAGCCCAATTCATGCAATTTTTGCCATTGTGACGGTCTATTTGTAGGAAGGTCTGGGGAATATGGTGGATGAGGAACCAATTTGAAGCTAAATTCATGCAATTTTTGCCATTGTGACGGTCTATTTGTAGGAAGGTCTGGGGAATATGGTGGATGAGGAACCAATTCGAAGCTAAATTCGTGCAATTTTTGCCATTGTGACGGTCTATTTGTAGGAAGGTCTGGGGAATATGGTGGATGAGGAACCAATTTGAAGCTAAATTCATGCAATTTTTGCCATTGTAACAGTCGATTTGAGGGAAGGCGCATTGTCCTGATGGAAGAGCACTTTGTTGCATCCCATCTTGACCATTTTTTCTTTAATTTGTCTTTCAAACGGTCCAATAATGTCGCATAATAGGTTCCTGTTATTGTCTTGCCCTTTTCCAAGTAATCAATCATGATGATTCCTTGGCAATCCCAAAAAAACTGCTACCATCACCCTCCGAGCTGACAAAACTGTCTTCATCTTCCTCGGTGTACTTTCACCAGTTGTTGTCCATTGTATTGACTACTGTTTGAACTCTGGTGTGTAGTGGTGGATCCAAGTTTATCCATAGTCACGAATCAACGCAAAAAGTCTTGCGGATTGCGATCAAACATCGTCAAACACTGCATCGAAATCCTATCGAGTGCATTTTTGGTCGACAGTCAACAATTACGGCACCCATCGTGCAACTAGTTTTTTTATATTTAATTTTTCGTGTTTAATAATCACTTGAAACACCTACAGTTTCAGCTATCTCGCGCACGTGGATTCGGCGGTCTTCTTCGCTTATGATCTGGACAGCTGTTAACTTCTTTAAATAAAAATGTTTAATGACGGCATGGAAATCGTTTTTTTCCATTGTTGCAGCAAATGTCAAAGTGATTGATTTAGATGACTGTCTAACGTTAATTACGCATTGAATCTGGTTTGAAATTTGAACAGAGTTTGCTTGAGGAAAGATACTTGCCAGCAGTGATGTCACTTTATAGTATAAAGTGGCGCCAACCCATTGCAATTTACCAAGTTTTTCAAACTACCTTTGTACATAAAATAATAATTAAATATACCCTCTGCAAGTGGAAAAAAACACTTATTATAATAATAGTTTATCTTTAGACCTTGAATTTTTTACACAAAACCAAATATTCATAAAAATAAAAGTTATCAACAGAAATTCTTCATAAATTACACTTCCTACTGAGGTTGTTATCAAATAGAGAAGAAGAAGATGGCCTAGTCTGATTTATAGAATGCTGAATGTCATCAAACTAACCTTGAACTTCTTTAAGTATTCAAAACATGACCACAGTGAACGGAGCCATTCAATTATTATCAACATACAAAAAGAACGGCACATTCGACACAAGATAAGCGATATTCATTTTCATTCTTAATGGACAACTTAAAAAGTTATTTTAAAATAATCATATTAATAAAAAGCATGATTTATACAGCAGAGTTATTTAGAAAGCAAACTCTCCCCAAGTACGCTTTATGCATACATGCCATTTCCCTGTTGGTTTAGGCAGAGAGGACAGATCACAATACTTTCCTATATCGACACGCATCCTTAGCGTACATTCCATACATCTTCTCATATATCTTTCTACATTTTCTTCTTCTAGAATATTATTCATTTGATGCGACCATACTTTCCTTGGTCTTCCTCTCACACGCCTTTCACTCCCTGTACTTTCTTCATTCATCAGTTCCACATGTCCAGACCATCTCAACGTACTCTTTTTCATCTTACTTCCCACATCAGCCTTAAGTTCACATTTATCCCTTATCACTTCATTCCGTATTCTGTCATACATTGTCACTCCACATGTGCTGACATTTCTACAGCATTTATTCAGCTTCTATCAGTCTTTTTCCAGGTCCACGTTTCATTCCCATACATCAAAGTTGGCACTAAAATATTACTTCTTCTTCCCAGTGTCATGTCAGGTCCCCCCAACGTTGAATATCACCTGAGAGTAGATATCTTTGTCCCTGGCAGGCCGAAAAAGATCCCCAACGCTCCTTATACCAGTCCAATCACGTATATTGCGGAGCCAGGAGATTTGCCTCCTGCCAACACCTCTTCGACCCCCTATTTTGCCTTGAATGATCAGGTGAAGTAATTTGTACTTTGCTCCTCTAAGTACATGACAAATAGGACACCTTTCGGATTTTAATATTAGTCAGCAACTCTCTATCAACTTTGGCTCTTTGAAGAACCCTTGTGTTGCTGACCATATTACTGTGGACTATCATATTAGCATATTTTGATGATATCCAGTTCCAGTATATTTATTTTAGTGCCCCATTGACTTAGTTTCCTATCACTACAAGCTGTTGGATATCCCTCTTAACTTTTCCATCATCATCTGTGAAAATACTACTCAAATAGCACAGTTCCTCAGCTTCCACTTTATGTGTAAAGGAATAAGACATAACTTCTTCCTTGGACCTCGACCCTGAAGTGGCTTAGTTGGAAAGAAGCCTGAATTCCGTTATTGATATCTGATTAGGATATCTGAGGGTTATAGCCTAGTTTTTTTATGGTCCTTTAAATCTTTCTGGTTGGTTGGAAGAGATTGCCACATGGTAATCAAACTGCCAGATTTTAATGTATACAAGAAAAGTAAAATACAATATGCAAATCGAACCCACATTTGAAAAGAAAATATCTAAAAAAAGGTTATAAAGTGATGTCAAGTGTAAAGATAGGGAGAACAACTATCCTGGTTTTATTGGTAAGAAGCAAGTTTTTCAACCTGGGGACTGCGGGTTCAAATCTTGTTAGTAGTAGTCTAAGTGCCCTTGAGGAAAGTTTGCTATCTAAACAGCGTTAAATAAATTGTCCTTTTATTAACCTTTCCTTCCCTGTGATGTGTAACTACGAGTAGTACACATTGCTTCTAAAAACTTTAATATCTCTATAAATATAATAAATACTGGGTTCAGATTTTAGGTATTCCTCCGTAATACATTTACGCATTGAATGAAAAAATAATATTAATAATAATTAGCACTTATCGGCCACATCAGATACTTTGTGAAAATCGGGAATACATTCACCGATACAATCAAACATGTGCCAGTGTGTGACGTAGGTAAAAAAAAAACCGCTATGGGTGAGGAAGTGATGCTATTCACGTCTCACTCTACTTCGGTATATGAGAACGTAAGAAATAGAATCTCAGTTTGCTCGTTTTTCTCGCTTCAGTAGCTCGAGGGCATTAGTTTGAGGTGGTCTCTTCGCCCGTTTTGTGAAAGTCGGTCAATGTTTTTTTCATGTTTCCAGCAAATATATTTAAATTATTATCACTTTTGACTTCGAATTTAATTAATTTAAGCAATTGGCTATGAATATTTTTATTTTTCTAATTTTAAATAGCTCATTTTTACATGTGTATTGAATACACAGCACCGGAATGCACGGATTTTTTTAGCACAGGAAGGGAAAGGTTAAAGTAATCAAATTGAAAATAAAAAAAGGACTGTTCCAAGTATGGTAAGTTGCTAGATGCGAGTGTTGTTGACTCTTCACATGCGGTAGAATTGTCAATATGTGCAATGACGAATATGAGAGTTTCTTAACCCGAAGGCACATTTAATGTGGTCAAAGATAATGTTGTCTCTCAGTCACAATATGTCTGCATCACCAATTCGGATATGTTGAAGGGTACCATACAAAGACAATGTTGTCTCTCGATCACAATATGTCTGTAACATCAATTCGAATATGTTGAAGGGTACCATACAAAGACAATGTTGTCTCTCGATCACAATATGTCTGTAACACCAATTCGGATATGTTGAAGGGTACCATACAAAGACAATGTTGTCTCTCGATCACAATATGTCTGTAACACCAATTCGAATATGTTGAAGGGTACCATACAAAGACAATGTTGTCTCTCGATCACAATATGTCTGTAACACCAATTCGGATATGTTGAAGGATACCATACAAAGACAATGTTGTCTCTCGGTCACAATATGTCTGTAACACCAATTCGGATATGTTGAAGGGTACCATACAAAGACAATGTTGTCTCTCGATCACAATATGTCTCTAACACCATTTCGGATATGTTGAAGGGTACCATACAAAGACAATGTTGTCTCTCGGTCACAATATGTCTGTAACACCAATTCGGATATGTTGAAGGGTACCATACAAAGACAATGTTGTCTCTCGATCACAATATGTCTGTAACACCAATTCGGATATGTTGAAGGGTACCATACAAAGACAATGTTGTCTCTCGGTCACAATATGTCTGTAACACCAATTCGGATATGTTGAAGGGTACCATACAAAGACAATGTTGTCTCTCGGTCACAATATGTCTGTAACACCAATTCGGATATGTTGAAGGGTACCATACAAAGACAATGTTGTCTCTCGGTCACAATATGTCTGTAACACCAATTCGGATATGTTGAAGGGTACCATACAAAGACAATGTTGTCTCTCGGTCACAATATGTCAGTAACACCAATTCGGATATGTTGAAGGGTACCATACAAAGACAATGTTTTCTCTCGGTCACAATATGTCCGTAACACCAATTCGGATATGTTGAAGGGTACCCATACAAAGACAATGTTGTCTCTCGGTCACAATATGTCCGTAACACCAATTCGGATATGTTGAAGGGTACCCATACAAAGACAATGTTGTCTCTCGGTCACAATATGTCCGTAACACCAATTCGGATATGTTGAAGGGTACCCATACAAAGACAATGTTGTCTCTCGGTCACAATATGTCCGCATCACCAATTCGGGTATGTTGAAGGGTACCATACAAAGACAATGTTGTCTCTCGGTCACAATATGTCCGTAACACCAATTCGGATATGTTGAAGGGTACTATACGAATGAATAAATGAGATTTATAGGTCTTCTCAATGAAATATTTCAAAATTGTATTTCTTTGTAAAATATTTAAGAACCATTACGGCTATAGGCGACTACCCATTAACAGATTAAGTACACCGACACGACACATATGTCACAATGCAATATGACACACAAAGCTTTGTCCAAAGATAATTTACTGTCTGGACTATGTCTTGTTGACATATCAAGTCTGTATAAGAAGAAATAAATAAAATAACAAAGATAGATAGTATTCATCGTACGAGTAGCAAAGTTAGTCTACAACAGACATGGCTAAACTATGGTCAGAAGGCCAGAGGTTCATTTTTGTGACACTTTTGAGCTTCTCTCTTTATCTGGGTCATTTTCAATAAGGATTTGAAAAAGTGTAGTAAAAGCTTCATTTTGTTTTGACTTGTCACTTATGTTGTTTATAGTTAAGGCATTAACGTTGTGAAGGTTTAAAGACATTGTAATTTATTTTTATCAAACACTGTTTATTCCACTTTTTTGTGACGGTATAACCCTACCGGTTTCAAGGCTTTCACCTCATCTTCAGGGGAGCGCAAACAAGACTAAATGCTGTTCGAACTGGTACCGAAATACACGCTTCAACGGTTGGAAGCTGGGGGAGTGAGGGAGGCACGGGAAAATTTCGGCCAAGAGCGAAGAGATTTTTGGGAAATAACTGGCGCTCCCCTGAAGACGAGGTGAAAGCCTTGAAACCGGTAGGGTTATACCGTCACAAAAAAGTGGAATAAACAGTGTTTGATAAAAATAAATTACTTGTCACTTAGCCTTTCCCTTCCTGTGCTAAAACAATCAGCGCGTTCCGGTACTGTGTGTTCAATACACATCAATGTAAAAATGAGCTATTTAAAATCGGAAAAATAAGAATATTCATAGCCATCGCTTAAATTAATTAAATTTGAAGTCAAAAGTGATAATTGAAGTTTAATTGCTGAAAACATGAAAAAAAAACGTCGGCCGACGTTCACAAAACGGGTGAAGAGACCACCTCAAATGAAAACCCGAAAGCTACTGAAGCGAGAGAACTGAGATTCTATTTCTTGCGTTCCCATATACCGAAGTAGAGTGCGTCACTTTTCACCCATAGCAGTTTTTTAGAATGAATATACCTACGTCACACGTTTGATTGTATCGGTGAATTTATTCCCGATTTTCACAAAATATCTCTGATGTGGCCGATAAGTGCTAATTATTATTAATATTATTTTTTTCATTCAATGCGTAAATGTATTATGGAGGAATACCTAAAATCTGAACCCGGTATTTATTATATTTATAGAGATATTAAAGTCTTAAGAAGCAATGTGTATTAGTTACACATCACGGAAGGAAGGGTTAATAAAAGGACAATTTATTTAACGCTGTTTTAGACACCAAACTTACCAAAAAATACACAAATTTTCCTTTGTACTCTTATATACTTAATGTAGCATGTTTTGTTTTGAATAAATTTGTTACAAAATTACAAGTGTTTTTTTTTTTATATGACATTGTTATGTTGTTGAATTATGTGTGTATCGTGTGGGCTTTTGTTTATGTCTTTAAAGTAGGACGATAACAAAGGCCTAAGTGACTCAGGGCAAACATACATCTGACTCAAGCTGATCAAAGTGAAACTGACATAATCAAAATCACATCGATAATTAGCGTATTAAACGGTAGTCCCGTTGAATGGAGTTTGATGTAAAAACATGCATCTTATGTATGTGCCAATTGGTGGAATAGTCTGGGTTTTCTCTACCTCGGAAGGAGCCGTTTATACAGAATTACACTGCATATGTTATGCACAAGTGGAGGCCTAGTGGAGAGTGTTGATATGTGGGTACATTTTGTATTCACTATATTGACAATACTCTGTGTCACAATGCTCTGAATATATTTTGTACAGTATTGTTACAAGTTTGTCTTGCCCTATATAAGAGCAAACCATGTATCACTTGTGTTCCCGCATTAAATAAACTTAACATCCAGACCATGGACCGCATTGTAAACATCTATTCACTATATACATTAACTGGAGGCAAACACTGGATACTGTGACCTGGTCGGAGAAACACTACATGTGAGCAACCATCAAATGCAGAAGATTATCCCTAATTTTAAGAATACTGCATCATTGACTTGGAAAGGCCGTGACTAGAAATATACAACATGAATTTTATAAAAGCTTGTTCATTACTTCTAATGATGCTCGTGGAAGTGTGTTTCAACAATTGTTTTTGAAAAAGAAATTCAATGAAACAGCCTGTAAGTAATGCATGCAGCTCTATGATGTACTCATATGTGTGAGCAACTTTTGTTTGGGTACGTAATCTATGCAGATTATCCAGTCCCTTATCAGTCCTGTATCTCATTTCAATTCTTCTGACAATGACAGTCGTCTGTCAATGACAAACATAAAGACAGTCATATATCATCAAACAGAGTTGGAACCAGGATGCATCCTTGGCGGACGCTAGTATTGGTATCAAATGCATCGGTCTTCAATCCACCAAGTAAGACAAAACACCTGTTGCAGTAGGTAAAATACTAACGTTTCAAAGAAGCGAGGTATGCCTGTACTTCAAATGTTTAATGTTGCTGTAATGTATGGTGCAGGGATGTATTCTTCTGACAATGACAGTCGTCTGTCAATGACAAACATAAAGACAGTCATATGTCATCAAACAGAGTTGGAACCAGGATGCATCCTTGGCGGACACTAGTATTGGTGTCAAATGCATCGGTCTTCAATCCACCAAGTAAGACAAAACACCTGTTGCAGTAGGTAAAATACTAACGTTTCAAAGAAGCGAGGCATGCCTGTACTTCAAATGTTTAATGTTGCTGTAATGTATGGTGCAGGGATGTATTCTTCTGACAATGACAGTCGTCTGTCAATGACAAACATAAAGACAGTCATATGTCATCAAACAGAGTTGGAACCAGGATGCATCCTTGGCGGACGCTAGTATTGGTGTCAAATGCATCGGTCTTCAATCCACCAAGTAAGACAAAACACCTGTTGCAGTAGGTAAAATACTAACGTTTCAAAGAAGCGAGGTATGCCTGTACTTCAAATGTTTAATGTTGCTGTAATGTATGGTGCAGGGATGTATTCTTCTGACAATGACAGTCGTCTGTCAATGACAAACATAAAGACAGTCATATGTCATCAAACAGAGTTGGAACCAGGATGCATCCTTGGCGGACACTAGTATTGGTGTCAAATGCATCGGTCTTCAATCCACCAAGTAAGACAAAACACCTGTTGCAGTAGGTAAAATACTAACGTTTCAAAGAAGCGAGGTATGCCTGTACTTCAAATGTTTAATGTTGCTGTAATGTATGGTGCAGGGATGTATTCTTCTGACAATGACAGTCGTCTGTCAATGACAAACATAAAGACAGTCATATGTCATCAAACAGAGTTGGAACCAGGATGCATCCTTGGCGGACGCTAGTATTGGTATCAAATGCATCGGTCTTCAATCCACCAAGTAAGACAAAACACCTGTTGCAGTAGGTAAAATACTAACGTTTCAAAGAAACTCTTTGCAAAAGGATACATCAGTCAAGGAGACAAACTTCATTATCACCTTATTTTTAAAAATTGAAACATATGTAACAAAGGGTCTTTCAAATTGAGCGTTTTTTTTTAATTCTTGGATAAAACACAGATGGCGTCGCGAACTTGTCTGGGTCTTGTAACATTTGAGAAGTGTAATGTATGGCATTTATAAAAATAGAGTCATAGTATACAATACGTGTTCAAATTGTTAAATTGTTTTATGTATTGTAATCTCTGGAAACGGTGATGTTAATTGGCCACCGAGATCATGTGATCTGACACCGTTGGACTATTTTCTCTGGGGTTACGTGAAAAGCCAGGTCTATAATAATGACCCCCGATCAATTCCTGAGCTCAAGGACGAAATTATTCGCGTTATTGATGAGTTAGAACAGCAATTATGCCAAAATGTCATCGAAAATTTTGACAAAAGAGTGGACATCTGTGGAACTGCAAGAGGTGGACATTTGGAGGATATTGTTTTTTGTGTTGTAATGTCATACGTTATACTTCAATGGCCAATAAAAAGTTTTTTGAAATCAAAGCCAACTGTGTGTTTTATTCAAGAATTAAAAAAAATTTAATAAAAAAAACGCTCAATTTGAAAGATCCTTTACAGGTTGTCCCGTATTGAGTGAATCATATTTAGGGTGATGATAGATTGGGTCAAGACCTACCAGAATATCAAAACTTGACCTCAGTAAAAACCTTACCATTTTTAAGTTATTCGGACTTTTGTAAAATTTCATAAAATCCCTACCTTGCATCAGATTTTTTGCTGCGTTGTGTACAAATCACAATTTTCGTAATTTTTTTTTATCGTGAAATACTTTTGAATAGTAGCCTTATATATCGCATACAAAATGATTTCCAAAATTATTAGGGCTGTACAAAAAAATTACTTGAAAAATAAAAAAAATCTTAATTAAAATTTTTACGTTAAACTTTGGCCTTCTGTGGTAAAAAAAATTGTACTGGGCATTTCCAGAATACTACTTTAAAAAGTTGCTCATTTAATGGAGATTTCAGAATAGTGAAATTAGATTTTTCTTACGGAAAACGAAATAATACTATTTTTTTATTCAAAAGGGGCTGATTCTGACTAAAGTTCAAGTAAAATGTATTAATGCAAAATATACTTCATTTGGTTTCTCGTAGCGCTCCTATTGTAGCATTATGTGCAAGTTTGTGTGATTTCATTTAATGATGATGATGATGAATGAAACACAAATGTTTTATTCAATGAATTTTACAGGAGATGCTCGAATTGTCGCCCTCCTGTCCTGATGCAAGCTCGGCATCTCTTCAAAAAATGATCGCTTCAGCAATCTCAAACTGTGCGTCGAAATTTCACGAGGCTTACTATTCAAAAGTATTTCACGATAAAAAAAATTTACGAACACGGTAATTTGTACACAACGCAGCAAAAAATCTGATGCAAGGTAGGGATTTTACGAAATTTCAAACAAACGGTAAACGGTAACGGTTTTCGAAAAAAAAAGGACTACCCTTAACAACTGCCCTTCTAGCTGTGGAGTGCAGGGATGTATGGAGAGGTGTCGTCAGAGGCTATCACGGGAGTCACAAATGCTCAGTCAGCAAAATTATGAACAAGCATACAAAACAGCAACATTTCACTCATAAATACAGTTTTGTACGCAACAGTATTAAAAATGATTAACGACTTTAACCTGTACACCGCGTTAAAAATCAAATTCAATTTCGGCGTTTTTTAATTTCTAAGTTTAAAAGCGTAATTTGTTTAGAACCACTGATATTTGATTACACCACCAAGTAAACATGACATTCAAGTAATTTTCTGATAATAAATAATAAGTCATTACTCTTAAGGAGACTCATTAAATAAACGAGATAAACTAAACATTACGTAAAATACACAAAGGAATGCTACAGATCAGATCACAGGCGTTTGTGCTTCCCGCGAGAGGAACACGTTAAGTCAACTAAAAGTAATGCACATTGGTCATATATATGCTGATTGTTGAAATATTATCAACTTGTAATACCTACCAATGTAAATAACAATAATTCTACGTGCCCATCTCATTTTAAAATGTCAATATACGACTACAAGTGTTTTTTTAACTCGCCATAAATAACAAATATATCTGCTCTCGTCACAAATAATAGAGACAGACAGCTGTTTTTGTCTATAATAAAGGAATTTTTATATATTTGTATTATTAATTTTTATAAAAAGCGGTATTATTGAATAAATAAATAAAAATAGCACCTTGGAGTGAGTTACCTCTACCTCATCTTAGGATATTTATTTTGAAGAGGGGATGGATAATTCAGTTTAAAGTAAAAATGTTATTTAACTAAATCACTCAGCCCAGTCAATAGTAAAAATGTTATTTCACTAATGATGGGTGGTGTCAACTTGAGAAATTCCACAGGAGAGCAAAAAAAATGTTGAAGTTTTTAAATTAAATTAATATTCTTCGAAATCAGTCTTTATTCAGGTGAAACAATTCCTATAAGAAAATCAGTTGTTTTTTTCAAAAGGAAGGTCAATACACAAAAGATTTTATATAGAGCCTTCCTTGTTCCTTATATATCTTACTTGTATATGTCAGCACCCTTGAGGTAGCTTCCATGAAACGGCACTATATAAACTGTCCATTATTTTTTACTATTTTTATTAGAAGCATAATCATAATATAAATAGGCCACAGCCCGTACGACGGTTGTCGTCAAAGAAAGAATACGAGAATTAAATTTTGAATACAAGAGAGCGAGAGAGGAATACTTGGATTCTCTCCGAAAGTAATTCGAAATTTGAATCTCGGTGGGTCCGTGATACTGAACGAATTTTAAATATCTAGCTAACAATTTTTGAATCGGTGTAAAAGGGAACGATGTATAAATGATATATATATATAAACAAATTTTACATTTATGAATATATATTTTCATAAACGTAGAATTTGTTTTACTTCCGTGAATATTTCACGGGTTGCAACTAGTAATGATATATTGAATATGACAAGATGTATTAATGTTAAGGAAACAAAATTAAAAGTTTTAATTAGAATAGCGTGTAAACCTGTTCTCACCTACCTTGCAAGAGACAGCGTGACAATATGAATGTGTGTTTTATTCTCATCAAAACTTTGTTTTTCCAATAAACAAAAAGAACTTGAAAATTCTTCGAATCTATGTAATTCTGTCTGAATCAACTTAGAATCAAATAGAATTCAACTTTAACATTTATGGTCTGATCAGAAAATACAAAAACAAAAGGGAGGGAAACATAAAAAATATATACTCGTATATCACCAGATGGAGAGAGTGCCAGGCTTTTCATATCGCGACATACATCTTTCATCTCTTTTCTGACAATGACTTTTTACATTTAATTTGTTTAAAATATTAACTTGATTCAACAATACATTCCTTGGCCTTGCTTTTCTACGCCTTCCACTCGCATATTAATAATATTGAGTTAAAATCTTAATTCTGCAATAGTGTCGCCAAACAATAATTCTGCAATAGTGTCGCCAAACAATAATTTCAGTGATTCTATTGATAATTTATATAAACTCGCTATAATTTCATTGTTGATCTAAGGTAGTTCTTAATTTGAATACATAAGTTACTTTAATACATAGTTAATAGATGAAAATATTTGCGACATAATTTAGATTTTTATCCCTTCCCTTACGGTGATAAAATTGAAACGCGCGCTCCGGTGTTGGGTAGTGAGTACGCGATAAAAAATTAGCGATTTTAAATCGGAAAAATAAGAACATTCATAGATAATCCCCTTAATTAATTATAATTGAAGTAAAAAATTATAATAATTGAGATTTAATTGCTGAAAACATTAAAAAACCATCTGGCAACGCTCACGGAACGGGCGTAGTTCTAGTCTCGTTGCCAGCTCAACAGCTACTGCGGCGCGGCAGGGTTGGTGGCTAACTCGGGCGTGGCTTACACTTGCGAGGTTGAGACAATTGAGCTCCTCGCTATTCAGTGACGTATGCAAAAGTGAGATGCGAATATAGTGTCGCGCTTCCCGCATACTCTTCACCTATCGTCAAGACCCAAGATCGAGGCACTAACAGCGTTTAAATGCGAATTTGTTTCCGATATTCACGAAATACTTACGATGTAGTCGATAAATTCTGATTATTATTAATATTATTTTTTAAATCAATGCGTAAATATATTATGGAGGAATACCTAAAATATTAACCTTGTATTTATTATATTTATAGAGATAATGATGGTTATTAGAAGCAACGTGTAGAAGATACCCAACACAGGGAAGGAAAGGTTAAATATGAACCTGTAAGGCTCCATTCAAAAGGTATGTTGAGAAGTTCCCGAGGAGTAATGTTTAATTAGGATTCTACAATAACTATTGGAATTTGAAATTCTAAATTTAAACAAAGTTTAAGTTGTGCAACCCAATTGGTTATGCGCCCGGAGCTGCAGCCCGTCTCGCCCCCCCATTGTTTCGGCCATGGATGTGACAAATAAATTTGCAATCTATCACAATTCCTTAAATGTTCTTTAAATGCTTACATTAAAATCAAATTTAAAAAGGCAATGTTTTACTTAAGTAACCGATTAAAATAATTATTTCCATTTATTGATAATATACTATTTGAATTTTTTCTATACGGTCACACTTTTTTAAATCTGAGAAAACTGTTGGAATATACTTTTGGAAACAAGGAAATGTGGTATATTTTATGCTCGAGAGTTTATTGGAGATAATGAACTGAATAAATTTGTTCATAAACAAGATCACATATAAAATACAATGTTTATGGAGACAAAAGATGACAATTACTTGTTGAGTTTGAAGTTTGTAACACATTCAGCACAATGAAATATAGTGATGAATCACACCAGATGTTCAGCATTGGTGGTTTTCCATTTTGTTAAAATGAATATTTGACGAGAAAGATATAATCGCTTTGAATTATATGTATCTTATATTAAGTTTTAACGTGGACCAATTTCAAGACTCCGATATTAAAGAATTACAAAGAGGTCAACAGACAAAGAGGTTAACAAGTTTGTTTGATTACGAATAAGTGCTCTTATTTTGAGAAATGAAGGATGTGAAATGGAGATCCGAAAACGAATTGGAATGGCCAAGGCAGCGATGACAAGTCTGACAAAGGTAGAGAGGAACCAAAATTCGTCTAGTTAAGTGTGTAGTCTTCTCCATAGTACTGTATGGAGTGGAAACATGGATGCGAAGGAATGAAACAAACATGGTAGATACCTTCGAGATATGTTGCTAAAGGTGGATGCTCCATATCCCATCGACTGCAAGGTGCATTAACGTATCTATCATCTAAGAATTGGAGATTATCGAAAAATTGAGGGATCAGGCAGAGGGCCACAATGCTGAACATTGAGCACATGAAGATATTAAGTTTTATCGTCAAGTCTAATGAATTTAGAATTTAACAAAATAATTTTTTTTTGACAGTTTAGGTGGACGCGCAAGTCATGTATTTGGTCAAGTTAAAATAGAAAATAATCATATTATTGCTGTCCAGAATTTTAGTTTGTTTGTGGAATGAAAGAATGATAGTTGGTTAGATGGAAAGAAATTTTTTAATTATCATTATCATGATGTATTTTTGTGTGCTTTGTGAAATCTATAATGAGTTTTAATTGAGATATCAAGTAGTATTTACATATTTAGTCATGCAAGGAGAGTGGTTAATATTATTTGAATATTTAAATGGCATCATTTAAAATTATGTATTTATATATAAATATAGAAAAATTAAAATATAAAAGTGAAGGAGCCGGTATAGAGTAAACACTCACCAGATAGCTGCAGCTTATCGAGGGTGTCAGAAAGATTTTCCGTCAACGGACCCCACTTCTGCAGTTCTCCAGAGATAGGGGGTAGCTCGATTTCTTTCTCATTAGCTTCCTCCCCTTCAGTCTTTTCATTTTCAGACAAAGGTATCTTCATTTTGCCTCCTGGTAGTTGAAATTTTTCTCCCGGCTCCGACATATTCTTTAGAACCAGTCTTAAGTATGGAGTTTGAACTAAACATTGTAGTACAGAATTGAAGAAGCACGTATTTCCTAAATTAGTTAATCCTCGGACACGTTGAAGAACTGTATTTTCTTCTAAATGGGAACTATGCATGGAAACCGGGATATACAACACTGTCCCGAGCTGTATAGGAGGGATGTCAAATCGTTTATCGTCGACGTTATTGACTTTCGAGTTTGACATGGTTTGTTTCTTCATTATATCTATAACTTCATTTAGTTTCTTATTGTTGCCGTGCTTCAGCTCTCGACTGCATGAGTAGCAATAGATGATGAGAGAAGAGGTGTTAATGGCCAGGACGTGACTGTCCGAGTGCGGAGTGGTGTAATGCTGCAACGCGTGCCGATTGTGCGTGCGACCGCATAGTTGGCTGCCGCAACGCAGGCACATCCACAGCGAGGGGTTCAGCACCTCACCGTCCAGATCTGCGACGGCCTCCAGAGCAGCTTCGTTCTCGTTCAGAGGACCAACCAGCGTCGGTTTTTTGGCGCACTCCGAACATTCCGACAAGAAACCGTTTGGTTTGAGCACCTTGCGCAATTTATTTATGTCGATCGCCTTCTTCACGTGAGGGCAGGACGAGGCCGTACTTTCGTCGCATGACTCTGTAGACTCGCCGCAGTCATCTTCTGGCTCCGACTGTCTTTTCTTCTTGACCATTTTGTCCGATTGTATCCGATTCCGTTTAGATTGTATTGAAAATATTTAACGCGACTTCTGTCAAGATATTCTTTTTATTTCGCACACTTTCAATGCACAAGTTAACGTCAGCAACCCAATATTCGCCAATAGTCAAGATGTCGTGAAGCGATAACGCTCTTTTATCGACAAAGAAGTATAAAATTGACGAAATTATTACTTTCCGAGAGTCCAATGAAAGTCATCTTAAAATGGAAATACGTGAATATAAAACGAATTGCGATCTATGAACCATGAGGTACTCGATACGATATGCACAAAAATGATGAAAATTCACATTAGTGGGATTGTTCGTTTCATTCACGTTGTTCAACTTTTCACGTATATTGACTTCAACTGCAATATGATTGGTCAAAAGTGAAAAAAGAAATCATAGAGAATATATTGTAGATAGATTCCATTTTGCTACTTAATAAACCATAAAACGGTGATAAGAAATTTATTCGATTAAATTATCTAATGAAAACTTATATTTATGAAGCCTATATTATTTTTTTAAATGTAAGTAATAACAAAATCAAGAAAAAATCTAAAATATAAATAACAAATATGAAAACGAAAGGAATAAAAATAATAATGTGTCATAAAAAAATAGATTTGGTTTTTTGCACAATAATTAGAGATTGTTTAATTAATTGTTTCGTTGCTTCGTAGTAGAATTCATAGGTTTCTCCGAGAAGGCTAGAGTTCGATTACTGATGGTTAATAAAAAAAGTATTTCAACATATTCTATATAATATATATCAAGCATTTTAAAATATTTTTTATTAAATGAAAGAAATGTTTAGATAAGTGCACCAGGGTTTGCTGTATATGGTGAAAGTAAAATAAAGTACAACAGTAATAAATTGAACAATACTCGTATATCAGAAGAACATTGTGTGAATGAGAAAACAGACAAAATACAAATTAATTAAATCAAATTTCGAAAGAAAGCTAAATTTGAAGTAAAAACAATATATATATGAATATAGTGAAAATACAAAAGTTGTGAAGATATAATACTTCTGCCAACTTTGCAAGGAAAACGATGTGATAATATGAACATATATATTTATAACCATGACATGTTACCAAGGTCTCAAAAATAAAATGTCTCCGTTTTGAGAACAGGTATCTTCGGAAGATGATTGTTGTCAGATTTCTCTTCGAACACAATAGCAGCCTACAATCACTACAGTGAGAGTAAGGCGCTGGAGTTGATTGAGTATGATACCTATAAGATGATCAAGAGCTGCACTGCTTTGTCAACTGCAAAGCTTGATGAATGGTACGCCCATTTTACAGCATAACTTATGTTACAATACAATAAGAATATTTACAGTTTCGACCTGACTTGAGAAGTTGTGACGTTTCGGGCTATAGACCAACCGTGATGAAGGCTATATAATCTATATTGGAAGTATTTTATGGTATTTCTGTGCTATGGTGTAATTAGTAATGTGAAAATGGTAAGCAAAAAGCTTCGAACAATTAAATTCCTCATCCAATAACATGAGATACGAACTGTCAAATTATGTTCATAGATTTGAAAAAATACATTTTACGTCGAAGCCATCTATGAAAACTTATTTTTTTACGGTACTGTGAAGATGTACTTTTCACACAGAAGTTAAAAAGCTGTCGGTTATAAAATTTTCATGCTCTTCTGTGTCTCACTAAATTGAATAATACGATTTCAAACGTACACAATTTTCTATATAGAATATTTGACAAATGAAATTGATATTGTAAATATTATACGGTTGAAATACGTGCACTGAGAAATATACACTGGGTAATGCTGTCTGACATAACACGAAATAAAGTGATTAGGGATGAATGTGAACTTAACGATATATGTTAAGTAAGAAAAATAGTATTGTGAGATCGTTTGTTCACATAGAACGAATTAATGAAGAAATACTAACAAAACAAATGTATAGTGCCAATGCGAGTAAAAAAGATGGTAAAAAACATCAAAGAATGTATGGTTGGATCAAGTGAATTTTGTTTTGAAAGAAAAAATCATAAAAGTTGTATTAGAAAATATTTTAATGTAAAAGAAGTATGTGTGTTGAGATAGGAAAGTTTGGAGCTCTGTCTTCTCTGCCTACCATTACAGGAAAATGGGATAATAGTTTGTATGTATATATGTAATTTATATAATTTTGATTTTCAAATCACATAATTTGAAATGATTTTCTAATGATCAATTCATCATTAATACAGAACCAAATTTTATTGGATTACAGGGAATTTTATTAGACGACTGGCAATGTCTGCTCCGTGATATTAGACCAAAGTATTTAGCGGACTTGTTCGTGAGGTTTGACGTGATATTAGGCAGGATTGACAACAAAAGACATTTTGCGTGAACGATAATTTTTGTTTTTAATGTTTATTTTAAAATAATTTTCTCAGGCGGCATCAAAAATTGCTGGCAGAACGATTATAAGTGGCGAAAAATATGAAGCGGCGCAATGCCGAGTGCGGCAAAGTGAGGCGGCCGATTAAGCGGAACAAGATCACCGAAGGAATATACGGAAGGTATTCTGAAATGTTGTTGTTTTAAATTAAAATATCCCTTTAAAATTATGACACTCTCGAAACAAACTCAGGTATAAATGTATGTTTCCCGTTTTTACACGTTAATGCTGATAAAACGAGTGTTTAGTGTCAGTATTTGCACAAAAAGTTTATAAAACGAACCATCTGCTCTGTTCTTTATAACAGAAGGTTGCGATTTTTGCCGCCACTTTGATTAAAAAAATGTTATTTTTAAAATTTATTTGCAGAATACGTATGTGGTCAAGGGATAGATCGCCCGTATTTCATTAAAAAAACTTTCGGTTCAATCCTCGGGGCGGTGATTTAATTTTTCCCATTGATGGTTTCTCACTGCTTGTGAGATTTTTTAAATTAAATGGTTTTTAATTTTTTTTATTTGTGCAATCGTTCGGATTGTGGTGCTATCAAACCTGTTGCAGTGTTTGCAGTTCAACTACAATTTTGGTACTACTTGCTTTGGTATGAAAACCAGTTCTATGGTTTGCTACCAAGTAGAATTTTTTTAATGTTTCATTTTTTAAGTTTAAAGGCGTTAAGCAAGGATGTGTGATGTCACCTTGGTTGTTTAATTTATATATAAACTCACGTGTGCGCGGTTTAGAAGATGATGGGAGAGGTGTAAGAATGAGTGAAGTGAATGTATGTTGACTTCTGTATGCAGATGATATGGTTATGCTTGTCGAAAATGAAGATGATTTAAGGGATATGAGCTATATGAGAGATATCTAATAAAAGGTTTGAAAATGAATGGTTATAATTATAGGAAATTATAGAAATCAAAGCTTATAATTATAGGAAGGAGTGTGGTAAAAAGTGTGTGCGATAACTCGGAAAAACTGGAGCAGGTTCATGAGGTCTGTTATATGCGCAGTATGTTGACATGTGATAGGTGAGCTGAAAGGGACATTAAAACTGCACTTAGGCTAAGGCCACACCAAAGTGCTTCGCTAGGTGCTAAGCTAGGTGCTACATGACTAATAGACTAGGTGAGTTCATGCTTGGCCACACCAAAGTGCTTCGCACAAATTCATTTGACATTGTGGAGCGGTTGAGTCAACAAACGATGCCACTCTCAAAACTAACCAATTTCATTACAACTTACCATCTTTATTTACTTCCTGTGCAACTTCATTTCAAAGGGATTTTATTACAGGTACATTTTTGTATAATTTGTTCGATGGGTTCCATAAAGGCTCAATTTTATACACAGCTGCTATTAAAACTTCTTCAATCTTGTAAAATCACTTGGTGATACAATAAAATTAACCAACACGTCTGTTCGCTAGGAGACTCACTACGTAACTAATAGTCACGTAGCGTGGCGCGAAGTGTGCAGTGTGGCGATTGCGATAGTACGCGGTGCGTTGGTTCGCTAGGATATGTCACCTAGTTCACAGCGTAGCTCTAAGCACCAAGCGAGGCTCCTACCTGTGTGGCCGAGGCCTTAATGCTATATACAATAATTGCGCAATATCACTAATAGCAAAAATGACTACATAATAGTGTGCTTGTGCTCACCTTGATGTATGGGAGTGAAACTTAGACTTGGCAGAAGAAAGATGAGAGTAATATTAATGCTGTGGAGATGCGTGCACTAAGAAAAAATTGTGGAGTGTCAATGTTTAAAAGAAGGGGGAATGAAGACATCACAAATGAACGATAAAATGTACGTTTTAAGTAAGATAAAGAAAAGAGCTTTAAGATGGTTTGATCATATAGAGATTGCATGATGAAAGAATGACTAAGTGAATATACAAGTTAGAAGTGCAAGATATGTGTGGAAGAGGTAGACTGAAGAAAACGTGACTGGACCAGATTTTGAAAAAGGTATAGTAAGAAGTATGAATAATAAAAGATCGTGCATGACGAGATTTATAAATGTGGAAGAGACGAAAGTTGTGTGTTTTGATAAAAACATTCTCGTTCTATACGGCGTGATGATACTCGTACATCAATGTTGGCATTAGTACGCTATTGTGAACCTTCTTCCAGGTCTTGATATTGCTCAGTATGAATATATGTTTTTTGGTGTCTCATTGACTTTGTTTCCTTCAATATCTTGTTCCATCTTTCCGCCATCAGAGAACAATTCTTCAACTCTTTCTAATCTTGCATTCACCATCAGCCTGTATCTATCCACTGCAGGATGTAGGCCTCTCCAAGTTGTCTCCACAAAATCCTGTCCTTTGCACATTGCTGCCACATAATACCTGCATGCTTACGTATTTCGTCCACCCAGCGCGCCTTAGGTCTTCTTACAGGCCTTTTTATACCTATTGGGTACCACTGGATTACTTCATACGTCCAACGATGGTCTGTTGCTCGGGCGATATGTCCAGCCCACTTCCACTTGAGTCTTTTTGCAACCTCTATAACATCTTCAACCTTTGTTTGGGCTCGTATCCACTCATTCACCCAAATATTGCAGTTTTTTCTCTCTGTTATTAATATTTTTTCCCTAAACCAAACAAATATATATGTTATGTTGTTTATATGTTGTTGATCGATCCGAACATCTGGTGAACAGTTATATCCCAAAAATCTCTCCGCTCTTGGCCGAAATCGTCCCATGCTTCCCTCACCCCTCAGCCCCCAACCGTTGAAGCGTGTATATCGGTACCAGTTCGAACAACATTTAGTCTTGTTTGTGCTCCCCTGAAGATGAGGTGAAAGCCTTGAAACCGGTAGGGTTATTCCGTCACAAAAAAGTGGAATAAACAGTGTTTGATAAAAATAAATTACAAAATATATATGTTATTTATAGTTAAGGCATTAACACTGTGGGGGTTTAAAGATTGTAATTTTTTTAGTCAAACCCTGTTTATTCCACTTTATATACTGGTACAACTCTAATTCAGCGTCACAACAAAATGCCGTCTGTTTAACGCATGTGTCATCCCGATCCTCCTGTACGGCTTTAAATCTTGGCATCTCACCAAGGCTCAGGAGGGCAAGATACTTAGTTTTGAAAACAGGTGGCTCAGGAGGATATTGGGAATCAGGTGGTATAACCACATAACAAACAACGCTGTGTGCCCGCGTACCCGGCAGGGGTCTGTCGTCTCTGTAAGTCGGGAGAGGCGATGGTCCTTGCTGGGACATGTTCTGAGAATGCTCGATGATAGTTGGCCGAGAAGAGCGCTGTTTTTTTTTATCTTCTTGTTCTACGTGTTCAAGGGTGTGGGTTGAAAAACATCTGGTGTCTCCGTGGCTGGGTTCGCCCTATATTGGTGGGGTGTATCTTGGCCGGGGGGATGTTATTAGATGAGCCCAGACCTTTTGATAGCTTCTGTTTTTTAATGTATTATCTTTTTAATGTGTTCTTGAAATGTTGCTATCAATAAACCTGTATTTATTTATTTAAACATGGATGTGAAAAAAGATTATTAATGTGAGCCAAATAAATTCTGTAGAAAGCGTGCATTGAGAAGAATATATGGAGGTATAATGTATGATAGAATACAGAATGAAGTGATAAGGGATGAATGTGAACTGTGTGTTGAGTAAGATTAAGAGAATGTCGATATGGTTTGGGCATGTGGAACGAATGAATAAATAAAGACTAACAAAATAGATATATAGTGCAAATATAAGAGGATGACCAAGGAAAGTATGGTTGAATTAAGTGAATGATATTCTGAATAAAGGAAATGTAGAAAGTCAGAGAAATCATGGAAGTTTTATGGATGTAGAAGAGGCTAAGGATTTGTGTCGAGATAGGAAAGTCTGGTGCTCTGTCCTCTCTGCCTACCCGGACAGTAAATGTATATTCGTAAAATTTATAATGAAATGTAATTTTCACTACAAATGACTTTATTTTAATTATATATGCATATATATGTAGTAGTCATTATATTTTACATGTAGCAGAACTTGTCAACTTATTTGCAATCATTTTGTTGCAGCACTCTTTTGTACCTGAAATTTTTTCTTTTATGGGCCATGGTTATACTGGCTGATTTTATTTTGGAGTTTCGTTTTGAATTTCTTTGGCCATTCTGGATGTTACTTCGATCTGTATATGATTCATTCAAATATCAGGGCTTGGTGAGTTTTATCTTTATAATATATATATATATATATAATTTTTTTTATATAATGCAATACCAAAAACTATATGATTTTAATACTTATTTCTTTGTGTGGTGGATATATCTTTAAATATTACAGATTTGAATACTTATTTCTTTGTGTGGTGGATATATCTTTAAATATTACAGACTTTTAATACTTATTTCTTTGTGTGGTGGATATATCTTTAAATATTACAGACTTTTTAATTCAGAATTATAATTTGTTGTTAAGACTAGAAATGCAATTTTGATTCAATTACAGTAGTGTGCGAATTAATATGAACATAGATAAAATAGTTTAAACAAGTTTATTATTATGTTTAAGTTTTTATTAGAGTGCTACTGTAGTTGCCAGATGAGATTTATTCGCTTGTAGACCTTTTAAAGTAAATTGTGATTTATTGTATTTCCTGAATTTATTGGATCGACTGTTTGGGTGTTCCTGAACCTGTGCACAACATTCCATTGTATTTTTATGTGTTTTTCGTTGTTTTAACTTGTTTGTTTTTATTATTGCAACAGTCATATTATTGTTGCGTATTGTTAAATAAATTGAAGATCTTTATTTTTTATCAACGTTCGTTTACTGGAATAATATTTTCATTAGATCAATCTTTGCCTCAAAAAGATACCGGTGGTGTCTGCTGCTTTACGAAGCACTTGAAGACAACCCTTGGAGACGTCTTATCTAAATTTATTTAAAAAAATGAACACTACACACAGACACATATCAGGTCTGTAAATATGAAACCGGATTTTTTTTATAGAAAATGCATATTTATCGTATGAAAATGGTCAAAAATATTTTATTCAAAGTATTGCCCATCGCTAGCTACACATTTTTCCCATCTCTCTGGCAATTTGTGGATGCCACGCCGAAAAAACTGTTGCTTTGCAAACCAATCATCGAGCCATTTTCGTAAGAACTGAAGCGCTGCTCAGCAAGTGCGTGTCCCATCGATGCTAATAAGTAATAATCAGATGGAGCCAAGTCTGGTGAGTAAGCCGCATGCGGAAGTATTTGCCAACTAAACACCTCAATCGTTTCCTTGACCGGTTTTGCTGTGTGCGATGGTGCATTATCATGAAGCAAAATCACTTTGTGTTGCCTCTTTTGATATCCTGGTCGTTTTTCACGCAATCTTTGGTTCAAATCCATCATTTGTTGTAGGTAGCGTTCAGTATTAACGGTTCTGTCAGGTTTTAGCAGCTCATAATAGATAACACCCTTCTGATCCCACCAAACACAGAGCATTGTCTTCCGTCCATAGCGATTTGGCCTTGTAGTCGATGTCGCTGGTTTGCTTGGAGTTACCCATGATCTTTAACGCTTAGGATTCTCGAAATATATCCTTTTTTCATCGCCAGTCACTATTTGATTGAGAAATGAGTTTCTTTTGTACCTGACGAGCAGCATTTCACAAGTGGTTTTTCGGATTTCCTGCTGTCACTTTCGGTTTTCATTCAGTTCATGTGGAACCTATTTTTCCACCTTCTGGATCTTTCTCATGGCTTTCAAACATATGGAGACGGCTTCTCGTGTCACATTTAATTGATCCGCGAGTTGTTGTTGTGTTTGAGCATCATCCTCATCCAACAATGCTTGCGATTCGGCGTCTTCAAACTTTCTCGGTGGTCTTCCACGTTATTCGTTTCTCACGTCAAAATCGCCACTTTTGAATTTTTTAAACCACTCAAAGCACTGTGATTTACCAGGAGCATGCTCACCGTAAGCTTCGACAAGCATTCGATGCGATTCTGCAGCAGTTTTCTTCAAATGGTAACAGAAAATCGATGCTGTCCGCAAATCATAGTTTTCAGGCACAAAAACAGACATGTTCAACGCTATGACATATGTAGTTGTATTAAACTTGTATTGTGAGTTAAAGGTCTTTGACAAATGTAAACACAAGAAAAAGGCGCTAATGACGCGGTTTGACAGTCATTACATTGACAACTAGAGCCATCTATGAGCAAATTTCGGTTTCATATTTACAGACCTGGTATACTCGTATATACTATATATTATATATATATATGTTATGGAATATTTTTAATCTGTCAATAATAGTGGGTTCGAATACTGAGTGAGAGCACCCTTGAGGAGTGTCTGCTCTCAAAACAGCCCTATGTAAACTCTTCTTTTATTATTATTATTATTACTAGGTTAACAACTATTATTTTCATTTATAGAGTTTGTAATTTTTGCAACAAAATGATATAAATAAATTTAATCTATAAAATAATTATTTGGGCTTTTAACTAATATTTGGAAGTCTGCGGCGGGACACAGGAGAAGTTGGAGGCGAGGATTGATGGAGGCGAGGATTGATGGAGGCCAAGGCCCGATATGACCTGTAGAGCCATCGAAGAATAGAGAATTTAACTAATATTCATATTAATTTATTTAGTGATTTTTTGTGATAGTTGCGATAACTATTTATTTTTGACAAATTTCGATAATACTATACTATTGTACTTTGGCAAAAAATACTATTGCATTTACAGGTAGGTAAGTGCTTGTGGCTGGTCTCCAGGGACTTTGTTTGCCATTTTTTGAAAGTAATAGTTAAAGCACAAAGGGAATTGATAGATGAATAATATTTATTTCCACTATTTCAGGCATTTTCGGTGTTTTTTGTGTGCATCGCCCTAACATCAGATATGGTCTGTTTCTTCTTTATCCCCGTGCAGTGGGTATTCTTCGCTGCCAGCACCTACGTGTGGGTGCAGTATGTCTGGTACACAGGTGAGCTGATGACTATTCCATATTCCCTGGGTTGTAACGGGTTCATTACAACTTTTATTCCATCAAACATTAGACTTGTTCCATCATTGACACGTTTTAACCCTTTGCACTTGAAAGCTTTTTTTTTATGTGCATACCGCCAACTCAAAGCATTTTTTAAGAAAAACCAACCAGTTACGTTGAAGTAAGAGGCATATCCAGAAAGTAAGTGTACTGAATTTTTGTAGGTTACAATTTTTTTTATTTAAACAAAAAAATTACGTGGTTACCGTAGTACATATGTAAGCTATTTTTCGACATAGTCGCCATTCCTCTCAATGCAGGTGGTGAAGCGGGGTATCAAATTTTAGATGCCTTCCTCGAAGTAGTTTCCCGCCAACCCCTCCGTCCACTTTTCCACCTCCTCCTTTACCTCCTCGTCGGTTGAAAACCTTTTTCCACCCATGTGCAGCTTCAGGGAGGTAAAGAGATAGTAATCTGAAGGTGCTAGGTCAGGAGAATGCGCGGGATGGTTCAGGACATCCCATTTAAACGAGGCGAGCAGTTCCTTCGTGGCGTTGGCCGTGTGTGGTCTTGCATTGTCGTGCAGCAGGCAGACTCCCTTTGTCAGCATGCCTCTCCTTTTGTTCTGAATCGCCCTCCTCAATTTTTTTAGGGTCTCACAGTATCTTGCAGAGTTGATGGTCTTCCCTTGAGGCATATATTCAATTAAAATTATGCCTTGACAGTCCCAAAACACGTATGCCATGATTTTCTTGGCTGAAATTGTGGTTTTGAACTTTTTGGCGGAGGGTGAAGAGGTGTGACGCCACTGTTGAGACTGCCTTTTGGTTTCAGGCGTGTAGTGTGCAACCCAAGTTTCATCTCCAGTAACGATGGAGCGGAGAAATTCATCTCCATGGAGTTTGCAGCGCCTCAAAAACTCTTGCCCGGCCTCCACTCGATTCAACTTGTGTTGGTCTGTCAGCTGTTTTGGGACCCACTTCGCGGACAGTCTCCGATATCCGAAGGTTTCTGTGATGGTTTCGTGTAGTAGAGATCTGGAGATTTGCGGAAACATCGCAGAAAGTTCATCCACAGTCAATCTGCGATCGTCACGGAGCGCATTTTAGATTTTTTCCACAATTGAAGGTCTTCCGCTCTTCTGATCATCATGCACAGACGTACGACCGTTTTTAAACTCGCGACACCACTTGTACACACTCGTACGATTCATAGTTTTATCACCATATGCAGTCTTCACGTCATTATAAACCTCAACCGGAGGTTTTCCCTTCCAAACGAGATAACGGATGACGCCGCGTATTTCGCACTTGGCGGGAGATTGGATTGACATTTTTCACGAAACGTGTTGTCGCGTCGACACTTCTCAACGTACTGACCTCGAACCGGTCTCGTTGCGGAGGGGAAGGGTCAGGTTACACGGAAGTGTAGCCAACATGTCGAAAATAAAATCCATCCGGTTGTGAGAGCCTCAGTACACTTACTTTCTGGATACGCCCCGTATAATCTATATAAATAAAAATGTAAATGTTCGTTAATAGAAAATCTCTAATCTCCAAAAGTTCTTCACCGATTGCTTTGAAATTTTGACAAAAGGTTGCATTCGTATACAAGCATGTTTATATTTCTTTTTTTTATATACAGTTCTATATAAAAAAGTAAATAAAACAGACGAAATAATGGGAGCGTCCCCTGCAGCAACACACGCAAACTAAACAATTCTCATTGACAGTTATGTCACATTGCATTTTTGACGTTTCTGAATTAATATTAAATATTAAATAATTAAATATTAAATATCTATATAAATAAAAATGAGAGTAACGTTGAGAGTTTAATGAGTCTTGACACCATTTGACAGTTAAAAGTTGTTAAACTACACGTTTTATTTTATTTATTAAAAATGCTCCAATTGTTTGATTGCAGAGAAAGGCGTGTGCCTCCCGACACTGATACTGTGTGGTGTGTTTGTATACATGGAAGCTGGTGTGCGGTTACGCGACCTCCGCCACATGCCCGCGCACCTGGATCTGTGCCGGCCTTTCGCCGCGCACTGCATCGGTTACCCCGTAGTCACATTGGGCTTTGGCCTCAAGGCGTACGTTGGGCACCGTATGCGCACGCGGCGCCAGCGCGAGGTTGCTCGCGAGAACGCCTTCTATATGCAGCTGCTGCAGCAGGCTTTGCCGCCGCACATGCATACACATAATCATACTCAGGTCAGTTGTTTAGACCACCAGAAATTGTGTGACATACTCGAATGTCGAACTGAATGTATGAATGTGAAACGTGGTGATAAATGGATGAGGAAAAGAAGTCAAATAAATGTTGTATGAACGCCCTGAGAAGTACAGTACCCGGCGGTAAGTAATACACATAGTTTGTAAATCATCGTCTCTGTCGCACGATGCACTAACTGCATCGTGACTATGATACCGGACTGTTAGTGCATCGTGCGACAAAGACGACGCTCTACAAACTATGTATATTACTTACTGCCGGGTACTGTATATCAAGTCTGTAAATATGAAACCGGAATTTGCTCATAGATGGCTCTAATTGTCAATGTAGTGACTGTCAAACCGCGTCATTGGCGCCTTTTTCTTGTGTTTACATTTGTCAAAGACTTTTAACTCGCAACAATACAAATTTAATACAACTACATATGTTTTCATAGCGTTGAACATGTCTGTTTTTGTGTTAGTTTGGATATGTAGAACGATATAATTTTGAGATAGTTTGGATATGTAGAACGATATAATTTTGAGATAGTTTGGATATGTAGAACGATATAATTTTGAGATAGTTTGGATATGTAGAACGATATAATTTTGAGATAGTTTGGATATGTAGAACGATATAATTTTGAGATAGTTTGGATATGTAGAACGATATAATTTTGAGATAGTTTGGATATGTAGAACGTGTGAATGAAGAAAAACTTAAAAAATAAATGTACAGTGCAAATGTGAGTGAAAGGCGTTGTAGATAAATATCTACGAAAGTGCGGTTGATTTTCATTCGGCATTCGGTAAATGTTTAAAAAAATAAAAGGTGTTTAACGTAAGATGCATTCAGAGATGGTTTGGACATGTAGAGTAAATGAATGAAGAAAGACTAATAAAACAAATATACAGTGCAAATGTGAGTAGATGTGGTAGAGGAAGATCAATGAAATTATGGTTGGTTCAAATGTATGATATTTTGAAAGAAGGAAAGGTAAGAAGTCAGTGAAATCGTAGGAGCTGTATGAAAAGGATGTATGGATGTAGAAGAAGTGACTGACGTTTTCATTTCTCTGCCTACCCCGACAGGGAGACAGCACGAGAGTATGTACTCGTATATATGTAAAACACAAAGCGGAGATTAATGAGTTGAAAAAAGGTTAGACGATATATTGTGGGCTCAATACTAAAATAAGGTAACTCGAAATTTGGCAGTTTTGAGTTATTTACATGAATCACTCATCAAAGCGGCTTTCCAATGCTTTAAATAGGTATCTTAAAATATTATTTCTCAACTGGGTTATTTAGCATTTTCATAATTAGGTAAGTCGTAAATGTGGTAACAAAATAATGCTTAAAGTAGATATCTGAAGTTCATATAACTTACAGCTTACCATCTATTGAAACCTCCTTTATTAGTTTCATAAAAAAATATTAGTGCAATACCTCACCCTTAAAGAGGAGTTACCATATAAAAGGACCTCGAAACTAAGAACGCCATTTTCTCAGAATAGAGAATTTTGAGTTGGGTCTAGGATGGGTCCTTTGACAGTTGACAAATTTGCCCCAAAACAACCTTGTAACGACGTTCAGTAATTTTAATTATTTTATCAACTTTAATATAAGCCTCGATTCTAATAAATAGCAAGTTATTTAGGTAAATACATTACATAAAACTAACAATAATGACAAATTAATACATCTTGTTACAAATCAGCAAAAATGTGGCAGTTTGTTAAAATCAAATAATATTTGGTGTCGTTTGTCAAAAGTCACTACGTTTATCTACATTGGCTAGGGAAGGGGTATCCGATAATTGGATTTTTTATTTTATTTATTCCTAAAATGAAATGTTCGTAATTAGTATTAATTCATAGTGGATCTTGGCCTATTTAAAGATAGATACAAATCATACAATACATTAGAAAGTCTGTATAATGAAAATTAGGAATTACGAGGGTGGTCCGATAAGTACTTAGCCTCACCGCCCGATGACACCACTATCGCAAGAGCAATTTTTTATCGCGTAGTACATTCTCGTTGACAGCTACTGTCAAAATTTCAGCCGAATCGGACGCGTAGTTTTGTTTTGACTGGAGAAGGGCAAAACGGTCACAGGGCTCTACTATGCCGAATTATTGGGCCGAGTCGACGCCAAATTGCAGAAAAATCGGCCCCATTTGGCAAAGAAAAAAGTGCTCTTCCATCATGACAACGCACCGGCTCACACCTCAGCCGTCGCCACGGACAAATTGGTAGAATTAGGCTACGAACTGCTGCCCCGTCCACCGTATTCTCCGGATTTGGTCCCGTGCGACTTCTTTTTGTTTCCAAATTTGAAAAAGTCACTCGCCGGGCAGAAATTTGAGTCAAATGAGGAGGTTATCGCCGCCACGGAGGCCTACTTTGCAGACCTCCAGAAAACGTATTTTTCAGACGGGTTAAAGAAGTTGGAGCATCGCTGGGTCAAGTGTATCGAACTCAAAGGAGATTATGTTGAGAAATAAATCGCTACTTTTCCAAAATTTTTGTTATTCTTTTGTAGGCTAAGTACTTATCGGACCACCCTCGTAAAATGTCAGTTTAGAGAAAAACAATTTTTCGATTTATAAAAAACTATTCGATTTGTAAAAAAAAACAATTTTACCCCATCCCTTTGAGACATGACGTTTAAAACGCCACACGACTCATCCTAGATTTTCTGAACTTTAGTTATAGTATTTAGCCCACGATATAATGATTTACATTTATCTTGCAGCCTGCTATAAAGGAGACTGAAAAGTGCAACGCGCCCATGATAGAAAAAACTGCCGAAGTAAATCTTCCAGAAAAACATATGAATGGTAATGCCATTCATATGAGTTCTTCCAAAAATCACAGTAAAAATCTGAAGTCTGAAGCTAAAAGTAATCAGAATGATAAAATTCTGTCTTCCTCACATCACAATCACAACAATCACATAGCACCCAATATATCCTCTCCCAGTCCGGAGAGCAGCGCGGGCGAAGTCACTAGTCATTCGAGTGGAAAACCTAGTCAAAATCATACGGCCTCGACGGCCGTCCACAAGGAGAAGGACAGTTCCAAGTCCTACAGTCAGAGTAATCAGAATTCGTGGCAAAACAAGCACGCTCACACCAACGGAGCTCCAGGGCATCATACGGTGGATAAAGGAGTGGTCAACGTGGAGAGGGCGAGAGAGGATGAGGTGGGAGAGAAAGAGGACACAAGACCCAACCCCCGGCCATCACCACCTGTGGAAAACGAAACTGGCACTACTGAAAAATGTGGTAAAGGTATGTTCATCCTAACTGATAATGTAAAATAATATAACAACCGTTTTCGGTTGTTACTTCATTTATGTATTTGGTGTTAACATAAGTTGTGTCTGTTTTTTTTTTTCAAATTTAAAAATGAGCACCAAAAGTTAAACACAATGGTAAAGGTTATACGTCATTCGAAAGAAAATTTTCTGCTCTACAAGATATTGTGTTTGCTTAATAATAAACACTAGCTGTTTTGATGAACTTACCTATACTATAAAATTTAATATAAAAATAGTATAAATGGTATTTCACTATATTCCGTTGAATTTCTGAGTTAACAAAATCATTTTGCTTAAGCTAATTAAGGAAAATTTGAAATATATTTTGAAAGTTGTTTTAAGTTTTCAATCTGTTGGCGAATGGCACAGATATTGAAATCGTCCAATTCTTTTTTAGGGCGACCCTTCCTTTTTTTGCCTGGAGTTGTGAATTTTCCTCCATTTTCTTCGTTATCTTTGGCTATACATCGGCTTACCGTGCTTTTTTATTTACCTGTAAATAAAAAAAACATTAATGCTGATATAAATAATAATGTATTAAATAACATTTACAAAACGATCCATTAAATAACACGACATATTCGTGTTATATTATGGTAACATAACCTTTATGTTTGTAATATAACTTTTATGATGAAAATATAAATCTCGTAAAACTTTTCAAAAATATGGGTTATACCATTTGTATAAGCAGCTGTCAAACTACGTAAACGTAAACATAACCTCAGAAATGATAACTTTTTAACCAAAATCATCTCGAAATATATGTGAATGATTTCTAAACTTTCAAGATTTTTTAAAATTATTTAAAAAACCTAAATACATACCAGTCATACTAGCAGTTCGCGCATAAATGTAATAAATAAATGTGACATGACAGCTAATGTTGGTGTTGCCAAGCTATAATTTTTTTAGTTCCAATTTTATTAATTTCTACTCTTTCTTGACCTACTGTATATAGGCAGAGTCACGTTTGCTAATAAGCAAACCTAGGCATTTGCCTAGGGACACCAAGCCGAAGAGGATGTCCAAGTTCTGTGGAACGAAGTCTTTCATTATTGAAATGATTAAAAACATATTTAAAAATCCACACTAAAACGAGATATTGAAATATACTAAAACATTGAACACATTAGCCATATTATCAATAGAATCAGACATTACAGTGAATATTGACTTAAATTACATCATAGATGCATTTGCGGAGAAGAAAACATGACGTAAACTGTAGTGGTTCGTCGTATGGTGCGAAATAAATCATCATCCAAGATTATTGCATTATCCCATCGTAGTGGATAAAAATATGTAAATTCAAGCTGCCCGATTGACGGCCGCTGCTCTATTTCACAAAAAGAAGTTAACTATTTATTTAACACTTTTATTGCAAATACAATCTGGCGGGCTTATTGCCAGGCGGCAATCTCTTCCAACCAACTAGACAAAAGTAAATGAAGCAAGTTACGTGGTCACATAAATTATTCAAATGACTATCCATCCTCACGAAATCCATAAACATATACGTGAGCACATGCCCACGAACCCCAAAAAGACGGACAGTCACCCGAACATTCTTTTTCATATAAAGTGAGATATCATCAATCAAAAGGAAAGGAAGGGATGGTGGAGAGGAAAGGAAAAGAAAAATCAGGAATGAAACATGTTATTTTACTGACTAGAAATTAAGAGGTTTTTCAGTCGCTTCTTAAAGCATGCCAAGAACATGCTATGAGTATGACTTAAGCGGTAAGGTCAGTATGCTTGTGGTATATGTTAAGATCATACGTATAGGACGTCAAATGAACCAAAATATTTCTCCTTTGTATTTTAGGAGCTATGTCCTTAAGGGAGAGATGATGATGATTTGTTGATAAATAAAACTCGTTTTAGATCGCAATGCGGAAAGAGAGAGATTTATTTGGTAGACGTAGGTATTTATATCATTTTTGAATGTGTGCGGGAATGCGCTTGCGATATGCCGCCGTCTCGTTTCTGCATTCGCAAAACGATTAATGTTGTGTGTAGGTATCATTCAAATACGGAACTGGCGCGACAGATGCGGTGCCTTCTCGCTCTGGCATGGAATGCGCTCCACGCCCGGCAATGAGTTGAATGACCGGCGTGTGGACTTTGTACTTGTTTGTTTTGAATTTGTCAAGGAATGCAAAGGTCGCATCGCCGGTCATTGACCGAGCATGTGGACGCCACAGTGTCTTCGTACTATGTTTTATTTCACCAAAGTTTTGCCAGTCATAACTGAAAAAGGAATCTCTTCGCCCAGTTATCACCAAAACTTATTCGATTCACCCAAGAACCTACGATAATTGATCGGAAACCATCTTCCTTCTTGTGCTGTACATGCGTAAAGTGTACGAGGAATGCCTTTATATTGATTACATTTTTAATCGGTTATTCTTGTTGAAATTCAATATATCTTTTTTAGTTTTTCTCCTACCTTACAGAACCTTTCTTCATAATTCAGATTCCGCCTTCTATTACTATTGCTCCCTCTTTTGATGAAAATTTGTAATTGAAAACTTCGAATAAATGTTTTTTTTTTTTATGATGAATATCTTTTCAGGCTCTAAGTCAAATAATAAAGTGGATAAAAAAGAAAATTTAATAAATACTCAAAGAGAAGAAAGCAGACGGAGAAATAAAAATAAGGAATCTAGAGAAAAAGAGGCGAACAAAGAGAAAGAATTCAATAAAGAAAAAGATTCTAGTAAAGAAAAAGAATCTCATAGAGAAAAAGAGCTTCAGAAGGAGAAAGAATCTCAAAGAGATAAAGATTCCCATAGAGATAATAATAGTCATAAAGATAAGGAAAGTAGTAGAGAGAGTAATTCTCACAAAGAAAAAGATTCATGTAAAGATAAGGACTCAAACAGAGACAGAGAATCTCAAAGAGATAGGGATGTAAACAAAGAGTCGAATAAAGAAAATGAATCTGTCAGAGAAAAGGAATCTCACAGAGAGAAGGACTCTCATAGAGAGAAGGAATCTCATAGAGAGAAGGACTCTCATAGAGAGAAGGAATCTCATAGAGAGAAGGACTCTCATAGAGAGAAGGAATCTCATAGAGAGAAGGACTCTCATAGAGAGAAGGACTCTCACAGAGAGAAGGACTCTCACAGAGAGAAGGACTCTCACAGAGAGAAGGAATCTCACAGAGAGAAGGACTCTCACAGAGAGAAGGAATCTCACAGAGAGAAGGATTGGAAGAAGGAGAAAGAGTCAAACCGAGAGAAGGAACTCAAGGATCTGAATAGGGAAAGAGAGTTCAACAACAGAGAGAAAGAATCCAATAAGGAGAGAGAAGAAGCACACCAAAAACACATTGAACAAAGTAAGATTTATTTGATTTATTATATATAGTTAAGGTTTAAATTATTTTAAACCCTACCGATTTCAAGGTTTTCACCTCATCGTCAGTGCATTGGGATGGACACCTGATAAATGTTCTCGAGGTCTCACTTTTTTTTCAAATGGGAAAGTTACTTTTACGGGACACATTGTAGCTAATATTTCTACATTTAGGCCTCGGCCACATACAAAGGAGCCTCGCTTGATGCTTAGAGCTATGTTGCGAGTTAGGCGACATATCCTAGCGAACCAACGTACCACATACTATCGCAGTGGCCACATTGCACGTTTCGCGCCACGTTGCTTGATGATTAGTCATCGAGTGAATCTCCTAGCGATCAGACCTCTTGGTTAATTTACAAGATGGCGGAAGTTTTAATGACAACTGTGTATAAAAGGGAGCCTTTGTGGAACCCATCGAGCAAATCATAGAAAAATGTACCTGTAATAAAATCACTTTGGTATGAAGTTGCACAGAAAGTAAATAAAGATGTTAAGTTATAGTGAAATTGGTTAGTTTTGAGAGTGACATCGTGTGTTGACTCAACCGTTCCCAACTGTCAAATGAATTTACGTCTTGGTTAATTTACAAGATGGCGGAAGTTTTAATGACAGCTGTGTATAAAAGGGAGCCTTTGTAGAACTCATCGAGAAAATTATAGAAAAATGTACCTGTAATAAAATCACTTTGGAATGAAGTTGCACAGAAAGTAAATAAAGATGGTAAGTTGTAATGAAATTGGTTAGTTTTGAGAGTGGCATCGTGTGTTGACTCAACCGCTCCCAACTGTCAAATGAATTTGTGCGTAGCACTTTGGTGTGGCCAGGCATGAAGTCGCTTAGTATATGAGTCACGTAAAATCTAGCTTAGCACTTAACGAAGCATTTTGGTTTGGCCTCTCGGCCTTAGTTTCTTCATGGCCTGGCGATAGCAATGTGGAACTTTGTTGAAGATGGTTATTGTTATTGATAAAAAAATATTTTATTTTCAGAAGAAATCATAGAGCGGCAATTGCGTCAGGCTCGAAACGAGATGTCTCAGTTACGTTCACAAAACGAGCAGTTGACATTGAGATTAAATGCCGCTAGAACTTCGGAGAGAACGGCGTTGAGTTCTGCGGAGAGACGGCTAGCGGAAGAGCGGCGGCGCGCAGAGAACTGCCGACAGAGGAGGACAGCTCTGGAAGGTGAAGTGACTACGCTGCGCCAGCAAGTGCAACAGGCCCGCGACAGGGCGCAGAGAGCAGAGCGAGACCTGCAGTCAGCAGAGCAACAGGTCAATTTTTCAATATTACTTCAGGTCTTCTTCTCTTAATTCTCCAACAATCCAAGGAAACATCGTTTTACTAACCGGTTGTATGATAGGCATCCTCTGGTGATGGAGTATGAAGGTCAGCCATCTTGTAGATGGAACACCCCTGTGCTTTTGATTTATATGAGGTTGTAGGGAATACCGTCGTCCCTGAATATTTTCAACACGCACGGTCAATGACCGACGAACCAACCTTCGGACATGCTCAAAGGTCGCATACCAGAACATTAATATTGTGTACCCGCAAATACTATTTACGACACATTCCACAGTAGAAAGAGAACACATCACGCCGTTTCGCCAATAAATATTCTACCCACTATATTATTAGCAACGTCTGCGACCACCTCTGCACGCACAGGAGTGAGATAAAAATATATTGCGGACGCATGCGCGCGCACCCCGTTCTGAAATTGTATATATACCTACTTATCAATAAATAAAGATCACTTATTATTATTCACTTGACCATTCATCGCTGTTTACTATTCATTGATTATTCACTCTCACTTTCCGCATTGCTAATCGAGGTATTTTATTTAAATACCAAACAACAATCATAATCATCACGACTACCAGTAAAGCATCCCGCTAAAAGGTGCAAGGTTTCAAACCTCACACAGCGCTATTCCCATCGAATGGCACAAGCATTTTTTACACCTATTCGGGGGTTTGGTCTTACTTTTCTACGGAATAGATATGACCAAAGTAATACTTTGGGTATTACTTTGGTCATATCTATTCTTTAAAAAAAAAGAGAAAATATGCCCGTGTGTTCCAATGGTCTCATTTCAGTGTGCCATTGGATCTAATACAATGTGTGTAGTGTTTGCTGGTGTGCAACAGCCACTCAATTATGAAAAAGAAACAAAAAAATTACTACGGCTGAATTGACGTTGGAATGGCAAAGGGGATCCTGTAATGTAAGGTCCAGCAACAACGATGATGATTGATTTATAATGTGCAAGCTGTTGTACTTTAGCAAGCACACTATTAAGTATTGTATTACACTATCGTTGTGTATAGTAAAACTTGGCGGGCTTATTGCCATGTGGTAATATCTTCCAACCAATGAAAGAGTCCTTAAATGAAAACCAGGCTCGAATCCTTTTTAAAAAATCTGGGTTTCAACAGGCATCTAAACCCGCAACCTCCGGATTGGGAGACAAGTGTCTTACCAACTAGACCACGGAAGTTGTCGTGTTGACAGATCAAACCCAAAGTTCCAATGGCAAGGAGATTAAAGTTTCAAGATGATCTGCTGTTTTAATCTGCTGAAGCCTTTCTTTAGAATTTATGATAAGCAGCATACACGTATATTCGTAAGCTACCTTAAGTTCACAAATGATGAATGGATATGGAAGAGGCGAAGGATGTGTGTTGAGATAGGAAAATCTAACAGTCTGCCCTCTCTGCCTATCTTGACAGGGAAAGAGTGTGATGGTATGTATATGTACAGCTATTTAACACCCAATGACTTATTTTTATTCCCGAGCATCAAAAATAAATTGCGAGGTCAACGTTTTTCGACGCCTGAAGAAGCGGTTGATACGTTCAAAACGCATGTTTTGAAGTTACCTCATTCGGAGTGGAAAAAGTGCTTCGAAAATTGGTTCAAATGCATGCAAAAATGTATTGATCTTCATGGAGAGTATTTTGAAAAACAATAAAGCCATTTTCGATGATAAATATTTGTTTTTACTTGTCTGTCTCAAGACTTAAGTAGCAACCCTCGTATGTTGTCTGTAGGGAACCCAGGATTTGCACCCATACATTAGAGATGGTTTGATACAGCTTTATAGACTGCCATTTTGGTTTATTGCAATAACAGCACTTCTGGAAAAAGTATGGTTGAATCTTAGTTGGAAAGAGTGTAAGAAATTATGGCTCTCTGTCCTCTCTGCCTATCTCAACAAGGAAACGCCATGATGGTACATATTTATAGAGTAAATGAAGAGTAATAAACAATGATTTATTTTTAACAACAGGTGACATCCCTGGAGGCTAAGTGTCGGGAGAACGGTCCCGAGGCATGGCGTGCGGCACTGTCTGCACTGGGAGAGCGGGCGCAGCACTTAGAGCGTTCACTCAGTGCCGAGACCCGCATCAAACTGGATCTCTTCTCCGCAGTGGGTGAGGCAAAAAGGCAGCTCGGTCTTAGAGAAGGTGAGTGCCTTCTGAAAATTTTGATTTGTACTGGATTCCTGAATAATTAAGATCATGTTTCATATGAATTTGTGTAAAATTGGTGTCGATCGGTGTTTTTTCAAAATTTATGAAGGTATATGAACACTACTCGCATATACGACACTACACTTAAAGTCGAATGTGTTATGCCGTGTATCGATTACGCTTGGCTGCCAGGCGAGCCATGTTCGAACAATTTTGACACGATCCAATTTTGTCACTACTTTTGATACAGCGTTGCAGCCGCGCTCCGTAATACGGCTCACATATGCTGTTACAGTGCCAAGGTTTTCGCACTCAATGAATACACAATGAAACCATTTCAAGGAGAGCCAGAAAGAGTTTCTCAGGAAAGAATCTTCAATTACCGGCTATCTCGAGCTCAGCTCAGTTTTTAGAGTATTATTTATTTATTTATTTATTTATTATTACACATGACAAGAAATATACACAATTTGAGAAAAAACAACAGGTAATTTGATTTGGACATATAATTTTAATGGATCTGGGTTTGTTGCCTTTCATTTGTCGTATCCCCAGTAAACTAGGCTTTTGCCTGTATCTCACTGAAGATATTTATAGCATGAAAAAATAAATCGATACTTCTTTCCGATTTTTGATAACACAAAAAAACCCCGTTGCACGCTCTCATCAACCTGACAAACAGTGACACTCAACTACAACTGGAAACATCTTGCGAAACTATATTATGGAAGCCTATGTTGTTGGAACCAAAAACAGCCACTAAAATTGCTCTAGCCACTATACGTTTGCATAACTTTTTGAGAAAACAAACCACGTTCACGATTACTTTATATGCAAGAGTGAGGGGGAACTTATACTAGGAGCTTGGAGAAATGAACCTGAACCTAACTCTTTATAACCCGAGAAGGCGTCGTCATTTTCTTCTTCAAGTCGGGAATAGTTAAGCTTAATACGAAGCTTATATCCCTCCACGCGTCTTGTCTCAGCGATTTGTTGTGCTAATATTTTATTTTACAATTTCACAGAAGCTCCTTGAAGCCGTACAACTGAATCAAATAGCACCATTTTTCACTATCCATCTTATCGCTTTGCCGTGCGAGTCAACTCAAATAACTAAACGCCCGTCTCAACCGCTCACGAGCAGTGAACTGACTTGCCTTTGCTCGCACCCAAAAACCGACAGCGATCGGATCGCCGTGTAGCAATTTTTGATTTGGCTCACGTGGCAACCCAGTATCCATTACGCACGAGTCAATGTTCCATGGTTTGCCGCGCGTAATCGATACACAGCTTTACTATTACATATCAGATGAATTACAAAGGTTTCTTTGTAGTTCGTCTTCCCTTGGTAGGTTTTCTGTGGTTTTCTTACCAAATATGTTTTTCTAAACTTGTACAGATGCAAGGAAGTACCTAATCTAATGGCCACAGCTACTATCTTCTTATCCCTACACTCAACTTATATACATTTATTTTTAATCTGTCAATGACGATCTCCGTGGCCTGGTGGTAAGACACTTGTCTGCCGATCCGGAGATTGTGGGTTCGATCCCCGCTGGAACACAGATTTTTTTAAATAGGATTCCAGTGTGGTTAACACTTATAAAAAACAGGGCTTATAAAAAACATCTTTCTGGTTGGTTGGAAGAGATTGCCACATGGCAATAAACTCGCCAGGTTAAAAAATAATATAATAATAGTGGGTTCGAGTCCTGAGCTTGGAGAGCGTTTAAGGAGTGTTTGCTTTCGAATTGCGCTATATAAATTGTCAATTTATTATTTTATGCAAATTTATGAACAAAATTTCTTTATTTAAATTGCTAATAAATCTTTGTATCACAATATACTCTTCAATTCCTCACACTTCTCGAGATCTCTTGAGATATTATCCAACACAAGAAGTGTTATTTAGCTGGTTCCTTGAAAAATCTCAAAAGGGTTCCACTAAACAGTAAAAGTACATTAATTTTAAATTAAGGGGACCAAATTTCACAAAACAATTACGAATTACAACGTTCCTCAATTTTTACTGTTATAACGTTCCTCAATTTTTACTGTTAGAACGTTCCTCAATTTTTCTGCCACCTTGAAATAATACTGATTTGATATGTTGTTTATAGTTAAGGCATTAACGTTGTGGAGGTTTAAAGACATTGTAATTTATTTTTAACAAAAAAGTGGAATAAACAGTGTTTGTTAAAAATAAATTACAAATACTGATTTGATATATTTAAACCTTTGCATTATAGTATTGTGGATTTAATACAGGTGTGATACGCAGTCAAGAGAAAGAGATAGACGAGCTGAAAGGTAAAATCGCACAAATGCTGGCCATCATGCCGTCGGATCCGTTTCAGTCGGGGAGCTATCACCAGTCGCCACACCAGCGCCACTCCCCCGCACCATCTCCTTCCGCTCTGGGGCCCTCGTCTGCGCAGCAGCACCTCAGCACACTGGACCCCAACGCCACTGCCTACACACCCAAGGGACCCCAGCCTGCACTCAAAGGATAAGCTCCGTTAATATATTTTGTGTTTATTAAGAGCTCATACTAAAATTGTACGCATTAAGTCATGGCTACTTTAAAATCACAGAGCTATGGACATTTTTCATTCACTCATATGATACTCCTTAACATATTGATGATGATGATGGGGACATGTTGAAGGTTATCTTTGTTTTCAGCCTTAACCCTTCCCTTACGGTGATAAAAATAATACGCGCGCTCCGGTGTTGGGTAGTGAGTACGCGATAAAAAATTAGCGATTTTAAATCGGAAAAATAAGAACATTCATAGATAATCCCCTTAATTTATTATAATTGAAGTTAAAAATTATAATAATTGAGATTTATTTGCTGAAAACATTAAAAAACCATCTGGCAACGCTCACGGAACGGGCGTAGATCTAGTCTCGTTGCCAGCTCAACAGCTACTGCAGCGCCGCAGGGTTGGTGGCTAACTCGGGCGTGGCTTACACTTGCGAGGTTGAGACAATTGAGCTCCTCGCTATTAAGAAACCATAGCTTTAGAAGTATTAACGCACATGGACGTCTAGACATCAAGTATTGTTATCAGACAAACTATTTTGCCTTTTTAAAATATTTTTTTGGCTATCATCGGGAAATCTTAAATCATCAATTCTAGCGAAGGTCCGATGTCAAAAGGGTCACCCATTGGCATCATACAGGCTTTATTGATGTAACTTTGATGTAAGTTTATGCATCAAACCAGGTAGACTAGACTAAACAAATGTCACAGAAAATTGAATAGTGTATACAAAGGATACTTATGAAGAGTCCTGTTTCACTCAATGGAAGTATAATCTAACTATTAGCTCCAATTAGAGGACGACACTCGGGTCCATGTAGTATAATAGAGGGCCTGATCACTGATCAAATTGACACATACCTCAACACAGACTCCTTTTTCCTCTTCATAGACTGAAAAATGGCTTATACAACAATAAAAGCACCCTCACAATAATATGAATTAAAACCTTAACCCTTTAGGTGTCGCAAGGTATTAGTATGGCTGAGCCCGGAGGGTCGTGAATTTTTAGAGCAAAAATAAAATCTAATAGAATTATCTTTTTTGTATATATATTCAAAGGATATTATGAAGACTTGTAAGACCAAATATGTACAATATGTGTCGTTTGTGCCGCCGTTCACTGAGAAAAACACAAATAAAACTTTAACAAAATGTCAGGGTTGTCAAAGATTATCACAGAAAATACGGAAACATACATTAATAAAATATTTGATAGAATTGAAAGTACATGAAAATATGAATTATTTTCATAACGCACGGAAAGTAAATAATGTAACTATAAAATCATTTCAAATTTCAACGGTTAAATAAATAAAACGCTCGCATTGACAACCCTGTATTCGAAACACATGTCGACTGTTATGCGAAGCTTTTAGGTAAATCTCTGTAAATTCGATAATATCTGTTAACTGTAATATTATAGTATTTATTCACCATCTCAATAGATGTCTCTATATGTTCCATATTTTAGATTATTCGAATTAGTACTAGACATTGACTAGAAACAGGCATAAAGTTGAGCGATTTAAGTCGCTTATCTTGTATGGCCGACCCCACGGGCACGGCAACAGAGAGCGAGTAAACTCGCTTAAGGGACCTAACCGGTTAATAATGAAAAAAAATATATATCAATAATTAAAATTTGATCAAAGTCATAATAAATACTCCCTTAAAAAGTGATCTCATTTAAGAAGTTGTAAATGGCTGGTTTAAGAAGTTGTAAAAAAGTGATCTCTATTTAAGAATTTGTAAATGGCTGGTTTAAGAAGTTGTAAAAAAGTGATCTCATTTAAGAAGTTGTAAAAAAGAATTCACTGTGGTTGATAGCTGAAAGGTATTATAGTTTGAAATGATTTTGTAAAATTTTTATTCGGAATATCGAAGAGTGTAGCGATATGAAACAAAGTCAATGGAGCAATTAATTATGTATCAAAATCTGCTAAGATAATAGTGCACAACAGTATTTTGGTGCCAACTTTGATATATGGGAGTGAAACGTGGAAAAAGACTGATAGTAGCAAAATACATTCTGTAGACATGTGTGCACTGAGAAGTATATATGGGGTGACAATGTATGACAGAATTAAGTGATTAGAGATAAGTGTGAACTTAAGGCTGATGTGTTGCGTAAGATGGAGAAGAGCACGCTAAGATGGTTTGGACATATGGAACTAATGAATGATAAAGGAGTTATAAAGCAAATATACAGTACAAATTTGAGTGGAAGGCATATGAGAGGAAGACCAAGGAAAGATTGGTTGGATCGAGTGAATGATAATTTGAAAGAAAGAAATGTAAAAATTTAGAGAAATCGTAGAAGTGTTTGAATGTGGAAAAGTGTCCTCTCTGTCTACCCCGATAAGGAAATGGCGTGATGGTATGTTTGTATATTTATTATCAACTCGAGGCTACGGAATTACAAGACATTATCTACAAGTAAGTTATAAGTTCGTCGACAAGTCACTATGGATGAGAAAATTAAATTTTAATTAACAAACTCCTAACGAAAAATTATTTCACAAACAAGATTGAAATTCTGAACAAGTCCGATTGATATAAATTGCCCAAATAAATTCCGAACAAGTCCAATTGATATAAATCACCCAATAAATTCTGAACAAGTCCGATTGATATAAATTGCCCAATAAATTCCGAACAAGTCCAATTGATATAAATCACCCAATAAATTCTGAACAAGTCCAATGGATAAAAATTTACCAATAAATTTTGAACAAGTCCAATTGATATAAATTTGCCCAATAAAGTTCTATTAGTGATTTAACAACTATTTTTATGGCACAAAGGATCATTGTAACACTGGTTTGCGCTGATGTCACAGTGAAAAGTAACATGGCTACTAAAGCAGATCGGAATAAAAAATGTAACAGAAGGGGTTTCTATTCATAAGAGGAACTGGGCTGCCCATATAATAAACCTAAATGTTGCACTTTTGTTGGTGTAGTTAAGTTAAAAATTCATCTGTTTATCTCATTCTCGTGAAAAAATGGACTCTGAAAGATTGAGACAGAGATAGCATGTTGATCGCTATCTAGTAATTAGTATTGAAAAGCGAAATCTAGCTTTTTAATACTTATTACTAGATAGCGATCCTAGCTATAAGTTCCGTTATATGTCACTTCCTATTATCACATCAGCACACTGATAGTCTGATTAAAAAACCATGTAAGTCTCATTTGACTGAAAATATTGGAATATTTTGCGGGACTTCTGTAAGCTAGTCACGGCACACACTTTGGGAACCACAACTGTTTTACAATAAAATATTTTTTGAAACCAGGTAAACAATGTCCTCACTATTTGTATGGAATTTAATGTGATACTAGATTTGATGTTCTTTTAACCTTTTGGATTTAATAAGTAGCTATGACTTGTGGGACTGCTTTATTTTATCATTGTTTAACTTACATTACTCATGATTTTGTACTTAAAAGTAAATATTAAAAGTCTTAAAATCAACTCTGTGAACAGCCGAGTCTTACAACTTCAATTTTGACAATTTTCATATTTTTTGGTGTTGACATGTATTTACAAAAATATTGCCAATTTATACAACTCATCACGTATACTTTTGCGGTTTCATTTAAAACGTAAAGTTTTTTTTTCAACGAGTACTTTTCTCAAAAGTTTTAAATATTTGCGTGAATTGATCCTGAAAAATGTTCATTGAAAACTGTTCATTATAAAAATCATTATTTGTAAAAGTTTATTGCGAAAATACAAATTCACAAGGTATATTTCTGTAATGCCTGAAATAACAGAAATTTCAGGAAAATTTTACTTAAACAATAGTTTTTATATCATTTTACTTAATATATGTGGAACTCGATATTATAATATTTAACAATAAATTATTGATTATTCCACTAATTACATTAATCTTCGCTACATGTGATTCTCCTTCCTATCCCGAGGATTTTTTAGGGGAAATGAGAAGCCTCAGGATAGAAATTAGAAACATGTGTCAATTCAATTCAATTCACTCTTCTTTTAAAGCTCCACAAGGGAGCATAGGGACGCTACCAGTCTTCTCCATTCAGAGCGGTTTAGGGCTGTGTTGGTAATCTCCCTCCACGACATTCCTAACGCTCTGACTTCCTTGTCATAGGAACGGTACACCGTGAGAGAGGGGTTTTCAGGCCGTCGGGACCCCAATAGACAGAAAAACAGCACTCTCCTTGGCCAACTATCATCGGGCATTCTCAGAACATGTCCCAGCCAGGACCATCGCCTCTCCCGAATTACAGAGACGACAGACCCCTGCCGGGTGCGCCGGCGTACAGCGCCGTTTGTTATGTGGTCATACCACCTGTTTACCAATATCCTCCTGAGACACCCGTTTTCAAAACTAAGTATCTTGCGCTCCTGACCCTTGGTGTGATGCCAAGATTCACAGCCGTACAGGAGGATCGGGATGACACATGCGTTAAACAGGCGGCATTTTGTTGTGACGCTGAATCCAGTCGCCTTCCAAATCTTATTCATGTTGTTGAACGCCTCACTGGCAGCTTTGATGCGGATGTTCAGCTCCGTCCGGAGATCATCATTGGAGGTGATGGGGGCACCCAGGTATCTGAATTTATTCACCTGGGGGATCCGGTTGCCGTTAATCATCATCGGCGCTCCTCCATCCGGACATGCATCGTTTGCACATGTATTCTGTTTTACCAGCGTTGACTCGAAGGCCGAGACGCAAAGAATTTTCACATAATCTTGTGGTACTGCGCTGTAAACCGCTCACAGAAATATCGCTCACAGAACACGTGTAGCGAGGATTAATGTAATTAGTGGAATAACAACGTAATTTATTGTTAATCATTTTAATTATTTCACCTTTGAAGCGATTACTAATATTGAAATAATATTAAGTGTTTTTTTTTTTAAATTTAACTTTCATGTACAATTCCTCCGAGAATGAAACATCTAAAAATTTAAGTGTTGATAGGTAAATGAAACTATTTGAAAAATGTGTTCACATTCAAATTTATTTATTTTTGGACTAAATTTGTAAGACATTACATAATTTCTTTTTTCCAGTATTTATTTTTTCAGCTTACGCAGTTATTATTTTCTAACATTAATTTTGTAATAATAACTGCTTAATTTATTTTATTTGTCAGTGAATCTCCTAATTCTTTTGTATAACGTTTTATCTTTCACGAATTAAGAGACATACTCGTATATTAGTGAAAATAGAATACATAACAAAGTAAACGAAACAAGGTTTTATATGAAGCATAATACATTAATATACGATACTATAATTAGACAATCAAGTCAAAAGTATTATGTGTGTGGTGTTTCATTTTTGGTATTTTTGTCTCGTCACAAAAGGTATTTATTATTAATGGAAATTTGACATTAATATTGAATAATAAATTTTATTGCATATTTTACTAGCTAGTTTTGGATAGTAAATTGAACATGTAAAAAGACAAGATGTTTTTACCTGTTTAAGATAATTTAATGTATTTATTAAGCGTTTCAGACTGTCGAAGCTTTCAGACCTGAATCTTTATTTTTTATTTGTATGATGTTCACAGTGAACTTTGTGTAAAAGTTCAAAATGTTCATTATGTCGTATCTTGGAAACATGTTGAATCACTATGTCGTATCTTGGGAACACGTTGAATCACTTTGTCGTGTCTTGGAAACATGTTGAATCACTATGTCGTATCTTGGAAACACGTTAAATCATTATGTCGTATCTTGAAAATACGTCGAATCACTATGTCGTATCTTTGAAACACGTTGCTTATTTTCTCTCACTTTTTGTTTGGATATTTGATTTTATTCACATGTATGGAATAAATTAACCGTTTTATATTATTTCGAGATGCTTTTATAAATATCTTTTTATATTTAAGTCATTTCAATGTATTTTACGTTAATTAAGGTGGTTTGGCATACGCAATTTTTTTTTTTACATTTTTACACATTTTTGAAATTTTTTGCATTTTTTTCGAGATAGTTTTTACATTAAATAAGATCATGGACCACATATTTCCATAGATATTTTTGACAAAAATTACACATTTGATATTTTTTGACAATCTCTAAATTTTTGAGATTATTTTTAGTCAAATTATAGGTGTTTTTTGAATATCTTATTTTCAGACATTTTTCTGAAAATATTAATAAAGTATCTTTAATACCAATTAGAATTTTGAATATATTTGAATTTTGAAAAATGTATTCAATGTTTGTATAAATTGCTTTATTGCTCAATTTATTTTTTCCCTTATTTTATGCAATTTTCAATTTTTACCTTGGAAATTGCAAAATTAGGTAAATACTGTATTTCAGATATCTATGGTACAGAACAAAGGGGGATTACCGAAAATATGTACACCATGTCGAACTACTCGCGGTGTGCAATTATAGAAACCTCGAAATAAGAAGGCAAGAATCAATCACGATATCCCTACTAAAGGTTCTTCTCGCAATACTAGAAGCACTTAACACATCGATCAATAAGTCCCAGGACTAACTACTAAAACAACATTTGTTTGCCACAATTCTTCTTTATTCATCAACATAGTCTTCTTCAAGAGCGATATATTCATAACAACGCTATCCTAACTTTTCTATGCCAGCCGTGTTGAACGATTTATCTTTGGTTTCAAAATAGACGTTAGTTTCGGCAATCACTTCTTCATTGAAGCCAAATCTCTTTCCCTGGAGCATATTTTTGAGGTCTGCAGACAGCCAATAGTCGCTGGGGGCCAAATCTGGAGAATACGGTGGGTGTGGAAGCAATTTGAAGTTCAACTCATGCAATTTAGCCATCGTTACATCGACTTGTGACACGGTGCATTGTCCTGATGAAAGAGAACTTTTTTCTTCTTCATATGGGGCTGTTTTTTTGCAATTTCTGTCTTCAAACGCTCCAATAATGCTATGTAATATTCGCTATTGATGGTTTTTCCTTTTTCAAGGTGATCGATGAATATTATACCATGCGCATCCCAAAATATGGAGGCCATAACCTTGCCGGCTGACTTAAGTTTTTGGTCGCTTTGGACGACTTTCATCGGCTGCTCTCCACTCAGCTGACTGTCGATTTGATTCCGGAGTATAGTGGTGGATCCAAGTTTCATCCATTGTCACATACCGACGCAAAAACTCCTGTTTATGTAGCGTAAACAGTGCCAAACAGCGCTCTGAATCATCGATGCATTGTTGTTTCTGTTCCATTGTGAGCAAACGCGGCACCCATTTCGAAAAAAGCTTTTTCATGACCAAATGTTCATGCAAAATAGTGTCAACACTACCAAATGATATCTTCAGGATGTCAGCTATCTCACGCAACTTTACTTTGAGATTTTCCATCACGATTTTGAGTTTTTTTTTAATGTTTTCTGGTGTAACAGCCTCATTTTGACGACCAGAGCGTTCAGCATCATTTGTGATGTTTTGAAATCAGCATACCACCGACAAATTGTTTTTTTGGATGGAGCAAAGCCCAGATAACACTTTTCAAACCATCGCTGAGTTTGAATGGTATTTTTTCCCATTAAAAAGCAATGTTTTATCAACACATGAAATTCGGTTTTTTCCATTGTTTTGAAAATAGCAAAAGTAGCATCACTAAAATCACTGTAACTCAATGACACAATGTCGGAATGTCATTGAAGTTTTACACGTAACTTCTAAAGTCTGATTCTAACTGAGAATGGTATGGATTTGTTATTAGAGGCGCCATCTGTCTGTTAGTGCCGGGACTTATTGATCGATGTGTTATATATATGTCCCTGATAAACGTAAGGGTGCAAGAAATCACACATATCATGGCTAAACACTCGGTTATGCGTGATACAGATTTATTAAACTAACCGAGTGACACGGATATATTCTCAGCATCATTTATCAGTGTAAGAAGAATTGTAGTTGATATTCTTCCTTTCAAATAAAGTTAACACCATCAGACCTACTTTGTGTAACAGAAGATGCAGCCAATAAATTAAATCTGCAATTGTTGCTCTTTTGCTTACATGGGCAGTGAGTGTTTAGTAGCTGTGTTATATAAACATTTAAAGTGTTTTTTAAATAATATGTATTTATTTACTAATAGCTTTTAAGTTACTGATTTTTATTCCGAGTGTGACAGTTTTAATATAGGGTCTTTCAAATTGAGCGGTTTTGTTAATTCAATTTTTTAAAATTCTTGAATAAAACACACAATTTGTTCTGATTTCAAAAAACTTTTTATTGGCCATTGAAGTATAATGTATGACATTTAAACACTAAAAACAATATCCGTCAAATGTCCACGACTTGCAGTTCCGCAGATTTCCAATCTTTTTTCAAAATTTTTTGATGATATTTTGGCATAATTGCGGTTCTAACTCACCAATAACGCGAATAATTTCGTCCTTCAGCTCAGGAATTGATCGGGGGATATTCTTATAGACCTGGCTTTTCACGTAACCCCAGAGAAAATAGTCCCAACGGTCTCAGATCACATGATCTTGGTGGGCAATTAACATCACCGTTTCCAGAGATTACAATACATAAAATAATTCAACAATTTGAATGCGTTGTATTGTATACGACTGCATTTTTATAAATGTCATGTTAAAATTTTCGATGACATTTTGGCATAATTGCTGTTCTAACTCACCAATAACGCGAATAATTTAGTCCTTCAGCTCAGGAATTGATCGGGGGTCATTCTTATAGACCTGGCTTTTCACGTAACCTCAGAGAAAATAGTCCCAACGGTCTCAGATCACATGATCTTGGTGGGCAATTAACATCACCGTTTCCAGAGATTACAATACATAAAATAATTCAACAATTTGAAAGTGTTGTATTGTATACGATCCCATTTTTATAAATGTCATGCATTACACTTTTCAAATGTGACAGGACCCAGGCAAGTTTGCGACACCATCTGTGTTTTATACAAGAATTTAAAAAACTGGTCAATTTGAAAGATCCTTTATATAACTTGAAGAAAACATGATTTTTAACTTCCAGTAATTTTTTAGTAGAATATGCAATAATCTTTGTATCCACAAAAATATTATTCATTAACCGATTGATGAGTATATTTTTAGTTTAAACATCTTAGATAGCAAATTTATCATCGCATTGTGTTAATTTTTGTTACTTATTTAAGAATTTGCTCGAACTTGCTGTTATATTATATGTGTAAAGTAAAAATATTACTTTATTAAAAGTATTTGATAATTTTTTATTTTGTATAAACATTTTAGGAGAAGTTATGTCTTAACCCTTACAGGCACAGGTAAACTTCACTTAGTTTTACTCAGGCTGCACAAAAAATAAAAAGTCAAGTTTCTCATTATTTTTTTAATGTGTTTGAAAAATGATACATACAAATGCTAAATTAACATATTTCCACTTCCTCGGTAGGTCAAGGAACTCCTGGTGAAGTGGTACAACTTATATAACACTTGTCCATATTTCCACTGGTACTTCTAATGTACCACTAAATAATACTGAAATACATCCAAGTAAAATTATTTTTTAACCTAAATATAATCTCAACAATTTACCACAATCACTGAAGTCAATTTTATCACAACACAACTATTTTTTATTCAAATTTAATACAAATATATAAAATTTTCTTTTATACGCACAAGTCGGCACACCGAGAACAACTAACTGTCAATAATATTAGAAGCTAAATGAATTTGAACAGGACCAGACCTGCAGCTGTGCGGACATGAGTCATAAGTATTATATTATACAAAGTGGCACATAATTTGGGCATGCGTGCAGCAATAGAGAGAGGTTTAATAAGTGGTACATTCCGTATACCACTGTGCAGTACAGCGTCAAAAAAATATGGTACATAACGTGTACCACTAAGCCTGTAAGGGTTAAACATAATTAATTATGTTTAAGACATAACTTATATTCAGAATAACGACCCATCACTTCACCATTTTCTTAAAAATGCCTTTTATTGCTGAATCAAGTCATAATATGTAATTGATAATACATAAACCGATTTTATTTATAAAAATAGTAAAAACATTATAGATTCCATAGTTATTGTAGGTCTCTACAATTCAGTCTATCAAAGAGGCTAAGTTTAAAATGCAACAAAATCTATCAAAGGTTTTGGCTTTAACTTTGTGGAACTCCATATTAGGATATTTAACAATAAATTACTTTGTTATTACACTATTTACACATGCTTCTACCTCCTCTCCTGAGGCTCTCTTCAGGTGGAGTGATTCTTGTTTGTTATGAGAACAGTTTTTAAATCAAACTGATTTTAAACTTTTTCCCTTTTCATTAATACATTTGCGAATACATCAGAAATATTTATATTAACCTTTCCCTTCCTTCTTCTTCTTCTTAAACTTTCTATAGACTCAAGAGTCTGTTACTGCAGGATTGTCCTCCTGTGATGCTGAGCTCCAGCTATCTCTCCACCGTTTCGGGGGTCTCCCTGGTGGACGCCGTCCATCCGGCACCCCATGCAGAGCTATGTATGGAATTCATTCTCTGTACACTTTCCCTTCCTGTGCTAAAAAAATCCGCCTGTTCTGGTGCTGTGTATTCAATACACATCAATATACTCATGTAAAAATGAGCGATTTAAAATCGGAAAAATAAGAATATTCATAGCCAATCGCTTAAATTAATTAAATTTGAAGTCAAAAGTGATAATAATTGAAATTTAATTGTTGAAAACATGAAAAAAACATAGGCCGACGTTCACAAAACGGGCGAAGAGACCACCTCAAATGGATGCCTGCGAGCTACTGAAGCGAGAGAAGCGAGCGAACTGAGATTCTATTTCTTGCGTTCCCATATACTGAAGTAGAGTGAGAGTGAGACGTGAATAGTGTCGCTTCCTCACCCATAGCGGTTTTTAGAATGAATATACCTACGTCACACACTGGCACACGTTTGATTGTAATGGTGAATTTATTCCCGATTTTCACAAAATATCTCTGATGTTGCCGATAAGTGCTAATTATTATTATTAATATTATTTTTTTCATTCAATGCGTAAATGTATTACGGAGGAATACCTAAAATCTGAACCCAGTATTTATTATATTTATAAGAGATATTAAAGTTTTTAGAATCAATGTGTACTAATTACACATCACAGGGAAGGAAGGGTTAAATGATTCAATTAATTAATTTAAATTGAAATCTTTCTGTCAATAGACCGCCCATTTTTTATGTGGGTGGTTCATAGTAATACGACACCAGTCTGATATAAGCACTGATCTCATACTCATAACAAACCGGGACCATTCCACCTGAAGATAGCCTCGGTATAGAAGGTAGAAACACGTGTTGCGGGGATTAATGTAATTAAAGGAATAACTAAGTAATTTCTTGTTATATATTGTAACAAAATGTCTTTCCATTATTTGTTTTACCATGTATCATCACACATGTCAAATTATTTGGCTCAATTTCACTTTATTCTGCAAGTTGTCATTGTTGGTTTAACCTTTTTTTAATTTTACTTAGACTTGTTAATTTAGACACCCGTTAACACAATTTCAACAGTAGAAACAAATAATTAAAAATATTTTTATTTTAATTTAAGATATAAAAGTTGAATGTTGTAATAATCTCTTTGAATAATCCCTGACAGTATTATATATTCTATGTAAGTTTATCAATATTGAAGGCTTTAATGGAGTTAGGTTTTTATTTTGAATTTTATATCTGTCTTGTCAATTTTGTTTTTTTAAGACAATGTGTTTGACCTTTATATGCCCGCCCTATTTTACATATTTCCAGTCTCTGGTTTAAGAATTAATTTCATACTTTTACAATTAAATTACACAACTAATCATTTTAACCAATTAACAGTTGGATTTTTAATACGCGACGTAACACAGTGACGAACTGTGAACGAATAAATTGTATACGAAAATATATTCCGTTCGTAAAATACAAATTGAAACAAGATCTGCCCAAACGACGCTCGGGAGAAACACTCCCAACAAGTGGAAACAATATTTGCCCGAACGAGGCTCGGGCTCGTCAGTATGAACAGAAACTTCGTGCCCGAGTCACGCTCGGGCAAAACTGTTAAGTGGTTAAAGTGGTTGTCGGTTTATTGGATTTGATTTTCGAAATCACGGTTTTTACAAAACAGGGTTGTCACAACATATTTAGCATATTGTTCAAATGTATGCAGATCATTTTTGAATATCGTATATCTAAAAATTTTCATCAAGACGAGCTCCGTGGTCTAGGTGGTAAGACACCTGTCTTCCGAACCGGAGGTTGCGAATTCAAATCCTGTCGGAATCCAGATTTTTTTTTCAAAAAAGAATTCAAGTTTGGTTTTTACTTAAGGCCTCTTGAACATGGTTGAAAAAAATTGCCACAAGGCAATAAGCTCGCCAGGTTGTACTGTAATAGTTTAGTCAAAAAGTTTTGAAAGCGGAAATGAAAATACATTTTTTTTGGGGGGAAATCACTTTTATTGCTCAGTATAGTCTCCCATAAGATCAATACACTTGGTCCAACGATCTTCCAACTTTGTTGTCCCATCACGGAAGTGACTTTCTGGAAGGCCTGCAAAATACTCCTCTACGACGGCTATAAGCTCTTCGTTTGATGAAAAATGCTTTCCACGAAGGAATTTTTTGAGGTGTGAGAACAGCCAGAAGTCAGAGGGAGCTAAATCTGGCGAATAGGGTGGATGCTGCAACAATTCGTACCCCAATTCACTGATTTTCGCGATGGTTTTTTGAGCTGTGAGCAGGTGCATTGTCTTGATGAAAAATGATTTTTTTCTTCTGCAAACCGGGTCTTTTTTCACAAATTTTTTCATCCAACTGGTCCAAAAGGTCTCAATAATAATCAGAGTTGATTGTCTTACCAGTTTGGAGATAATCTATCAATAAAATTCCTTTTGCATCCCAAAAAACTGACGCTAACACCTTGGCCGATTTCTGGACACGAACTCGCTTCGGAGCCAAAGTGCCTGGTTCACACCACTCCTTAGCCTCTTGTTTTGATTCAGGATCATGGTGGTAGACCCGAGTCTCATCCATAGTGATGAATCGACGCAGAAAATCCTTTTTATCCGTTTGAAATTGCTCCAAATGTTGCTCAGAAAGTCGCATTCGAACGTGTTTTTGTTGCATTGTTAGCAAATGCGGCACCCATTGTGCACACAGTTTTTTGAAACCCAAAACTTCAGCCAAAATATGCCATGTTATTCCATGTGAGATGCCTATGGCGTCAGCTATCACATCCACAGTCGATCGATGATCTTCCAAAACCATATCCTGTATTTTCGCTATGATTTCTGGTGTTGATGCACTTTTTGGACGTCCTGAGCGTGGATCGTCTTCAACGCTTGTACGGCCACGCTTAAATTCCAAAACCCATCGGTGAACGGTTGGAAATGAAGGAGAAGACTCCTTTAATACTTTCACCATCTTTGCATGGATCTAAGTAGCCGATAAACCTTCCAAAACAAAGAATTTAATCACTGCACAATATTCGGATTTTTCCATTGTTAAAAAATACAATGACACGTCAACTTCAAATGGCTTGTAAACAAAGAATGAATTGACAGATCGAAATGAAATTTTGAGTACGTTTTTATGAAAGATGAAATATTAAAATGGCGTAGAAATTTTGGTTTTCTACTGCTCCATAGATGTCGCTTTCAAAACTTTTTGACTAACCTAGTATATAACGAAAGTGTAATACAATAAAATACAACATTCGGAAAAATGGATGACAACCCTTTTAACTAGTAACTATTTTCAATTGGATTGTTTTATCTTAAACATTATTTTATTGGAGATCTGACCTAGATTGGCTGAATGGCCTTATTTTCATATTATAGAGCAGCTACGACTAATATGTATCTTGGCGTGCACTAGGGGTGAACATACTATCATGATCGTGACCAAGTAACGCCCATCAGGGGCATACTAAGGGTTGAACATTTATTTGTATTTGCATTCAGATATTTTCTAAATGAAATTCAATGCATTACTTTTACGTCACGTAGTTTTTATTTAGTTTAAACGGACAGCTAGATTTAATAATTTTAACAAACTAATTATACCGATGAAGAACTTCCATGTTTATACCTTTTAAGAATCCAATGAACAAATAAAAAAAAAAAAAAAATGTGATGTCAAGACGATGGAAAGCAAACATAGTACAAAAATATATAGTAAAAATGTTAAGTATTTTTTTAACGGTTAAAAATATCTCTTAGTGATGTTCCTAGAATTATATGTTTCTTAAACTTGAAGAATATATCACTCGAATAGTTGTGCCTTTGGCATGAAATCATCTCGAATGATTATTCTCTAACAAGTTATCGTAGTGTAAATTCAATGGTTTCGCTAGTTCGTCATTTTGTATGTCAAGTGGTTAAGTATTAAATTTTATCGCCGCACAATAATGCTAGAAAAACTTTGTGTGAAATTATTTTAAGGGGTTTCTTGGATTTTGTTTGGGTCTGTTTGACGACTGACAAATTCGTATGAACCGTGACTCTCGGTGGAATAAAAACAGTCTTAATATTACATACTTAAGTATAATTAAAACTTGTACAAATAAGTTTGAGGCTTTTGTGGTTCTTCATATCAATTGTTTAAGGTCTTTCGGAGTCTTGTATCATGTGGTTTGGCTTATGATGTTTCAAATACATTGTAGTTTTCATCATCAGGGCTTGTTTGAAGTCAACTTATCCGTAAATGGATGTGTACCAGATATTGCTTGCTTTATAGTGGAGTCTCAATCGTAAACGTGACTGCATGGGTCTATCCTGGTTCATCTTTGTAATGTGAACACGTGGCTCCGTCCTACTACAGGTGAACAAGCGTGCAGCTTCCACAAAGGCTGGAGTTATTGTTTATTTTCATTAAATTGTGGCTTTGATTTGATTATGGGGTACTACACTGATTTGAGGTGGTATCTGTCATCTACGAGGATCATCTAGAAAGTGAGGTTACAAGGGCTCCTGAGGCCGGTGGAATTTTTTTGTTTCGAAGTTGGCGCACCTGGCATGTAGGGGGATCCTAACATGCCAGGTGCGCCAACAGGTTGCCAACGGGTCAGTTTGTTTGGTCCTGCGTGTTTGTCGGCCATTTTGTTAAGTCACAGTAAATTCTTCTGATGGAGAGGTCGTCGCGTGCTCCCGCCAAAAAGCGTCCGTGCGAGATCCGCGCGGTCATCCGTTTTTTGGTTTAGAATAATACCGCTGCGAATATCCATTGGAAGCTCGTGGAAGTTTATGGTAGTGATGTGATGAGTCGACAACATGTCACGAAGTGGGTTAGGTTGTTCAGAGAAGGCCGTACTGATACTCAGGACGAGGCAAGGCAGTGATTTCTGATGAACTTGTGCAAAAAATTGAAGAACATGTGCGAAATAACTGCCGTGTGACGCTTGATGACCTTCATGAAGAATTTACTGACATTTCTCGAAGTCTCCTTGGTGATATTGTGTCGGAAAAATTTGGTTACAAGAAGTAATGGGCGAGATGGTTGTCCAGAATGCTCACACCGGAGCACCGTCAAAATAGCGTGACCGCCGCTTGTGAATTTTTGGATCGTTTTGCACAGGAGGGAGAAGTTTTTCTGGAATTTATCGTGACGGGGGATGAGACGTGAGTGTGTCACTACACCCCAACAATTTTCCAACGATCAGGAGGTCGAGGAAGCTGTGAAGAAGTGGCTGAAAGAGCTGGTGGTGGTAGTCTATGACACTGGCATACAAAAGCTGGTGCCCCGACTACAGAAGCATTTTTCAATCCTACATAAATGTTATAACCTTACTTTCTGGATGACTCTTGTATGTTAATATTACTGATTTGATAGATTCCACCTTAAATCAGCATATTACGTCGTAATCAAACCAAAGGGACACCTAAATAAATAACAATAACATCAACCTATGTGGAAGCCGCATGTTTGTTCTGCCCCGTGGTCGGACATAACTGGGATGGACCCATGGGCTGAAGTTATGGTTGAAACTGCTATAAACCAAGCGATATCCAGCACACATCCACTTATAGCAAAGTTGATTGTAAATATGCCAACGTTTTCTAAATATCGGCATCATAAGTGAGGTGTATGGTCGCACGGTAACGCACTGGACTTAGGCACTTTTTCTGTCTAGTGTTCGAGGGTATAAGGATACCTATGACTTCAGTCATAGCTATTCTTATAAAATAAAAAAAATAAAAAAATAAGCCAAACAACATAGCATAATACTCTTAAACACCTTCATATATCTCATACTATTATTGATCCATGTCATCTAATCTGTCAAATGGACCAAAACCAAAGATATGGACATTTTTATATATGGATTTCGAATATTCTCCAATATTATTGTAGTGGATTTTGTTTTAATTGTGACAACAAAATGGGTATAGTTATTAATATCGATTATGTTACAAAATCATGATAAAAAATGTCTCTTAGGCTGGGCCTACTTTTCAGACATTTATAAAACATTTCTTTTTGCGTGTTGATTATTGACTTGATCAAGATTAATGTGAGGTGTGTGTGTGGATGTGAATATTTTCTTCTGGTATTAACTACGATAAATGGTTGCACGAGACGGTTATTGTATTAGGTGTTAAAGTAAGTTGTGTCCGTTTTTTTCCAAATTTATAAACGAGCACCAAAAGTAAAACAAAATGGTAAAGGTTATACGTCATTCGAAAGAAAATTTTCTGCTCTACGAGATATTGTGTTTGCTTTTACGTTATATATATTATTTTATTTGATTACAAGCCTTCAAAATGGAATGTCAAGTAGACGAAAGTGAGCATTTTCGACACCTCCTTCTGTTAGCGTTCAATCGAGGGAATAAAGCTGCCAAAGCTGCTCGCGATATTTGCGAAGTGTACGGTGAAGATGCTATGAATGAAAGGACAGCTCGTCGACAAAAAGTGAAAGGACAGTTCATCACCAGTAATGATGCGGTAAAGGAACCTTTGCTTGTGGCCATGCGTAGCTCGATGACGCGCGAGCAAACCAGCAGAAATTGTCGAATGTTGATTTTTGTTGTTTTCACTCAAAACATGTGGAACTCGAGCGCCGAACTTCTGAACTTTTCCCATTGATTTAAGATGGTGGTATACAGTCATGTGACTACAATTCATCTCCTCAGCCAATTCTACGGTGGTTTCAAGGGCATCTTCATGAATAATATGGTTTAAGCTGTCCTGATCAAAGTCCACTGGTCGTCCGGAATGCTCCATGTCTTTCAGGTCGAAATTACCGTCTTTCAAACGCAAAAACCATCGACAAGCTGTTTTTTCATTCATAGCATCTTCACCGTACACTTCGTAAATATTGCGAGCAGCGTTGGCAGCTTTATTCCCTCGATTGAACGCGAACAGAAGGAGGTGTCGAAAATGCTCACTTTCGTCTACTTGATATTCCATTTTGAAGGCTTGTAATCAAATAAAATAATATATGTAATGTAAAAGCAAACACAATATCTTGTAGAGCAGAAAATTTTCTTTCGAATGACGTATAACATTTACCATTTTGTTTTACTTTTGGTGCTCATTTTTAAAAAGGAAAAAAACGGATACAACTTATGTTAACACCCAATAACACGTGGATATATATATTTTTTTTTGGGAATTCATATTAATTTGTCGTATTTTTACCCAAATTAATATAAAGTCATCAGCAACTTTATATTTCTATTAAGCATATTTATTTACTTATTTAGCTTTTCGCGATCCAGTGGTGCCGCTATTGTGACATTTGTAATATGAAACGTAACTCGACTGTCACCGCTACGATTACATGCTTAATAGGGATATCATATGTTTATAAAAGAAAAGAACACACACAACCTTGAATGCAGCATGTGTAGTGTATGTCGCTACTTCACTTGATTGTGCGTTAATTTTTTTATGTTGTTTTTTTACCGATATACGTGGAAGATCGTGAAAATTTTGAATCAACTATAAGGGAAGATGAATTTGATTTTAGTTTATTTTCGCAAATGAACGAGAACTTCCACCTCGACCTCCGAATGCAGATTGAATGGGAGATTTCATGTAATTTGCAGAAGTAAAAAGGATTGTATTGTATGTTATGACAGATGGAAGAAGGTTGGAAGTCACGAAATGAGTAAATATTGTGATACTTGTCCTGGCAAATCTATAATGCATAGGAGATTGCTTTAACAGATACCATACACGTAGTTATACTAGAGAATATCTAGCATGGTCCCTGTGACAATTCACAAATTTGCCCCAATACAACCTTGTAACGATGTTCAGTAATTTTAATTATTTTATCAACATTAATATAAGCCTCGATTCTAATAAATAAGCCTCGATTCTAAGAAAAATAAATAATTTACTATTTTTATTCGTGTTCGACGTTGTCCATGCATAATTTTCGAATTGAAAAAAGTTCATAAATAAATATCCTAAAAGCGATAAACGCATTCAAATATATTGAAATGCTTTTCTCGATGATATGCTATGCCGTGGTCTTTCCTTCTCACACATGTGTCCGGGAACAAATTGAGCTCCTCTACATTACATTATACTTGAGAAAATGTAGCATGGTCCTTGTGACAGTTCACAAATTAGCCCCAATACAACCTTGTAACGACGTTCAGTAATTTTAATTATTTTATCAACTTTAATATAAGCCTCGATTCTTATAAATAGCAAGTTATTTAGGTAAATACATTACATAAAACTAACAATAATGACAAATGAATACATCTTGTTACAAATTAGCAAAAATGTGGCAGTTTGTTAAAATCAAATAATATTTGGCGACGTTTGTCAAAAGTCACTAAGTTAGTCCGCATCGACTAGGGATGGGGTATACGATAATTGGATTTTCGATATTTTTATATACCTAAAATTAAATGTTCGTAATTAGTATTAATCCATAGTGGATCTTGGCCTATTTAAAGATAGATACAAATCATACAATACATTAGAAAGTCAGTATAATGAAAATTAGGAATTAAAACGTCAATTTAGAGAAAAACAATTTTTTCGATTTGTAAAAAAAAAAAACGATTTTACCCCATCCCTTTGATACATGACATTCCAAACTTCACAGGGACTATCCTACATTTTCTCTAGTATAGTCAATGAAAAAATTTATAAAAACTATTTTATAATAATTAGTAGATCTTTTATTTTTTTTACTATTAATTTTTTAATGTCCACCAGAGGCACTGCAAAAAAGTGTTAAATTTACTAGACGATCATATTTAAATTTACTTGTTGTGCAAAGGGTTAAGTCCTGTCTGATTAAATTATCTATAATTTAATTATGTTTTCACTTTTTCTACTCTAATTTAAAACACTGGCAACTTCAGCTATTCCACGTGTTTCTATGATATTGCTAGGAAATCTTGCTTTTGGAACTTTAGATTTTATCTAACAAGACTGTTTGCTTATCGAAGTGCAAACAGTCTTAAATAAATGCATAGGCATCCAAAAGATAAACTTCTTCATTTGCAAAATATTACGTCTTATCCCTGGCTCCATCCCAACTCACTGTCTGCGAAGACTGTTAGAGTCAGCTCTCCTCGTCCTCAGGTTGTATGCTCTTCTGTCCCGGACTACGTCCCCCAGGCCGTGCCTCTGCATCAGGTTATCTGTTTGCACCACCCATGAATTTTTTGGTCTTCCTCTGGCTGTTATTCGAGGAAGATCCATGGAGATTGCCTGGTTCAAAATGTGATCGGGTGCTCTGCGTCCAACGTGCCCATACCATCTCAATTCATCCGCCTCTCCTCCATCTTGCTGTTGATGTCTGTAACACCTAGGCTTCCACGAATGCGTGAGCTTTTTATTTTGTCTCTTAGGGACACACCAGTTGACCATCTTAGCATGCGCATTTCAGCAGTTTCTAGTTGCCTAGAGTAAGAGTTATACATCGTCCAGCATTCGGAGCTATAGAGGAGTGCGGGTCTGACAATCGTTTGGTATACTTTTTCCTTTTAACTTTACTGGCATTTTCGGATCACATAGAACTCCCGTCATTGATCTAAACTTCATCCATCTCACATTAATTCTATGTGTTACATCTGCTGCACATCCTCCATCGCTATGGATGAGTGACCCAAGATACTTAAAGGAGTCACAATTTGATAATGTTTCTCCATCTATTTGCATTACGGGAGTGACAGCATTTGTATTCTCGAATGGTCTCTCTCCGTGGTTGCAGTCCTAAGACTGGTTTGCAGCAATTTCAACTCTTCTCCTCCATTCCCCCCTGTCCTGTGCGGCTCTTTTTAAATCTGTATATGTTGAGCAGCGCACGTCCACCAACAGGTCCTCCAGGTACTCTCGGCGTGGGCGTCCCCTAGAGTTTGTCCCCTCGGTCATACCCTCCATTATGGCATGCAAGAGGCCCTCTTGTCGTATTATATGACCGATCCATCTTGCACGCCTTTCGGACAGGATCCTGAGCAGGTGCCTTCCTCCTTCGATTAGTTGGAGAACCTCTTCATTTGTGATGCGGTCTCCAGGAAATTCCTAATAGTCTTCTATAGGACCACATCTCAAAAGCCTCTAGTCTTCGTCTATCTCTTTCGGATAGGCACCATGTCTCGCAGCCGTACATCAAGATACTCCATACATAGGTCTTGATGAGGAGTATTCTCAGTTTTAGGTCTATATTATTTGATTCTATTATTTTGGTATAATAGAATCAAATAATATAGACCTAAAACTGTGGTATTCGAATGGTAGGTACAAAATATTGCATATAATCACGATAATGTCTAGATGTGGTCTACTTAAAAGAGAATTGAGAGATTTCTCGCCATTATGAATACAATGATGTTTGTAAAAGGAAGAATGAAATGATATGTCACGAGGTATAGTTGTAAGGATGATAGGAGATTCTAATGAGAAACTGGTACAGGATTAATAATGATTTGATCTGTGTACTTGATAAATCAACGAAAATTATCAGGAATCATTTGCGCATATTTTACTTAATTTTTATTTAATTATTTCAATAACTTTTACACTTTTATGATGTGGCGAGCATTTGTGATTCTTTTGGTCGAACATTATCGAGATAAATCTAAAATAATATATAGCAACCAATTAAAATAACAATAATGTCAAATATTAATGGAAAAATTATTTTGGGTAATGCTAAAAGCTGTAAAATGATTTTTTTTTAAATGACTTAATTTTGTAATATAATTTTAAATACAGTGTATTTATGCAAAAGAAATCAAACCCGTATTCTGTCTGTTTGGAGTTATTTAAGTAAATATACTGCCATGTTTAAGCAAGTTGAGAAATTCTGCTATTTTGGTAGTGTTTTCTCAGATGATGGAATAGTTAAGAGGAGTATTGAATGGCGTTTAGCTATGGGAAACAAAATCAATGGGGCACTTAAAACATATGTATTCAAAATTGACAGTATCAAAATCTATTAAGATGTTAGTCCATAACAATATTTTATGGGTGTGGAAAAAATAAAAGAATCCTAATAAACATTGTAGAATGTTGACAATGTATGATGGAATGTTGACAATGTATGATAGAATGTTGACAATGTATGATGGAATGTTGACAATGTGTGATAGAATGTTGACAATGTATGATAGAATGTTGATAATGTATGATGGAATGTTGACAATGTGTGATAGAATGTTGACAATGTATGATAGAATGTTGAAAATGTATGATAGAATGTTGAAAATGTGTGATAGAATGTTGACAGTAAACATTGTAGAATGTTGACAATAAACATTGTAGAATGTTGACAATAAACATTGTAGAATGTTGACAATTTGTTATAGAATGTTGACAATGTGTGATAGAATGTTGACAATGTATGATATAATATTGAAAATGTATGATAGAATATTGAAAATGTATGATAGAATGTTGACAATGTATGATAGAATGTTGACAATAAACATTGTAGAATGTATGATAGAATTTTGACAATGTATGATAGAATGTTGACAATAAACATTGTAGAATGTATGATAGAATGTTGATAATGTATGATAGAATGTTGACAGTAAATGTAGAATGTATGATAGAATGTTGACAGTAAATGTAGAATGTGTGATAGAATGTTGACAGTAAACGTAGAATGTATGATAGAATGTTGACAGTAAACGTAGAACGTATGATAGAATGTTGACAATGTATGAACAAATTCATAATGAAGTGTTTGGAGACAAATATGAACTTCAAACTGATGATGGCTCTAAAACAGTTTGGGCATGTAGAACGAATGAATGACTAAAGAATAACAAAACGAATATATAGCGCAAATGTGATTGGAAAACGTAGTAAAGGAAGATCAAGGAAAGTATGATTGGATCGAGTGAATGATAGTTTGAATGAAGGAAACGTAGAGAAAGTCAGAGAAATCGTAGGAGTCGTATAGATGTGGAAGAGGCGAAGCTGTGCGAGATTGGAAAGTCTAGCATTCTCTCATCTCTGTCTACCCGGAGAGGGAGATGGCGTGATGGTATGGAATGTTTAGGTTTGTATGGAATGAAAAATAATTAAGACGGTATATAATCGTGAAATGCATATTTTTACCGATTGACGACGGTATGTTTGGATTTTTTTTAATATAATACATTGAAAAGTCATTTAACTTTTAAATTTGTTATATGCAGGAAAAAAACACATTTTTATTTTATCATAATGTTTTTTTATGCATTGAACATATATTGATCATCAGAAACATCATAATGTTTGCCACCCAAAGGCGCAATCTTTGAAATAAGCATTAGTCACAATGATGTATTTAACTTCTTAATTTAGCTTTAATGTAAATAGTTGAAATATTTTGCGTAAGTTAATAATAATTTTAAGTGTATAGATAAAAATACACACAAATAGTGTACCCCCCCCTCCCCCGAATGGAGAAATGTTCGGTTAATATTGGCAAACTACGGAACAGTCTATTGTGTAGGAAAGTAATTTATTACCCGTATTCTGACAGGGACACCAAAGAAGTTTGTTTAGTTTAAGTTGGTCCATTTGTCTGTATTTTTGTTTACATCGATTCTGTTTTAAGAATCATATTTGTATTTGTGTATCTTTCTGCATTTCTCTTCTTTTTATATTCCGCTCTAATTTCTATTCATTGAAATATTTTTTTACTCAAAGCTTGTGACAGAACTTTGTGCATTGAGTCTGTCTCATATTATAGTGATGGTCAACCTTTATTTATTTATATGAAGAGTATCTATAATATTTATACAAGTATATGAAAAAATAAGTTATTTCAAGTTATATAGATTTGTTGGCTGTCATTTGTAATGACTGGTAAACTGGGTTTATACCTGTATCTTACTGGGGACAAACCAATATGAAAAAAATGATATTGTAATTTGTTTAAGGACGAGGCCACACCAAAGTGCTTTGTTAGGTGCTAAGCTAGGTGTTACGTGACTAATATACTAGATGACTGCATGCATGGCCACACCAAAGTGCTTCACACTTATTCATTTAACATTTGGGAGCGGTTGAGTCAACAAACGATGCTACTCTCAAAACTAACCAATTTCATTACAACTTACCTTATCTTTATTTACTTCCTGTGCAACTTCATTCCAAAGTGATTTTATTATAGGTGCATTTTTGTATAATTCGCTCGATGGGTTCCACAAAGGCTCCCTTTTATACACAGCTGTTATTAAAACTTCCGCCATCTTGTAAAATCACTTGGTGACACAATAAAATTACCAACACGTCTGTTCGCTAGGAGATTCACTCGGTGACTAATCGTCATGTAGCGTGGTGCGAAACGTGCAGTGTGGCCATTGCGATAGTATGCGGTGTGTTGGTTTGCTAGGATATGTCGCCTAACTCGCAGCATAGCTCTAAGCACCAAGCGAGACTCCTATTTGTGTGGGTTCGGCCTTATCAAACACTGTTTATTCCACTTTTTGTAATGGTATAACCCTACCGGTTTCAAGGTTTTCACCTCATCTTCAGGGGAGCACAAGATGAGGTGAAAGCCTTGAAACCTTGGGCTATACCGTTACAAAAAGTGGAATAAACAGTGTTTGATATAATAAATTACAATGTCTTTAAACCTCCACAGTGTTAATTCCTTAACTATAAATAATATATGGAAAAATTGGCTTACACTTTTTATCAATTGTTGATTGCTGTTGAAATGCATGTATTGAGTAGAAAACACAGTGTGACAATGTATGACAGAATACAGAATTATTTGATTAGAGATAAATGTGAACTTGAGACTGATTGTGTCGAGTACGATAAAGAAGAGCACGCTGAGATGGTTTGCGCATGTGGAATGAATGAATGAAGAAAGACTAAGAAAAAAAATATATATAGGGTCTTTCAAATTGAGCAGTTTTTTTTGTAAAATTTTTTAAAATTCTTGAATAAAACACAATTTGCTTTGATTTAAAAAAACTTTTTATTGGTCATTGAAGTATAATGTATGACATTTAAACACATAAAATAATATCCGCCAAATGCCCACCTCTTGCAGCTCCACAGATGTCCGCTCTTTTGTCAAAATTTTCGATGACATTTTGGCATAATTACAGTTCTAGCTCATCAATAACGCAAATAATGTCGTCCTTGAGCTCAGGAATTGATCGGGGGTCATTATTATAGGCCTGACTTTTCACGTAACCCCAGAGAAAATAGTCCAACGGTGTCAGATCACATGATCTCGGTGGCCAATTAACATCACCGTTTCCGGAGATTACAATACGTAAAATAATTCTCAATTTGAACGCGTTGTAGTATTGTATATGACCCCATTTTTATAAATGCCGGTCATTACACATCTCAAATGTCACAAGACCCAGGCAAGTTCGCGACACCGTATGCGTTTTATCTAAGAATAAAAAAAAAATGCTCATTTTGAAAGACCCTATATATGTTATGCATCAGTCAAATGGTCAAATTTTTATTTATTTATTTATTATCACACATAACAAGAAATAAACATAATTTGCGAAAAAACAACAGGTAATTTAATTTGGACATACAGTTTTAATGGATCTGGGTTTGTTGCCTTTTATTTGTCGTATCCCCAGTAAACTAGGCTTTTGCCTGTATCTCACTGAGGATGAGGACTTTGGCTTGGTATGTTCTTTTGTATTGTTATTTTAAACTCCATTTAAGATTTTACCATCACTATAGTTGGAGTTGGATTTTATTCAGACCTAAATTATAAAAACTACTCTAAGCGAACATAAGACAAACTAACTTGATTCAAGTCTTGATTTGAGAAAAAATGATTCTTCATTAAAAATAATCAACTATTCAATGCAATATATGAATACGTATCTGTACCCTAGAGGATAAACCACGGAAGTCACTCTGTACCCTAGAGTACATTGCCTCTAAATCGAATTAGAGGCAATGTACTGAATTTTCTGTAATATAACCCATGATATGACTGATATCTGGTCTCATTGTGTGTATCAAAATGATTGTGGACCCTCGAAAGAGGATCTTTAGATTCGCAGCTCTGAGGTCACCTGGAATAAAGGCATGGCAATAGAAATAGAGGCTCAAATAAGGGCATAGCCGCTCTAATAAAGGCTCAAATAAGGGCATAGCCGCACTAATAAAGGCTCAAATAAGGGCATAGCCGCACTAATAAAGGCTCAAATAAGGGCATAGCCGCACTAATAAAGGCTCAAATAAGGGCATATCCCTACTAATAAAGGCTCAAATAAGGACATAGCCGCACTAATAAAGGCTCAAATAAGGACATAGCCGCACTAATAAAGGATCAAATAAGGGCATAGCCGCACTAATAAAGGCTCAAATAAGGGCATAGCCGCACTAATAAAGGCTCAAATAAGGGCATAGCTGCACTAATAAAGGCTCAAATAAGGGCATAGCCGCACTAATAAAGGCTCAAATAAGGGCATAGCCGCACTAATAAAGGATCAAATAAGGGCATAGCCGCACTAATAAAGGCTGAAATAATATTGACATAGCCGCACTAATAAAAGATCAAATAAGGGCATAGCCACACTAATAAAGGCTCAAATAAGGGCATAGTCGCACTAATAAAGGCTCAAATAAGGGCATAGCCGCACTAATAAAGGCTCAAATAAGGGCATAGCCGCACTAATAAAGGCTCAAATAAGGGCATAGCCACACTAATAAAGGCTCAAATAAGGGCATAGTCGCACTAATAAAGGCTCAAATAAGGGCATAGTCGCACTAATAAAGGCTCAAATAAGGGCATAGCCGCACTAATCAAGGCTCAAATAAGGGCATAGCCGCACTAATCAAGGCTCAAATAAGGGCATATCAGCAGAAATAGAGGCGAACATGAATTTGAAAACCAGATAGAAATGAGCTTAACCCCGAAACGAGTATGGCGAGCAAATTTTTACCTCAAGAGAGTATGAACGTACACGATACGTCCGATATTTTTATTCCCTAATACATGAATTTATCCATAAAAAGGACATGGCTCAAATGTTTTTATGTATTCAATTATTTTGTATATGGCGGCTGCAATTACATTATTTATATTACTTACAAAATCAATTTTTTATTTTACTTACAAAATCTCACTCGCTTAGAGGTTAATGAAGAATCGAGAGTTAAAGATTGCAAGTAGTTTAATGAGCGATTTAAAATCGGTAAAATAACAATATTCATAACCAATCGCTTAAATTAATTAAATTTGAAGTTAAAAGTGATAATAATTGAAATTTTGACATTCACAAAACGGGCAAAGAGACCTCCTCAGATGAATAAGGTGTCAGTTGAATGAACACATGCAATGAGATCGGATACGAGTCATTTTATGGATTATTTTAGTGAAAATTATGTCCATGGCCTTGAATTCCTATACTAGAGAAAATTTAGGATGGTCCCTGGAACGTTTGAAATGTCATGTCTCAAAGGGATGGGGTAAAATCGTTTTTTTTTTACAAATCGAATAGTTTTTTTATAAATCGAAAATTTGTTTTTCTCTAAACCGACGTTTTAATTCCTAATTTTCATTATACTGACTTTCTAATGTATTGTATGATTTGTATCTATCTTTAAATAGGCCAAGATCCACTATGAATTAATACTAATTACGAACATTTAATTTTATGTATAAAAAAATCGAAAATCCAATTATCGTATACCCCATCCCTAGCCAATGCGGACTAACGTAGTGACTTTTGATGAACGCCGCCAAATATTATTTGATTTTAACAAACTGACATATTTTTGATAATTTGTAACAAGATGTAACATACTATATTAATTTGTCATTATTGTTAGTTTTATGTAATGTATTTACTTAAATAATTTGCTATTTATTAGAATCGTTGATAAAATAATTAAAAATGCTGAACATCGTTACAAGGTTGCATTGGGGCGAATTTGTAAAACATCACGGGGACCATGCTACATTTTCTTTAGTATAGTATGGTGTATTTTTGTACAAACTTAGAAACCATTTTTGTCACTTTATCGAAAGTTATCAAATTTTTCCCTTTTATTTCATTTATCACTTTCCGTTTGGATATTTGGGATAGAGCCCGCATATAATTAAGAATGAAATTATAATCCATTATTTAATTTGTGTAATTTTTTTTAAGTTTCGAGATTGTTTTCGTGATTTTGTTTTTTTTTGTATATTGCCTATTAAAAAAAAAATCTAAGTGGAGAATTAATTACATGATTATTTAGATTTTTACTGAAGATATTTCACGTTGAAAAAATATTTTTGTAAGATGTTTTTTATGAGGAAAATGTTATGCCATTTTGGTACTGTTAAATAGCACAATAATTAAAGGGAACTAACTACACAATATCATTTAGCAATTGTGTTTTTTTTTATTTAAATCATACATCAAAATGGGTATACACTGTCTAATTTGGTATCGATAAATCTTGGATGTTTTGATTGGGAAATTCTGATATAATTTTTTTTTGTTTTTAGTTTAGCATTGTGCGATTCACAAATTAAAAATTAATTTGAGGTCTATCTTTTAATTTGAAATTTCTCTTGTTGTTTACCTCTGTTATCAATTGTGAATTATAAATAATTAAATTATTTATTATGCTTTCCGGGAATGAAATGATTTTTACGTGATTTTTTAATTTCATTGAATTCCTAGTGACATACGTATTGTGGATAGAGAGATTTCTTATTAAATTCTCATAATATTTAATATAATATTCTCATAATACCTTATCATTTTAGATTTCTTTTATAAATGTGGATTTTTATTTTATTTTTAAAAGAAGAAAAACCCTGAATATAAATCAGCGGTCAGCAAACATTTTTTGTAAATGACCAAATAGTAAATATGCCCCAAAGGCTCTGTTGGAAATCGGAGAAAAAAAATGTTTTCACAAATTTATTGTAATAACGTAATAATATAAGTAGACTAAAAAAATACTAGAATTGTTTGAAATACGGGTCTACTAATTAGAAGAATGGAATTGTTTAAAATACGGTTCTACTAATTAGAAGAATGGAATTGTTTGAAATACGGGTCTACTAATTAGAAGAATGGAATTGTTTGAAATACGGTTCTACTAATTAGAAGAATGGAATTGTTTGAAATACGGTTCTACTAATTAGAAGAATGGAATTGTTTGAAATACGGTTCTACTAATTAGAAGAATGGAATTGTTTGAAATACGGTTCTACTAATTAGAAGAATGGAATTGTTTGAAATACGGTTCTACTAATTAGAAGAATGGAATTGTTTGAAATACGGTTCTACTAATTAGAAGAATGGAATTGTTTGAAATACGGTTCTACTAATTAGAAGAATGGAATTGTTTGAAATACGGTTCTACTAATTAGAAGAATGGAATTGTTTGAAATACGGTTCTACTAATTAGAATAATGGAATTGTTTGAAATACGGGTCTACTAATTAGAAGAATCTTTCTTTTCTTCCCAGTGTCATGTCAGGTCCCCCCAACGTTGAATATCACCTCAGAGTAGACATCTTTGTCCCCGGCAGCCCGAAAAAGATCTCCAACGTCCCTTATGCCAGTCCAATCACGTATATTGCGGAGCCAGGAGATTTGCCTCCTGCCAACACCTCTTCGACCCTCTATTTTGCCTTGGATGATCAGGTGCAGTAATTTGTACTTTGCTCCTCTAAGTCAGCAACTCTCTATCAACTTTGGCTCTTTGAAGAACCCTCGTGTTGCTGACCATATCCGTCCAGGGTATCCGTAGCATTCTCCGGTGCATCCACATTTCGAATGATTCCAGTCGGTTCACACTACCAACTTTGAGGGTCCATGATTCCACTCCATGCAATAACACTGACCAAACGTAGCATTTGACTAGCCGTTGTCGTAGTTTCAAGTTTAGATTATCATCGCAGAATACGCTTCGCATTTTATTTGACATTGCAGTTCCCGTGGAAACATTAGAAATGTACTGATGACCAACTTTTTCAATCTCGGAATATCAACACCAATATCGTACTATACAAGGTATAGCGGTATATACTCGTATATGTATAACGTTATTAAAATATCTTTCCTTTTTTTTTAAATAAGTTGCCATGAAAATGAGATAACTTTCTCTCCATAATATGTCGAGCACACTGCGCTAAGTAACGTGATTAATTAACACAGATCAGTGCATAATGAACACGTCTGTCAGGACAACTTCTCAACTCTCTTTCTCCTCCGAGTCAAGTGAACATACATACCTTCCCGCTGAAGTGTTGACCACTGAACCCTTCGTTTTAGACTGTGTAATGATTGTAGTAATTATGTGATTAATTTAATTTAGAACATTAAATTAAGGTAGCTAGTATAATTTGTTAACATTAGTGATCCATTGTGGCTGTTTAAGGGTACAAAATGTGACTTTTAAATATCCTTACATTGTAAATTCTTTTGAATGAGCCGTTCTTCAAAAAAAGTTTTTACATTCATATAATTGTTGTTCGGCAGAATAAATCTCGGTGAATTTTATTAAACAACCGCGGTACTCCTCGGTCACAAATTAAAATGAGCAATATTATTAACAAATAACTTTTGTTCATTGACGCACATATTATAACTCTCGGAGAAAAGTGTATCATCGAGTGTATTATTAAATCTCCGTAAATATATCATATTTATTAAGCATCAAACAACTCTCATAATTTTTTCGGGTTGTGTTTACACTTAAACTATATTTTTATAATTGATGACTTACACATATGATGCCAAGCTGTTAATATTTAATAATAATTTATCATATTTAGACTCGAATTAACTGAAACATTAGTTCTTATATTTTTCTTTTATTAAAAAAAAAATGTACTTAATTTATGTGAAGGTCCTCACTATGTATCATTGATAGAAACAGAGTATTTTTTTACAGTACAAAAAGCGCTTTGTCACATTTTCTGTTGGTTTATTTTTTATTAAACAAATATAGTGTAAAAAGATGAAGTGGAGACGTATTATATTCCTCCCTGAGGGATCTTATTATAATTCTCCCTGAGAGATCTCTTTTTATATTTTTCCCTGAGGGATCTAATATAATATTACTCCCTGAGGGATCTGATAATATTTCTCCCTGAGGGATGTGTACGATCTGATTACATTCCTTCCTGAGGAATCTGATTATATTTCTCCTCGAGGGATCTGATTATATGTATCCCTGAGGGATGTGAGGCATCTGATTATATTGTTTCCTGAGGGGTTTGAGGGATCTGATTATATTTCTCCCTGAGGGATCTGATTATATTCCTCTTTGAGGGATCTGATTATATTCCTCTTTGAGGGATCTGATTATATTCCTCTTTGAGGGATCTGATTACATTCCTCTTTGAGGCATCTGATTATATTCCTCTTTGAGGGATCTGATTATATTCCTCTTTGAGGCATCTGATTATATTCCTCTTTGAGGGATCTGATTATATTCCTCTTTGAGGGGTCTGATTATATTCCTCTTTGAGGGATCTGATTATATTCCTCTTTGAGGGATCTGATTATATTCCTCTTTGAGGGATCTGATTATATTCCTCTTTGAGGGATGTGATTATATTCCTCTTTGAGGCATCTGATTATATTCCTCTTTGAGGCATCTGATTATATTCCTCTTTGAGGCATCTGATTATATTCCTCTTTGAGGCATCTGATTATATTCCTCTTTGAGGCATCTGATTATATTCCTCTTTGAGGGATCTGATTATATTCCTCTTTGAGGGATCTGATTATATTCCTCTTTGAGGGATCTGATTATATTCCTCTTTGAGGGATCTGATTATATTCCTCTTTGAGGGATGTGATTATATTCCTCTTTGAGGGATCTGATTATTAAATTTTTTAAATTTCACGGTTACATATTTTATGTATTCAAGTTACTTTCTCTGATTCTTTTACTGTGGTTTGTTTTGTGGTGTATTTTAATACAAAATGATGAAAAAAAATAAGAATCTCGTAAGTCAGTGTTAAATCGAATGCCCCTAGTTGATTGGACAGAATGGTTTAAATCCCACGTGGCATTTTAAATTTCCAACATCTGACTGTTCAATGTGAAAAGTTTGCGATATTCCTTTGTAATAAAGAAACGCTGTTACAGCAATAAAGACAACAAACAATGTATTCAACTTTTTCATTTTTTACCCTTCTCCTTTCAGGTTATGTGAACAGGAGGAAACTAAAATGGAAATAAATTATCCTCTCCTAATTTTCTTTTTTAATTTACATCAAAGTGTATTTAGAAGTAGATTCAATGAAAAGCTAGCAATATGTAAGTCAGCTATACTCAAGAAAATGTGGCATGGTCCCTGTAACGTTTGAAATTTCATGTCTTGAAGGGATGGGGTAAAATAGTTTTTTTTACAAATCGAATAGTTTTTTATAAATCGAAAAATTGTTTTCCTCTAAACTGACGTTTTAATTCCTAATTTTCATTAGACTGACTTTCTAATGTATTGTATGATTTGTATCTATCTTTAAATAGGCCAAGATCCACTATGAATTAATACTAATTACGAACGTTTAATTTTATGTATAAAAAAAAAATCGAAAATCCAATTATCGTATACCCCATCCCTAGCCAATGCAGACTAACGTAGTGACTTTTGACGAACGTCACCAAATATTATTTGATTTTAACAAACTGATATATTTTTCTAATTTGTAACAAGATGTATTAATTTGTAATTATTGTTAGTTTTTTGTAAAATATTTACCTAAATAATTTGCTTTTTATTAGAATCGAGGCTTATATTAAAGTTGATAAAATAATTAAAATTACTGAACGTCGTTACAAGGTTGTATTGAGGCGAATTTGTGAAACGTCACAGGGACCATGCTACATTTCCTTTAGTATAGACAATAATTTTCTATACAATTTATATTTTTAAAAGTTTCAATATCATTCATTGGTTTTCTTTAGTCTTTTGCATGGTATCGTTCAACATATCTAAATTGTTAATTTGACATATTGCAGTGTGTAGCCGGGAGACAATAGTCTTCGACTCCAGCTGTCGACCCTTCGAGCTTAGAACTACTGGAGTAGGCAATGAACTCGCGATTCGTCAAGAGACAACAACATTCACACATACTTGGCACGTATGGGTACTATTACCTGAACTCTTACTAGACTGAGACTCTTTCTATCGGGAATTGAACCCGAAACCCCAAGGTGGAAATCAAGGTCTTACCAACTAAGCCACGAAGGTCGTCAATTTTATTGGTTGATTGTATACATCTCTAAAAATCTCCTTCGAATCAGCGAAATGAAGGTACTCAGGAGTATCGCTGGCAAAACTCTTCGTGATAAAGTACGAAACACAGAAATCCGAAGGATGTGCGAAGTTGAAGATATTGTCAGATGGGGACGACAGAGAAAAAGGTTGTATCCATCCATATGGCTGGAACGAACATATATCCAGAATGGCGGAACCGAGAGCCTAATAACGGCTAGGGACAGTATCCCCCAAGCGAGCAGACCTTTTTGTTTTTTTTTTTATCCACTTTGCACGGATTTCTCCTGTTATCTTTTTCAAAATTTTCAAGTCGTCAGCGAACAATTAACATGTCGAGTGACTTATGGAATTTTGAATGTCGTCTATTAATATGAGGAATAGTAGGGGGCCTAAATTGGATCCTTGTGGTATACCAGATCTTGCGATAAATTCAACAGAAGACTTGTTACGTATTGAGATCTTTCTTTTAGGTATGATGCAAATAATTCAATTAGATTATCGCTGAAGACCTCCAGGACGACCTCCCAAAAGATGGAAAGACAGCTGGCAGTCGACGTCACAAGAGGGAAACGATGCAGGACCATAACAGGCCAACATGCCTAAAAGAAGAAGATTGTATACAAAGAAAAAATATTTTTAGGTGAGGAGTGGCATATGGTGCCTATCAATGGGGCGGGTTGACGTTTTCATTATGAATTTTGAAGATCTTTTTTTACATGTTGGATGGTTGGTTTTTGTTTCTATAGAGGCGCTGTCTGTGTCTCCTCACTGGATGGGGTTATTGTTAAAGCAGAAAGAAATTATCTGGTGGGATGGATGAGGACATTTGAAGTTGTCTTGAGTTGATTGTTTTTCTCGCTGAAAGGGCTTGCCGCCATTTCACAAAAAGAAGTTAACTATTTATGTAACACTTTTATTGCAAATACAATCTGGCGGGCTTATTGCCAGGCGGTAATCTCTTCCAACCGACCAGACAAAAATAAATGAAGCAAGTTACGTGGTCACATAAATCATTCAAATGACTATCCATCCCCACGAAATCCATAAGCATATACGTGAGCACATGCCCACGAACCCCACAAAGATGGACAATCACCCGAACATTCTTTTTCATATAAAGTGAGATATTGTCAATCAGAATGAAAGGAAAGGGATGGTGGAGAGGAAAGGAAAAGAAAAATCAGGAATGAAACACGTTATTTTACTGAATAGAAATTAAGAGTTTTTTCAGTCGCTTCTTAAAGCATGCTAAGGACGGAGTGAGTCTTGTATTGGTTTGTAACTGATTCCAGAGTCTCACTTTATGGACAGTAAAGGACGACGTAAAGAAAGAGGAGCGGTGAACTGGAAAGGCCAATAAGCAATCTCTGTTTGAGCGTAGCGCTAATCCATGATTGGAAAGACGCTGAAAATTTTCGGCGAGATAAGAGGGTGCGGCGGGACAGTTAAGGATGTTATACAATAGAGACGGTATGTGAATTTAGTGTATCAATCAAAATTATTTTAAAGTTAATTCAGAAGTTTTTAACTAATAATAATAATTTATTTCTGCAAGGGTGATGCAACACATGCCATATAAAAAAAAACAGAAGTAATAAAGAGTTAGTACATATATAGGCATATAAAATAAATTTGTTTTTAAATAAAAAAACTTAACTGTTCTGTTGTGAAGGGTCTTTCAAATTGAGTGTTTTTTTTTTTTAATTCTTGGATAAAACACAGATGGAGTCGCGAACTTGCCTGGGTTTTGTGACATTTGAGAAGTGTAATGTATGACATTTATAAAAATGAAGTCATATACAACACAATGCATTCAAATTGTTGAATTATTTTATGTATTGTAATCTCTGGAAACGGTGATGTTAATTGGCCACCAAGATCATGTGATCTGACACCGTTGGACTATTTTCTCTGGGGTTACGTGAAAAGCCAGGTCTAAGAATGACCCCTGATCAATTCCTGAGCTGAAGGACGAAATTATTCGCATTATTGGTGAGTTAGAACCGCAATTATGCTAAAATGTCATGGAAAATTTTGACATTTGGCGGATATTGTTTTTTGTGTTTTAATGTTATATACGAGGCATATTCAGAAAGTAAGTGTACTGAATTTTGTAGGTAACAATTTTTTTTATTTAAACAAAAAAATTACGTGGTTACCATAGTACATATGTAAGCTATTTTTCGACATAGTCGCCATTCCTCTCAATGCAGGTGGTGAAGCGGGGTATCAACTTTTTGATGCCTTCCTCGAAGTAGTTTCCCGCCAACCCCTCCGTCCACTTCTCCACCTCCTCCTTTACCTCCTCGTCGGTTGAAAACCTTTTTCCACCCATGTGCAGCTTCAGGGAGGTAAAGAGATAGTAATCTGAAGGTGCTAGGTCAGGGGAATGCGCGGGATGGTTCAGGACATCCCATTTAAACGAGGCGAGCAGTTCCTTCGTGGCGTTGGCCGTGTGTGGTCTGGCATTGTCGTGCAGCAGGCAGACTCCCTTTGTCAGCATGCCTCTCCTCTTGTTCTGAATCGCCCTCCGCAATTTTTTTAGGGTCTCACTGTATCTTGCAGAGTTGATGGTCTCCCCTTGAGGCATATATTCAATTAAAATTATGCCTTGACAGTCCCAAAACACGGATGCCATGATTTTCTTGGCTGAAATTGTGGTTTTGAACTTTTTGGCGGAGGGTGAAGAGGTGTGACGCCACTGTTGAGACTGCCTTTTGGTTTCAGGCGTGTAGTGTGCAACCAAAGTTTCATCTCCAGTACCGATGGAGCGGAGAAATTCATCTCCATGGAGTTTGCAGCGCCTCAAAAACTCTTGCCCGGCCTCCACTCGATTCAACTTGTGTTGGTCTGTCAGCTGTTTTGGGACCCACCTCGCGGACAGTTTCCGATATCCGAGGGTTTCTGTGATGGTTTCGTGTAGTAGAGATCTGGAGATTTGCGGAAACATCGCAGAAAGTTCATCCACAGTCAATCTGCGATCGTCACGGAGCGCATTTTCGATTTTTTCCACAATTTCGTCAGTCACAATTAAAGATCTTCGCTCCTCTGATCATCATGCACAGACGTACGACTGTTTTTAAACTCGCGACACCAATTGTACACACTCGTACGATTCATAGCTTTATCACCATATGCAGTTTTCACCTCATTATAAACCTCAACCGGAGGTTTTCCCTTCCAAACGAGATAACGGATGACGCCGTGTATTTCACACTTGGCGGGAGATTGGATTGACATTTTTCACGAAACGTGTTGTCGCGTCGACACTTCTCAATGTACTGACCTCGAACCGGTCTCGTTGCGGAGGGGAAGGGTCAGGCTACATGGAAGTGTAGCCAACATGTCGAAAATAAAATCCATCCGGTCGTGAGAGCCTCAGTACACTTACTTTCTGGATACGCCTCGTACTTTGTTTTTGCTACTTGTAATCAATATAATTAATAAGTTATCAAAACGTAAAGTGCATCAAAACCTGGAAGATGATCCTGAGCAAACATCTCTGAAGCATTACAATATCTTGGCAGTCCAAATATGGTTCTGTATGCATTATTGCATTGTACTTTGAGTTATTTTAAATCTCTGGACATGTAATTGGCCCAAAACTCGTTTAAGTTCAATGCTACGTAATATTACTGAAATAGTTACTTCTTTATTACATCACTGCATACTCGAAAGAGTTTTCCATCCATATTTGTTCATATTACGGACTTCTTTTTCTATGAATATCTTCATCACCACATACTACTGTAGCTGCCAAACATTATCTGTTCTTCTCTGTTAAAAATTTGAAAGTAAATTATGTCAAGTTAATTGAGCTTTGTAGAATAGGAATTTTTGTTAGGTTATAATAAAATACATTTGTTGAACATAACATTAATATTTTATTCTCCCTACTATTTACATATTTTGTTTTAAACATTACAATTAGAGCGTGATTGTTTAGAGCAGCCCTGGGCAAATTGCAGCCTTCCTCGTATTTTAACGTGGTCTGCAAGCTATAACTAATTCTTATTTACATTGACTAATTCTTTTTGTATTGTTTATACAATTATATATATATATTATTTTTTTTATAACCTATGTAAACCGAAAAATCAAATTTTTTTGTCCAAGTCATATTCAGAGTGAATATAGGAGTATGGCTTGTGTGATTTATGTAACTTTGTGTGATACAGACATCCACATTGCCAGACATTTATATTAAATATACTACAGTACTCCCACATACACATCATTCCGACCTCCACGTTAAATTTTTTCTTTAATTTTGACTACAATCAACTCCGGTTATAGTGAACTCGGTAATAGTGACCCTTTGGCTAAAGTGAACCAAAATCTACTAGTTTTAGTTCACTATAACATAGGTTTTTTCCATACAATTTTGATATATGGGGTTGGGACAGAAAATTTTGGTTCACTATAGCCGAAGGTTCACTATAACCGAGTTCTCTATAACCGGAGTTGACTGTATATAGTTTTCTTTTTTATAATAATAAATTCCGTCGACAAAAACCATATTTTATTAAAATTCAATGTGACTGGAGTCCAGGCCTCAGCCTGAATATTTTCCCAGACGTCGTTTAGAGAGTACCACACTAAGGTCCAAAAATTTCCGGTCTTAACAAGTTAGAGTGTGTATGGACAAACATTGCACTGACCATGCCCATCGCACGGTGAAGCGATGTTAACGTTAGAATTTAATACCTCTACTCTCGCCTAATACCTCTAGTACTATTTGAACTAGACCCGATAGAAGACGTGTTGTTTCGTTATATTCTGATATGTTAAAATTGAATATCGTACAGTTATCAACATTCTTTCCAAAGAAGGGAAAAGCTCGATAGAAATTAAACAATGTTTATTATGCTGTCTATGGAGAATTTTTTCGTCATATTCCACAGTGAAAGATTGAGCAAAACAGTTTCACTTAGGCAGATAATTAATTGAAGATGGCCTTTGTCAAGGCAAACCAGCCAAAACATTCACTCTAGCAATAGTTGCATTAGTTCAAGAGCATGTGTTACAAGATAGAAGACTAAAATCAAAATAAATAGCAGTAATGCTGACCTTTTTTGTACCACAGTACTTCAAATTCTGCACGATCATCTTGGCATGAGAAAGTGAGCGCAAGCTGGGTGTTAAAACTGCTGTCTAAAGGCAACGATGAAAAAATGTATTATAATGTTTCTAGTTATTTAATTTTACAATTTTATTAATTCAACCTGTAAAATTTTCAATTTAAAGTTACTCTTTATGAAAGAATGTGTCTATATTATTTAACCATAGACAGTTTTTACAGGTTTAGGCTGTTTTTTTTAAACATGGGAATATGGCGAGTTAATAGAGATATCTTTTACAAACTGTCAAATAGAGTTAAAGTATAAATGGAGAAAAATATTGTAGTTTTTAAAATCTATCACGAATTCTGTTTTGCTCAATAGTTAGGCCTCGGCCACACAGGTAGGAGCCTCGCTTGGTGTTAAGAGCTACGCTGCGAGTTAGGCGACATATCCTAGCGAATCAACGCAACGCATACTATCGCAATGGTCACACTGCACGCCACGCTACATGACGATTAGTCACCGAGTGAATCTCCTAGCGAACAGACGTGTTGGTTAATTTTATTGTGTCACCAAGTGATTTTACAAGATGGTGGAAGTTTTAATAACAGCTGTGTATAAAAGGGAGCCTTTGTGGAACCCATCGAGCAAATTATACAAAAATGTACCTGTAATAAAATCACTTTGGAATGAAGTTGCATAGGAAGTAAATAAAGATAAGGTAAGTTGTAATGAAATTGGTTAGTTTTGAGAGTGGCATCGTTTGTTGACTCAACCGCTCCCAAATGTCATATGAATTTTTGCGAAACACTTTGGTGTGGCCTTAGCCTTAGTGAAAATACAAAATGCCTTGTGGGTAAAAGCTACAGTAAGAACCGAATTTGGCTTTTTCAAATAACGTATAAAATTTTCCAGAATCTAGTCATCACTTAATAATGTTTAAATGATTAATTTTAATATATTTCGTGGATTTGCATTTTTTACACATTGAATATAGGATATATGTAACTTAAAACTATGATTCAGAAAGTCTGGCTTCTGAGAGGATTTCTAAAATACTAGTTTTTGCCATCAGCGCTCCTTTAAGTTGCAGCTTTCTCAGTTGAACAGCTACGTACTTCCCGAACAGGTCGTACTCATCATCAAAGTGAGTTTCCATTGAGTGTGACGGCAAGTATATTGTGTTATTTACTTTATCTTCGACATTTGGTAAATTGTTGTCAGGGAGTGAATCTTCATATTTTGAGAGGGACTCTTCTTTAAGGCGGTCTCGGCTGATTAATTCATCGTCAGAGTCATTATTGTCAGAATCATGATTCCAGGAGTCCACCCAACTTTTATCAGCTTTTCTTCTTCCACGGGGCTGGAAACAATTTGAATTAAAATGTTATAATTGTACCATAACTCTTAACATGAAAATTTTAATTAGTTGTATAATATTTTAAGTTCATTTTTATAGCCTATATATCCACATATGTTGATATCATATATATCCACATACTACCTTGATCAAAAAGTTTGAAGACTTTATTCATAAAATCGAAAATACAAGTTTATTCATCAAAATCGATATGGTCCCCTTCAAAGTACTCCCCATCGACTGCAACTCACTTACGCCAGCGCTTGATCCAATTCTCGAAACACCGCGGGTACTCAATTTTCGGTATGTCCATCAGAGCCGTCTTCGATTTTTTCATGACATCCTCTCGGGTGCTGTAACGCATTCCGCGAAGTGGATTTTTAAGTCGGTTGAACAGGAAAAAGTCGCATGGAGCCAGATCAGGTGAATTCAAAGGCTGCTGGATAGTAGTCGTGTTGTTTTTGGTCAAAAACTCGTGGAAATCATGTGTTTCGCGATTTCAACGCGGTCCTTTTTTTGCATGAAATTGAGGTCTTTCGGCACCAGTTTTGCAGTGTCACGTCTGAGACCCAAATCACTAACCAAAATGTCTTGAGCGGATCCATAAGTGATGTTCAAGTCCTCTGCCAGCTCTCTGATGGTCAATTTGCGATTTTTGCCCAACATTTCTTTGATTTTATCGATGTTTTCATCAGTTTTCGACTGCCACTGCGTTCGTCATCCTCGACCGACTCACGACCATTTCTGAAGCGTTCGTACCACCGAAAAACCCTTCTCCAACATTTCCAAGGTCTACGGGCCGTTAAATCCGTTTTTCACACAAAATTTAATGCAAACTCGTTGATGCCATTTTCAAACTTGTAAAAAATCTAAAACACGCACAAAGGTAGATGTACTCAGTACAGCGTAACTTTTACAAATGTCAAGCTATGACGCTGAAATTTAGAGGAAAGTGTCAATGATAGATGTGGTAACCAAACAAAAAAAAAATATTTCCAATCGGGTGACTGACAGCGCCACACGGTGGTCGGTCCTAAAACTTTTTGATCAAGGTTAGTATGTTGTCAACTTCTGTGTTATTTTTTTCTACTTTTTGGAAGCATGATTTGTAAGATTTGAATTAAAGAACAGTACAGGGTTACATTATTTTTTAAACAATCTCTGTGTCCTTGTTGAGTGGTTTTCCAAGGCTTTTGTTGCCCAGCACCTTTACTAGGTTAGTCAAAAAGTTTTGAAAGCGGAAATGAAAATACATTTTTTTTGGGGGGCAATCACTTTTATTGCCAGTATAGTCTCCCATAAGATCAATACACTTGGTCCAACGATCTTCCAACTTTGTTGTCCCATCACGGAAGTGACGCAGAAAATCCTTTTTATCCTTTCGAAATTGCTCCAAATGTTGCTCAGAAAGTCGCATTCAAACGTGTTTTTGTTGCATTATTAGCAAATGCGGCACCCATTGTGCACACAGTTTTTTGAAAGCCAAAACTTCAGCCAAAATATGCCATGTTGTTCCATGTGAGATGCCTATGGTGTCATCTATCACATCCACAGTCGATCGATGATCTTTCAAAACCATATCGTGTATTTTCGCTATGATTTCTGGTGTTGATGCACTTTTTGGACGTCCTGAGCGTGGATCGTCTTCAACGCTTGTACTGCCACGCTTAAACTCCAAAACCCATCGGTGAACGGTTGGAAATGAAGGAGAAGACTCCTTTAATACTTTCACCATCTTTGCATGGATCTCAGTAGCCGATAAACCTTCCAAAACAAAGAATTTAATCACTGCACGATATTCCAATTTTTCCATTGTTAAAAAATACACTGACACTTCAACTTCAAATGGCTTGTAAACAAAGAATGAATTGACAGATCGAAATGAAATTTTGAGTACGTTCTTATGAAAGATGAAATATTAAAATGGCGTAGAAATTTTGGTTTTCTACTGCTCCATAGATGTCGCTTTCAAAAATTTTTGATTAACCTAGTAGTATTTAACCTCTAACCGAGAGAGATTTTGTAAGTAAAATAAAAAAATGAGTTTATAAGTAATATAAATAGCGTAATTGCGGCCGCCATATACAAAATAATTGAATAGATAAAAACATTTGAGCCTTGTGCGTTTTATGGATAAATTCATGTATTCGGGAATAAAAACATTGGACGTACCGTGTACGTTCATACTCTCTTGAGGTAAAAATTCACTCGCCGTACGGCCATACTCATTTAGAGGTTAAAAAGACTTACTAATTAGTGGAATATTGTTCATCAAACAGTTTCTCAAATCTTGGAATCAAACTACGAGGCATATCCAGAAAATAAGTGTACTGACTTTTTGTAGGTTACAATTTTTTTTATTTAAACAAAAAAATTACGTGGTTACCGTAGTACATATGTAAGCTATTTTTCGACATAGTCGCCATTCCTCTCAATGCAGGTGGTGAAGCGGGGTATCAACTTTTTGATGCCTTCCTCGAAGTAGTTTCCCGCCAACCCCTCCGTCCACTTCTCCACCTCCTCGTCGGTTGAAAACCTTTTTCCACCCATGTGCAGCTTCAGGGAGGTAAAGAGATAGTAATCTGAAGGTGCTAGGTCAGGGGAATGCGCGGGATGGTTCAGGACATCCCATTTAAACGAGGCGAGCAGTTCCGTCTGGCATTGTCGTGCAGCAGGCAGACTCCCTTTGTCAGCATGCCTCTCCTCTTGTTCTGAATCGCCCTCCGCAATTTTTTTAGGGTCTCACAGTATCTTGCAGAGTTGATGGTCTCCCCTTGAGGCATATATTCAATTAAAATTATGCCTTGACAGTCCCAAAACACGGATGCCATGATTTTCTTGGCTGAAATTGTGGTTTTGAACTTTTTGGCGGAGGATGAAGAGGTGTGACGCCACTGTTGAGACTGCCTTTTGGTTTCAGGCGTGTAGTGTGCAACCCAAGTTTCATCTCCAGTAATGATGGAGCGGAGAAATTCATCTCCATGGAGTTTGCAGCGCCTCAAAAACTCTTGCCCGGCCTCCACTCGATTCAACTTGTGTTGGTCTGTCAGCTGTTTTGGGACCCACCTCGCGGACAGTTTCCGATATCCGAGGGTTTCTGTGATGGTTTCGTGTAGTAGAGATCTGGAGATTTGCGGAAACATCGCAGAAAGTTCATCCACAGTCAATCTGCGACCGTCACGGAGCGCATTTTCGATTTTTTCCACAATTTCGTCAGTCACAATTGAAGGTCTTCCGCTCCTCTGATCATCATGCACAGACGTACACGACCGTTTTTAAACTCGCGACACCACTTGTACACACTCGTACGATTCATAGCTTTATCACCATATGCAGTTTTCACCCCATTATAAACCTCAACCGGAGGTTTTCCCTTCCAAACGATATAACGGATGACGCCGCGTATTTCGCACTTGGCAGGAGATTGGATTGACATTTTTCACGAAACGTATTGTCGCGTCGACACTTCTCAACGTACTGACCTCGAACCGGTCTCGTTGGGGAGGGGAAGGGTCAGGCTACACGGAAGTGTAGCCAACATGTCGAAAATAAAATCCATCCGGTCGTGAGAGCCTCAGTATACTTACTTTCTGGATACGCCTCGTACAAAATAATTGAATAGATAAAAACATTTGAGCCATGTCCGTTTTATGGATAAATTCATGTGTTCGGGAATAAAAACATTGGACGTACCGTGTACGTTCATACTCTCTTGAGGTAAAAATTCACTCGCCGTACGGCCATACTCATTTAGAGGTTAAAAAGACTTACTAATTAGTGGAATATTGTTTTTCATCCAGTTTCTCAAATCTTGGAATCAAACTACACAAAGCTATCCTCATTTCCTATTCTACGTTGAGTTTTTAGTCATGTTTGGTTTTATTATAGCTTCAGTCGAAAACCTAACTTCGCAGAGGTAAGTTGTCACAAATGGAACCAGGATTTGTTGAAATTTAACACTCAGCAAAGGATAATAATCCTTTTCTGATATCAAAAACAATCAGTAGGATGTCGCTTCTTATCATTATTGTGACTATACTTGAGAAAATGCAGCATGATCCCTGTGACAGTTCACAAATTTGCCCCAATACAACCTTGAAACGATGTTCAGTAATTTTAATTATTTTATCAACTTTAATATAAGCCTCGATTCTAATAAATAGCAAGTTATTTAGGTAAATACATTACATAAAACTAACAATAATGACAAATTAATACATCTTGTTACAAATTAGCAAAAATGTGTCAGTTTGTTAAAATCAAATAATATTTGGTGACGTTTGTTAAAAGTCACTAAGTTAGTCTGCATTGGCTAGGGATGGGGTATCCGATAATTGGATTTTCGATTTTTTTAGACCTAAAATTAAATGTTCCTAATTAGTATTAATTCATAGTGGATCTTGGCCTATTTATAGATAGATACAAATCATACAATACATTAGAAAGTCAGTATAATGAAAATTAGGAATTAAAACGTCAGTTTAGAGAAAAACAATTTTTCGATTTATAAAAAAAACTATTCGATTTGTAAAAAAAAAACGATTTTATCCCATCCCTTTGAGACATAACATTTCAAACGTCACAGGTACCATCTTACATTTTCTCTAGTATAGATTAGCGCCTCGGTTTAAGACTCGGCTTGAAATTATTTTTTAATATTCCGCGGTACCTTAGGGCGCCGCTGTGCACACTTTGAAAACCCTTGGCCTAGTTGGTAAGGCGCTTGACTTCCGTTCAAGAATTCCGGATTGGATTCCCAATGAAACCCAAAAAAAGGGTACGCAAGTTGTAAACTTCCTAGGGGTGTCATATTTACAAATGCGGCACTGGAATGTTGTAAGCCCATCACATCTCATATTCATGTCTAGTTTTACAATAAGAAAATATTAATTACTATAAGTTAACCCACCATTATAGCTCTTGGTGCAATGATATCTTTGAGACAATTGTCCATTTCTCGGAACCAGGGGAGAGGAGATTCGTATATATGATCTGGATCTGTAGATTTCTTCATGATCTTTGTTACTTCTTGTATGTAAGTGCCTCTTAAATTCTTTATTTTGTACCTAATTTGATGTACATCCATTGTGATGAAGTCTTTAAGATCTTCTGATATTTCCTTGTAGGCTTCGTCAGTCTTGGGGCGCTTCCTGTAATCGGGATGTTTCGGATTCCATAAGCACTCATGTTTCAAATAAGCTCTAACGAAACGTAAAGTTAATTTGCCGTGCCACCGAATATGGGACATTTTAAATATTGTACAATTTCATCAAATCCATATATGTAAAAGAAACATTTACGATTTATTAAGATATTATTTTGATAAAACTTTGTTACAGTTGTCAAATAAATTATGTAACAATGAAGAATATCATATTAGGCAAATATATTGACAATGTTAATAAAACCAGTTAAATAATTCATTAAATTTTGACGGGAACGTCTATTTTGACAATGTTTGACAAGTGTGACATATGCCCGTAGACAAAAACAAATATAAAAAAAATTATGACCATCGACAATTTATTAGCGCTGTAGCGCTCTTCATTATATATGATTTACGTGTCTTTTATTTTTGCTTAAATTGATTATATACTCATATTATCTTGTCATAATTATTAATGAATGATTTAATTCAAAGATTATTATATTTTATTGCTAATACACAAACTTCATTGTTCTATATACAGGAGATCCGAGAAAATCTTGAGGATTAAATATTATATTAAAATAATAAATCTCAACCTTCCGAAATCGAATTTTAAGTATCAGCTGTTTGTGCTATGAAATTACGCAAACTATCAAAAATGTAGTCCGCAAATAAATCATTACCTACGAGTAAAATCATATTACACAGTCATAGTCCTGCTATATTCTTTTGCTTTTTCTCTAACAAAATATCTAAGAGAAAGACTGTTGGAAATAAGGACACTGAACAATGATGTGGGGTCTGATACCTTTTAACCCTGGAATGGTAACGCATTTCCCCTCACACATAAATCTCTCCGACTACTCTAGGGAAAAATATATGAAAATAATGTAAAAATGAAATATAACTTTAATTAACGCATGAACTGTATAGAAAACAATGTTTTACATACATTTTAGGGCTTTTAGTCCTTTTTAGTCTTTTTTGGCGCACTCTACACACAAAGTTCCTTGGTGCTCCATGCTAATGTGCTTGCTACATTCTGTGCACTGGAATCGGGTCATTCTTCTTTTCCTGCTTTTCTTTGAACATTTTCGGCCTGAGAAGTCGATGGACCAACAACATCTTCAATATTGCGTTTAATATTTCTGGACAGGTTTTAATATTTCTGGACAGGCAGTCTTTGTCTCTCCTGAATGTGTGGAGTTATTCTTTCTTCATCAGAAGGATTGTAGTCTGGGTCGTTGTCAGTGTCATGAGCTTCAGTATCTGTATTGTGTTCAGTAACTTCATCCTTTTCCTCTCCAACACCAACCATTTCATCATCATCACTTTCTTGTCCTTCATCGTCATTCCTTTCTAGTTGCGGCAGCACTTCGTTTATTTCCAAACTAATGTTCAGTACATCATCCATTGTAACTAATGTAATTTTAACTATTTACAACTAAAATATCACTTAAATTAAAGCTCACTTCCATAGAAAAGATACTGCAATTCCAAGAAAACAAACCAATAATGTGCTGAAAGTCTTATTTAGAGAACACCACAAGACTATCATTTGCAAAGAACCAATAACCCATAATGATTGGTTTTAATTTTTTTGGCTCTTAGTGTTAAGAAACTAAAATTTTCTACATACAGAAAAATTCAATACCTTTTTTCATTTGGATTGCATTTGTTTGCAAATTTTAAAAAGCATTTTTTAATAAGAAAGTATACAAATTCTTTTTCTTGAGGCGCCGTCTCCTATTGGAGATTGCCCACTATCCTGTTTACTGCAGCCTGGAAACAACCTGGTAGAATTGCTCCTACAAGTTCATAAGCCAAGAGATGTGGCGTCTTCCTCTGTCTGCTTTGCCATTTATTTTTTTCGAGATGATCAGTTATGTTATAATGTATTATATTTTGCGCCCTCATTATATGACCGAGGTATTGTAACTTGCGAACCTTCACAATTTTATGCAGTTCTCGGTTCTTATGCATAAAATAAAGCATTTTCACATTCGTAACGTCCAGGGAATCTCGAAGACACATCTGTAGATTCACATCTCAAAAGTCTCCATCTAACATGATGTTTCTTGGTTTTCAACGTGATGTCCATGTTTATATCCCATAGAATAGAGCCGAGAAGATGGAATAGAAAAAAACCTTTTATTTTTCAGTCAAATGATTAGGAAAGAAAGGGTGAGTAAAAATATCATCAATTTGGTCATTAATCATTGCTTTATTTTCATTGAATAACATCACGGAGAGTTTTATGGCACTGCAATTTCAAATGCCAATATATAAATACATTAAGTAAATTTAGATTGCTTTCTGTCTACATCATTTTGTAATGAAATAAAATAAAACATTTTCAAATTCAAAAGTGTATCACATTGTGGTCATTAGATATTGTGAGTTACGTAGAATATTCAATTCAATTTCCTGAAATGAATTTCTATGTGCATAATAACTTTTGATGGATAATGACAGAAAGATGATAAAGAAGTCGGGGCTAAGAACTTATTTTTAAAAGGAAGATGTGTTTCTTTCAATCAATAACAAATAACAGAGAGCAAATTGATGTGTTAAGGTGATGTATCTACTCGTATAAACTAATATATATCGCCTAATCTAATAATGACTAAATTCTTTAAAAACAAAGATTCTTACAAAAATACTATGTACATATTGTGCAAACATTGTATATTCAAAATATTTACAATTTATTGAGGAATTCAAATAATTAAAACTTTTCTAAAATGTTCTTTATTTTTCATTTGGTGTTTGTTGAATGCATGTATTTAAAGTGATCTGATTAAGTCCATATTTGGTGTTTGAATGCTTGTGTATGTATTTAAAATGATCTAATCAAGTCCATATCTGGTGTTTGAATGTTTGTGTATGTATTTAAAATGATCTGATCAAGTCCATATTTGGTATTTGAATGCTTGTGTGTGTATTTAAAGTGATCTGATCAAGTCCATATTTGGTATTTGAATGCTTGTGTGTGTATTTAAAGTGATCTGATCAAGTCCATATTTGGGGTTTGAATGTTTGTGTATGTATTTAAAATGATCTGATCAAGTCCATATTTGGTGTTTGAATGTTTATGTATGTATTTAAAGTTATCTGATCAAGTCCATATTTGGTGTTTGAATGCTTGTGTGTGTATTTAAGTGATCTGGTCAAATCCATATTTGGTGTTTGAATGCTTGTGTATGTATTTAAAGTGATCTGATTAAATCCATATTAGGTGTTTGAATGCTTGTGTATGTATTTAAAATGATCTGATCAAGTCCATATTTGGTGTTTGAATGCTTGTGTATGTATTTAAAGTGATCTGATCAAGTCCACATTTGAGAGCTTAGAGGCAAGAAAATCACAAAAATAAATTTGAGGACATATTTTACACATTTTTACCAACAAGAGGTATAAAATATTTTTGGTATTAAAAATATATATTTTTTCTCATTCCATCTATGGACTGATTGTGAATAGTATAAATCAAAAATATTTCTTATTTAAAGTTGGATACAACTGATAAAAATATACAGTTTAATAAACACAAATAAAATGAATTATTTTTCAAAAGTTCAACATTGAAAACAGTAGAATAATGAAGATATTTCAGGAGGTATTACGGGTCAAGTAAATACACAATATTATTCTCATCTTATATAATGATAATTTAGTGGATTGGCTTTGAATAGTTTTTAAAAGACCTTAATCTACTCATTAAATTACAACTGTAAATGTGGAATTATGCTAACAGACCTAATTGAGGAGTTATCAGACCTTAGTGTGTTGTTTTTGTATCGTTATGTTAACATAACTTAACTGTTAACAGTTAAGCTCAAATGTATGATATATATAAATTTGCTACCGTTCATGATACACAATAGATTTGCCGTATATTAACTGGCCCGTAACATGAACCTAAACATTGAATGTCAAATGCTACAATGAGACGAGTGCACAATTCTCATAGATTTTATGAAGGAAAATTATCATATAAAACTAATGACAGTGACATCGTACTTTTTCAGTAATTTCTCAGCTTCTCTGGATTGTTTATGAATCTTTTTTATTAAATGAATTATCCTTTTATAATTAGGAAAATTATCAAGATGTTTAAGCAATTTGTGCCTCATTTTAGATTGAAATTTTTTCGAGTTATGATTAGTAGTGTAAATAAAAATTTAAAATCTGATGAGATAGAAATAAAAATTAGATGTGTATATGTAAAATGGATTCAACCCCAACTATACCAGTTTCGAAATATTTGAAACATAACAGTGCATTGTAAAATATTGTATTGAACGATTTTTTTTTAAAACAGATTTTAACTATGATATACCAATTAAATTTTTATATATTTTTAATGAAAAGGATTAAGGTGGGTCCATTCGATATTCTAAATAAACTGTTTTTTAGGTTGATTTTTTACATATATCCACACTTACCTATTTAACTTTTATTAATCAAAAGCAAAGATTACATGTTGTGTTTATTTGAAGAGTTTATTTTAATCTTTCTGTAGAAAAACTCGGAAAAAGGTACTAAGAATGAATTAAGAGGCAATACTATATCCTCAAAAATAATTTTAATTGAAAAATACAGAATTCAATTTCATTTTAGTGAAAAATATAAAATTAATACTGTAATTAGGCAAATTGAACGTATTTCTTCTCGCATGTGGTTTAAAAATAATTTTTAATAAAAAAAGTATTTAAAATCAAAAGGTTTATGTAAGTGTAATCATTTAATTGTTAATCAAGCAAAAGAAAAATTAATCAAAACTATCAAATCTTTATCATTTATTTTTGATTATTAAAAATACCTGACACATTGAAATTTTTTTCAGTTGGCGATTAATAGACAATTTTAAACATTAAAATTGTCTATTAATCGCTAACTGATGTGATGGTTTACAGCTCCAAAATTTAATTTTCAATCAGATTTATGTCGAAGCATTTATACTATTATATTATATATTTATATTGAGCATAGAAAAGACACGAAAATATTTTTTTTTAAAAAGGGATATAAATTTCCAATCCTATGCCATCATTAACTAAGCGTAAAATATACAATTTTTGTATGGCACAAACTGCGCTTAAAATATTTTCTTCAATAAAAAAACAATGAGTTAAAAATATTTCTTGTGTTATTGTTAACTCAAAAAATACAAAATAAAAAAATTCTGATAAATATTTGTGTAACAATGCACAAATTATATTTTCAAATTGAATTGTTAATAAACAGACAAATTTTATAAAACATTTATAATTTAGAATATACCCGTAAAAATATTAAATATTTCTTAAAAGAATTTCACATCTCAGATTTACTCGACATTATTATCGAGAAAGTTTTTTCTTAGGAACTGTTGAAAGTGTTATGTGTTTGATATAAATTTTTTTAATCGACTAAATATTATGAAAATTTCTATATTTCTTGTTCAGCCAATCAATTTCTACAGAATTGACTGATTTTCTATTGAATATGAATCGAATCACTTCCAGGGCACTCTTATTTCATTGAAGCATCTTTAACCCTTCCTGTCCTGTGATGTGTAACCAGTACACATTGTTTCTAAAAACTTTAATATCTCTATAAATATAATAAATACTGGGTTCAGATTTTAGGTATTCCTCCATAATCCATTTACGCATTGAATGAAAAAAATGATATTAATAATAATTAGCACTTATCGGCCACATCAGAGATATTTTGTGAAAATCGGGAATAAATTCACCAATACAATCAAACGTGTGCCAGTGTGTGACGTAGATATATTCAATCTAAAACCCGCTATGGGTGAGGAAGTGACGCTATTTACGTCTTACTCTCACTCTACTTCGGTATATGGGAACGCAAGAAATAAAATCTCAGTTCGCAGTTGTTTCTTTCTTCCTTCGAGGTATAACATACACAGTGATAGTGTTCCGAGTCCCGTCTCAGTAGCTCGCGGGCATCCATATGAGGTAGTCTCTGCGCCCGTTTTGTGAACGTCGGCCGATGTTTTTTCATGTTTTCAGCAATAAAATTTCAATTATTATTACTTTTGACTTTAAATTTAATTAATTTAAGCGATTGGCTATGAATATTCTTATTTTTCCAATTTTAAATCGCTCATTTTTACATGTGTATTGAATACACAGCACTGGAACGCGCAGATTTTTTTAGCACAGGAAGGGAAAGGTTAATAAAGTAGCATTGTAAAAAATCTTACAAAGGTTTCTACATTTTGACATTCCAGAGATAGCCTATTTTATGACAGGACCAGGCCAGCCAATCCGAAAGTTTGATCAAGATAACTGATTTGCCTCAACAAGGAGGTTTATGTTATGTAGTATGGTGTCAGGCCATTTAAGGCTTTAAATTAAATATCATAAGATACAATTTGAACTCCATCCTTTTCAAGTTCTTTAATGTGTAAAGCCCTTTTAATAGTGGAGCTATCTGATAAAATTTACTATTAATTATTATTGATTAAGTTTTCCTTTTAAATATTTATCCTTTTTATGATAGCCTTTTCAGCTGTATTGTAGCTAAGGGGAGCCCGCATACACTACATTTCAGTAATACATTGAGACACAATACTACCACACACCAAAGTCTTTGCTTCATCATTAGGAATGCACTTTACTATTGATTCTGATTACTTCGAAAATGAAAAATTTGAACAGTTCAGTTAGGTTAGGTTAGTTTTAACCCTTCCCTTACGGTGATAAAAATAATACGCGTGCTCCGGTGTTGGGTAGTGAGTACGCAATAAAAAATTAGCGATTTTAAATCGGAAAAATAAGAACATTCATAGATAATCCCCTTAATTAATTATAATTGAAGTTAAAAATTATAATAATTGAGATTTATTTGCTGAAAACATTAAAAAACCATCTGGCAACGCTCACGGAACGGGCGTACGTCTAACCTATTTGCAAGCCTAGAGGCTACTAGTGGCGCGGAACGTCAGTCTCATACCCCGGCGCTTACGCCTTTGCTTGCGACGTTGAGACAATTCAGCTCCTCGCAATTCAGTCTAGTATGCAAGAGTGAGATGCAAATATAGTGTCGCGCTTCCCGCATACTATTCACCTATCGTCAAGACGAGGCACTCGCAGCGTTTAAATGCGAATTTGTTTTCGATCTTTACAAAACACCTCGATGTAGTCTATAAATTCTGATTATTATTAATATATTTTTTTAAATCAATGCGTAAATATATTATGGAGGAATACCTAAAATGTTAACCTTGTATTTATTATATTTATAGAGATATTGATGGTTATTAGAAGCAACGTGTAGAAGATACCCAACACAGGGAAGGAAAGGTTAAAATAGTTGATAATAAAACAGTTTCATTTCTGTTTTATTATTAACTATTTTAAAACTTTCCAAAAACGAAGAGAAACGAAATTGTATATGAGGCTCCAAACTCACAAAATTAATATTCCTAAAAACAAAAACAAAAAAAATCATATGATTTTCTAGAAATTTACGTACTATGAAAAAAATATTAAATTCTTACTATTAATAAAATATGGCTTAATGTTCGGCTGTTCATTTTGTAAAATCTAAAGATATTTACAAGATTAGGAAGCAAATCATAGCCACGTGCTCATTTTTTCTTTGAAAAATATAAAGTTACAAGAAGTTGTATTAGTCGTAAGAGCCTGAGATGTTTTTAAAAAAAAATTGTTGAAAAATGTTAATTCAATATAAGATATATTTTATGAAACAAATAGTGAAAGGGAATAATGGTTTTTTTGGTTTCCTCAATCAGTCCAGTCCACCTGTACAATGTTATTAGATAATCAGTCCATTTCCACGCCAAATCTTCTTTCGCAATAATATCCCTTACCTATTATTCACTAAAATAAATATATTCATTAGATTATCTGTCTCCTTGTCAGGAATACTTAGTTATAAATCATACCGTAACTGTTGACAATAATATAAGCACACAGTGCGTAACTAGGGGGTGCAGCTAGGGGCAACTTCAGGTTTTCTAATATTGTGTAACAATTTTCTTTAAGGTTAAAAATAAAAACTTTATTGTGGTTTTAAGAAAAAAGGTACAAGGTTGGATATAAAACAAATAAAACACGAGAACAATAACTTTGGTCTCATTTCATAGAAAAATACATATTATGTATTCTTAATTGAGTGTTGAAAGCCAATTGAAAGTTATGATAACATGAGTGGGCCAGAAACCAGACTTGACTATCGCGCAAAAATATAAAATAAGACATGTTGTTTATAGTTAAGGCATTAACGTTGTGGAGGTTCAAAGACATTGTAATTTGTTTTATCAAACACTGTTTATTCCACTTTTTTGTAACGGTATAACCCTACCAGTTTCAAGGCTTTCACCTCATATTCAGGGGAGCGCAAACAAGACTAAATGCTGTTCGAACTGGTACCGATATACTATTCTGAAATGGCTAGTCATTGTCACCGTGAAAACCATACTTTTTCTATCGATGATGCCAAATTCTTATATATCAGTAGTAACGAATATAAATTGGGCAGATTAGAGGCCCTAGAAATTTCTAAGTCAGTACATCGATCCGAACATCTGTTGAACAGTTATTTCCCAAAAATCTCTCCGCTCTTGGCCGAAATCATCCCATGCCTCCCTCACTCCTCAGCCCCCAACTGTTGAAACGTGTATATCGGTACCAGTTCGAACAGAATTTAGTCTTGTTTGTGCTCCTCTGAAGATGAGGTGAAAGCCTTGATTCCGGTATGGTTATACCGTTACAAAAAAGTGGAATAAACAGTGTTTGATAAAAATAAATAACAAAATATAAAATTAGAGTTAGGCACATACGCTACATCTTTATACCCATTTCTATCAGAACCAAACATGATTATGAGTTTAAAGTTCACCATAAGTGCAGACATCTACCGTTACATTTTGGAAACAACAGAAAACAAACCATTTTTTTAATAGATCTGCAACTTTGAAGTCAATTATCTCAAAACAAGATAAATGTGGGATAGTTATGTTTGGTTGTGATCCACTCACATGTGTTGTGCCAAGTTAGTGCTATCCAAATATTAACCTATTTTCTTCACAATAAGTATATCAAATTTACCCTTATACTATATCAGAAATAAATTATAAAAACAATTGTTCTGATCTAAAGGGAGGAGCTTGGTGTTGAGTAGAGGACCAGGTTTGAATCAGAAATCATTGACACAAAGGTTCTGCACATTAACTGCACAATTAAGCACCTCAAATGATTAAAAACACTAGTCATTTTAAGAAAAGAAATAACACATCAATTATTTTTGAAAACTGAATGATTAACACTTAAATGTGAAAAAATTCTACACGATAAACTTTGAATTAAAGTGGCAGGGCTATTTTTCTTTACAAGCATTTCAAACTGTGTACAAGTGTTGTTGTTGTTTACAAGTGTTTTCTTTACAAGCATTTCAAACTGTGTACAAGTGTTGTTGTTGTTTACAAGTGTTTTCTTTACAAGCATTTCAAACTGCTTACAACTGTTCAGCTTTACAAGCATTTCAAACTTAAAAGTATTTCAAACTGTTGTAAAGCAAAATATACCTGTCACTATAATTTAAGTTTATTGTGTGGATTTTCTCACATTTAAGTGTTAAATAATTCTGTTTATAAATATCATAGTTACCAAATCAATTAATAAATTATTTTTATATTTATTTTAATGCAAAATGGCTAGTTACGCTACTGTTTACATCACTTGATGAAAACAAAATGGCTAGTTACGCTACCGTTTACATCACTTGATGAAAACAAAATGGCTAGTTACGCTACCGTTTACATCACTTGATGAAAACAAAATGGCTAGTTACGCTACCGTTTACATCACTTGATGAAAACAAAATGGCTAGTTACGCTACCGTTTACATCACTTGATGAAAACAAAATGGCTAGTTACGCTACCGTTTACATCACTTGATGAAAACAAAATGGCTAGTTACGCTACCGTTTACATCACTTGATGAAAACAAAAAATGATTTTGCTTAAAAAATAATGAATATATATAAATGAATTGGAATTAGATAAAGTAAAGTGGTCAAGTAATAATATACGAGGGTCATCCAGAAAGTAAGGTAACAACATTTTATGTAGGATCGAAAAATGCTTGTATTTAATTGAATTTCACAGGATACTTCACAAATATATTAAACTATTTTACAACGTATCGCCGTCGAGATCGTTGAAAAATAGTTTAATATATTTATGAAGTATCCTGTGAATTTCAATTAAATTGTCAGAAAATTCTTCGTGAAGGTCGTCAAGTGTCACACGGCGGTCATTTCGCACTTGTTCTTCAATTTTTTACACAAATATGTCAGAAATCACTGCCTTGCCTCGTCGTGAATATCAGTACGGCCTTCTCTGAACAACCTGACCCACTTCGTGACATGCTGTGGACTCATCACATCACTACTATAAACTTCCACGAGCTTCTGATGGATATTCGCGGCGGTATTGTTCTGCGAAGTTAAAAGACTGATGACCGCACGGACGAGAGTTGGCGGGAGCGCACGACGACCTCTCCATGGGAAGAATTTACTGTGACTGAACAAAATGGCCTGCAAACACGCGGGACCAAACAAACTGACCGTTAGGATCCCCCCTACATGCCAAGTGCATTAACTTTGAAACAAAACATTTCCCCTGGCCTCAGGAGCCCTTGTAACCTTAGTTTCTGGATGACCCTTGTACATATGTTATAATGGTAATATTATATATTTAATGTATTATGGGAAAGGCGTGTATCACATCACTATGATAAACAAATTTTCCATTTATTAAGCACCTGACAATATGTAGACAAATATAATATAATCAAATAACAAATATGTTTTATAAAAATTTATTGGACAAATACCTTATTTTCACATCTAAAATTTGGTCAGTTTTTATTTCATTTATTTGATAGTGAGAAAATATCTTACAACATTACGGAGTACATTACATTGGTATCTATAAAAGTGTCCCTTTCAAACGATTTACCTATAAATATTTGTACAAAATCCCACCAAAATTGTGACTCCTCGTGCAAGGATTGAATTTTTGCCAAAATGGTCGTAATAGACAATAAAAATACTTTTCATCTCGCTATCCCTTAATAAGAGCAGTTTATACTAGCCATAAATATTATATACATTTCCTTATTCATTTTGACCATCTTTACACTAACATGGACATTCTTTATTATGTTATTTCAATAGATACAATTTTCAGGCATATTAATTATATGTGTGATTATTAAATACATATTTAATGTACGTGTGTCATGTCTCCATGTTGAGAACTTTCCTTTGAACATATCTTTTGAGTGTTAATTAGAATCTATTGCTAACTAATGCCCTTTGTAAATATTATTTTAATAATACTGAACCATTCACTTTAATCTGCCTTCATTGGCAAAATATGTTTGTTGATAATTCATCGAGTGCTAGTATATAATATAAACCATTTAAATATTTATTTATCCTTTTATAGCACTCATCCTTTAAAACTATTGCATTTTTTGCAAGAAAAACTTAGAAAATACAGAAAGTAAACCCTCGATTCAACTAATTGGGAAGTAATTTCTGTTGAAATATGTTATTTATTTAAAGAAATAATTAATAGCAAGATTACTGCACACTGAGGTCATTTAATCATGAACAGCATTATAATTTATAAGAAAATAGTACATTTTCAATATTCAAATTGATGTCTTCGATTTTCAATATTCACATTGATGTCTTCGATTTTCAATATTCACATTGATGTCTTCGATTTTCAATATTCACACTGATGTCTTCGATTTTCAATATTCACATTGATATCTTCGATTTTCAATATTCACATTGATGTCTTCAATTTTCAATATTCACATTGATGTCTTCGATTTTCAATATTCACATTGATGTCTTCGATTTTCAATATTCACATTGATATCTTCGATTTTCAATATTCACATTGATGTCTTAGACTTTCTTCAAATATTTTTCAATACTAATTCTATTTTTAATGTTTAATTTTTGATAAATCAGGTCTTTATTTATTAATTATAATACAAAAAACTTTAGTAAAATAATTACGACTTAATTTGATATATCATACAAGTCTTTTTCTATTTGTTTTCAATTTATCGACAAAAACCAAAATGTATTTTTATATACAAGATCTCTCGAATTGAGCGTTTTTTTTAATTCTTGGATAAAACACAGATGGCGTTGCGAACTTGCCTGGGTCTTCTGACATTTGAGAAGTGTAATTTATGGCATTTATAAAAATGGAGTCGTATAAAATATAACAACGCGTTCAAATTGATAATTATTGTATCTATTGTAATCTCCGGAAACGGTGATGTTAATTGGCCACCAAGATCATGTGATCTGACACCGTTGGAATATTTTCTCTGGGGTTACATGAAAATCCAGGTCTACAAGAATGACCCTCGATCAATTCCTTAGCTGAAGGATGAAATTATTCGAGTTATTGGTGAGTTAGAACCGCAATTATGCCAAAATGTCATCGAAAATTTTGACAAAAGAATGGACATCTGTGGAGCTGCAAGAGGTAGACATTTAGTGGATATTGTTTATTGTGTTTAAACGGCATACATTATACTTCAATAATCAACAAAAAGTTTTTTGAAATCAAAGAAAATTGTGTGTTTTATTCAAGAATTTAAAAAAGATTAATCAAAAAAACTATGCAATTTGAAAGACCCTTAACATGTACAAGTAACAAAATTGTAACAATAAATTAAATACATTTAGTTTGTATAATATAAACAAAGAAAATATCTAATGTTAACATATCCATTAAATCAAGGGTTCACTGTTTTACATATTTGGCAATAATATCTCTTATTTTTTTTAAATTCGCACATCAATAAATAATTCAAAAACAAACATGAGAGGAAGTACAGAACAGTTACAATTAATAGATTTGCTTTGTTCTCGCGGTTGCTGATTGCCTACCAAAAGTCAGTAGATTCTTCTTTCTACTTGATGAGGAAGAAGTAACCGATTTGACCTTTTAAATTGTTTCCAAGTTTAATTTGATTATATTTTAATTTAAAAAAAAATCTTGAATGGTGAAACCAAAATAATGCAACGAATAAAAATAAACAAACAAAGATTAACCTAGGTGAGTTTTTAAATATTATAAATAAGATTTGTGCGAGGAACTGAGTAAGAACATAATTGTTAATTTGTCACTAGTCAATAGGAAAAATAAATAAATCACAAAAAATCAATTCTAAAATTAAAAACAATCAGTTCAAAATGTTTTAATTGTTAAATATTTAATTATAAATGTTTATTCACACTTATTTTCAGATAACAGGTAATTTCATCACAAAATTGTGTAAACTAAGATATTACTTTGTTATTTCAATGGTACATAAGATGTGCTTTTGTTCACCATTTTAGAATGCTAAATAAATAAGTCACTTTACAGCAGTGTTTTGTGTAACGTAACGTTATACACGACTGACATAAACACATATAACAGCTATCACACTTTTGCCACGTAAGTTCAATTACATACTTTTTTAAATTAAACTAATCGTCATGATTCACTTTATGTTCTCGTCTATTCACTATGGTGACCGGAACACTTCTGTCATTGACAATTCCAACTATTGGGTTCTCCTCTTGCGGTCCCAACATGTCACTTGTGTGACAGGTTGTTGATATCTTATCCGTGTTGTTGTTGTACTTTATATTGTCCTCATGGTGTGTGTCAGGTGAAGAAGATCCGACACTCGATAGACTTGATAGTCCATCACACGGAGGGTCTGTAACGGGGAATGTGTCACTCCCCAGCAGTCCTTCTGTCTCTTTTTCAGTTTCCGATTCAGTATCGGGTTTGTTGTTACCATCTGCCAGTTGTATCCAATGATCCCGGTTGTCTCGGACACGTTCCACCATAGGTTCTAGACTGCCCGATAAAACTGCAAATGCCTGGAAAAATATTTTTTATAATGAAATTACATAAATTGTATTTTATAAACTTTTACGATATAGTCAAAAATTGAATCTCGCAAAATATATAATTTGAGTTGTAAAAATACTTTAAGGTTTTGGAATGATTTTGTTAAAATTTCTTATCTATGGTTGAAATAATGACAATCTAATTTGATTGTTGGCAATTTAACTCATAAGATTTACCTCGTATATTGGCAAACATATGGAGTCTATGAATCCAACTTGCATCTTTGGTAACTGATCTTCTTTTTCTCGATTCATTATATCCTGAAAGAGAATATCAAAAAGATTTATATTAATTATAATCAACATAATAATATTTATATTAATTCATAGATAATTAATATTAATTATCCATAACAATATTTCAGATATTGTGAACTGTATAAACTACTTATGTTAAATGTTAAAATAATTAATTCATTTATTTAAGTTATTTTACATATACCGTATTTTAATGACTATAAGACACACTTTTTTCTTCAAAAAATTGCCTCCAAAATTCAGATGCGTCTTATACTCGAAATTAATATAAAAATGTCCAGTGTTTGATTTAAAATTCCCGCCAGTCTTAAAAATGACCATATATTCGATGCCGCGGGAAACCTATCTCTATCTGGCAAAATTGAATTCAACTGGCAGCAGCAGTGCACCGATGCGACGAACATGAGTTGCGGGGATTCACAAGCTTGTTAACACTGTCTCCCTCTTGCGCCGCCATCACAAACCCAGAACATTGTCTAGCCTATGATGCATCATTGCAGTCTACGGTGACAGTGAACTTGAATTGAAAGTGATTTGTGTTATCGGTAACAGTACAATATTTTTGTTAGTAGCTAGTTTCACAATGGGAAAAAATAAAAGGTATTCATATGATGCGGGATATAAATTGAAAGTAAAAGCATATGCAGAAGAACATGGAAACAGAGCAACTGAGCGGCATTTCGGCCCTCCACCAACAGAAAAAACCATTCGCGATTGGCGGGCTAGTAAAGAACTGAAAGAAATGAGGAAGACTAAATGTGCAAATAGAGGACTGAATGCAAAATGACCAAAACTAGAAAAATTGCCTAAAAATTAAGGTGCGTCTTATAGTCCGTAGCGTCTTATAGTTCGTAGCGTCTTATAGTCTGTAGCGTCTTATAGTTCGTAGCCTCTTATAGTTCGTAGCGTCTTATAGTCCGTAAAATACGGTACATAGTATATGAAAAACGAGACAAACAAAAAGACATAATTTAAAATGGACACTCTAAATATATGGATTTGGTTTAGTTGCCGGTCATTTCTCGTGTCTCCGGTAAACAAGGATTTTGCCTGTATCTCACTGAGTACATATAAATATGGAGAAATAGGTTGACACTTTTTATCGAACGTTGATCAATTATTTAATAGCTTTTTTAACCCTTATTGAGTTGTGTGATCTGATTGTGAGTTATGGGAGCTAATTGTGAGTATATAGTACGTGAGTCATCCCTCAGTGTAATTGCGAATATGTAGCACGTGAGTCATCCCTCAGTGTAATTGTGAATATGTAGCATGTGAGTCATCCCTCAGTGTAATTGCGAATATGTAGCACGTGAGTCATACCTCAGTGTAATTGTGAATATGTAGCATGTGAGTCATCTCTCAATGTATGTTAATTGTGAGTATGTAGCACATGAGTCATCGTTCAGTGTAATTGTGAGTATGTAGCATATGAGTCATCCCTCAGTGTAATTGTGAGTATGTAGCATGTGAGTCATCCCTCAGTGTAATTGTGAATATGTAGCATGTGAGTCATCCCTCAATGTATGTTAATTGTGAGTATGTAGCACATGAGTCATCGCTCAGTGTAATTGTGAGTATGTAGCATGTGAGTCATCCCTAAGTGTAATTGTGAATATGTAGCATGGGAGTCATCCCTCAGTGTAATTGTGAATATGTAGCATGTGAGTCATCCATAAGTGTAATTGTGAGTATGTAGCATGTGAGTCATCCATCAGTGTAATTGTGAGTATGTAGCATGTGAGTCATCCATCAGTGTAATTGTGAGTATGTAGCATGTGAGTCATCCATCAGTGTAATTGTGAGTATGTAGCATGTGAGTCATCCATCAGTGTAATTGTGAGTATGTAGCACGTGAGTCATCCCTCAGTGTAATTGTGAATATGTAGCATGGGAGTCATCCCTCAGTGTAATTGTGAATATGTAGCATGTGAGTCATCTATCAGTGTAATTGTGAGTATGTAGCATGTGAGTCATCCCTCAGTGTAATTGTGAGTATGTAGCGCGTGAGTCATCCCTCAGTGTTATTCATAATTTTGAAAAAAATTATAGCCCATCTCACAATCTCTTCCATACATAAAATAATACAACATTTAAGAGTTAACACAAATATTCACGGCAATTTATTCCTCCTACGAGCTTAAGTAGTCAAACTCTTGTCGTGACAGTGACAATCTGATCCATTGCCTGAATTTATTGCATCTTTTTGCCTTTATTGAATTTGGTATCTCATTGTATGTCATAGAGGCCAGATAAGCTTATTGTGTATATGTTCTAACTCTAGGGATTGTGAATGCCAGCTACCATCATGCAAGTAATGTGTCTTTGTCTAGTTTGTATTTTATTTGTGTATTGATGACAGTACCAGATAATGGTTTTGAGGTGTAAGTTGGTTACCTTAAGGGCCTGATACTCCCTGAATAGTTTCGATGTGGGATACTGGACGGAGAGTTTGTTTATTATTTTTGTGATCAATTTATGGGAAATTTTAAGTACGAGTGTCTTATGTGCAATGAATATGTATGATGAACAGTGTATTACGCATTGGCGAGTGATTAAATTCTCGGAGCTCACGGATTGGCTGCTTATGAAAAATAGTTCATATTATTTTTAAAAATGTAATCATGTTTCATCTCTATTGCGGAAATATGTAGACAAAACTTTATTTGACTTACATTATATTTAAAATAAGAAATTACCAGGATGTTCCCAGCCATTGGGAAAACCACATAAATTCAAATTGTTGTTTTATATATCGTGCTATTTGTATTTCAAATTTTCTCGTAAAATTTGGTCTTTCAATGTACGAGTAGTAAGTTTTAAATTTAACAGCTGTTTAACCCTTACAGGCTTAGTGGTACACGTTATGTACCAACTTTTTTTGACGCTGTACTGCACAGTCGTATACGCAAAGTACCACTTATTAAACCTCTCTCTATTGCTGCACGAACGCTCAGATTATGTGCCACTTTGTATAATATAATACTTATGACTCATGTCCGCACAGCTGCAGGTCTGGTCCTGTTCAAATTCATTTAGCTTCTAATATTATTGACAGTTAGTTGTTCTCGGTGTGCCGACTAGTGCGTATAAAAGAAAACGTTATATATTTGTATTAAATTTTAATAAAACATAGTTGTGTTGTGATAAAATTGACTTCAGTGATTGTGGTAAATTGTTGAGATTATAATTAGGTTAAAAAATAATTTTACTTGGATGTATTTCGGCATTATTCAGTGGTACATTAGAAGTACCAGTGGAAATATGGACTAGTGGTACATAAGTTGTACCACCTTACCAGGAGTTCCTTGACCTACCGAGGAAGTGGAAATATGTTAATTTAGCATTTGTATATATCATTTTTTAAACACATTAAAAAAAAATGAGAAACTTGACTTTTTATTTTTTGTGCAGCCTGAGTAAAAATAAGTAAAGTTTACCTGTGCCTGTAAGGGTTAAAGTAGAATATAATATTTTTTTAACTAGAAAAGAAAATTAATTTTTAAAATTATTTGATTTTGAAATATAACAAAAAACATACAATTGGAGTGATCTTCAGTTTGTGCCTCTCGATGTCTCCCTGCTGGAAGAACTCCCGCGTGACGAGGCTCGCCACACGCTCCTCCACGGGCCAGGGCTTGCTGATAGCTGCCAGGTCACACACCGTCATGGTCATGGCACGCAGTAGAGAGCGATTCTCCTCCGATGACCAGATATCTGGATCCCGGTTGTTTTCCTCGGATGCTACCAAATTTAGGAAAGCCCCACGTTTACTGGAATGTTAAAAAATATATTAAAATATTTGTTATATAGTCTTTGACTTCTAGACTGAGGGTTCCAGGTTTAATTTCTGATTGAACCCATCAAAAAAGGTGTCTCAGTTTGTTTACCACATAAGGCCTTTTAGCACTTCAATAAATTAGCATTTTTGCACTTCAATAAATGAAAATGCTCCTTATTTTCTGCCATTTTTAATGCTTAACAAAATGTAAAAAATATTTTTTTCCTAAAGTACTCGCTAAAATTCCTTCTGTCAAACAACATCAAAACTTTACATGTGTAAAGTTAATAACACTTCAGTTTTATGATACGAGTACAATGCTATCTAGCACCAAAATCGGGATGAACTTTTGCATCAACCCAATATTCAATAAAAATTGAATTTGAAAAAAATAAAAGGAAAAACGTACCGAAAGTATACAGCAAGATCTGTACTGAGGATTGCATCTTCCAGGACTTTAATGACTCGTTCGTAGTCCTCGGGGGAGAGGTGCAGTAGGATCTGGTTCCCCGGGGAGTTGAGGATCATGAGGCACTGGTCAAAATGGTGGTGTTCCATGGTTGAGGTGGAGTACAGCTGTGCTAGTGGCGATGATGCTCTGCAAGAGATTTTTTTTAAATATCTCTCCATACACACTTTTAACTTGTTCAGGCTAGAAATTTTGAATCTTGGTGGTAGAAATATTAATAGGGTTGGTTTAAAAAAAAATCTGAGACAATTTTTAAAGACCGCTACCTTTCTAATTATTTTGTATAGATTAATAAGTATTCAGAAGTTTAATAATATAAATGATTACTAAGAACTTTCAATTAATTTCATGAAATATTTAAAATGCAAATCAATCTATAAACATATTTAATTAAATGCGCGACGATTTAAAATATTTGAAATTAATATAATAAGCTGAAATAATAATAATAAGCTGAAATATGTTGTTTCTATTTATAGACACGTGTGCACCTTCAGCGCTCATGGTCAAGGTTACAAGAGTCGTGTAATACGATGCAATTGGTGGGGAATTTAGCGAATCAGAGGCAGGCAGACTGTTTGATATATTTGGTCAATCTGTGCTTGTGTTTTAAACGTGTCGGTCGTGTACATACAATTTCAATTGTTAATTGTCGTGTGTCAATTAACATTTTTTTCATTTCTTTTAATTTTTCGTTGAATCCCTTCAAATAATGTCTCAGCAAAGAAAGACATTATCGATTCAAGAGAAAAGGGAAATTCTCGAAAAAGTGAATAAACACAAAACATTATTTTTCACGTGTTTCGCTCGCGCGTAATTTGGGGATACCCATTACAACTTTGGCTACGATAATAAAAAATCGCGAATCGATTGAAAAAAGTTTTCCGATTTGCGTGATTATCTAAATAAAAAATAATTTTCAATTTTTTTTTCTAACCCCGAATCTACGTTTTCCCTCCAATTACGTTTTTTTTATCAGTCCCTTCAAAAATGTAAAAACGGGATTTCATTGTATTTCTGATCTCAATAGTGCGCAACACATTATTTTTGCATTACATTTTCTTAAAAGTAAGTTTTGAAAGTAGTCCGCTTATAAAACTGAGTGTACTTACTTGATTTGGAAGGAATTGTTGGTTCCACGGTGATCTAGGTCGTGACATAAACAGCCGATCATGAGAGCGAGGCATTCTATTTCGCCAAATATCTTCCACCATTGTGTCGCCTGAAATATTTAAGTATTTTTTCAAATAAATTATTACACAAAGAAACACACGTGTATTCTTACTTGAGTTGCTTTATTATTCTAAATTAGAATGTCTTAAAAACTGTCTTTTTAACCCTTCCCTTACGGTGCTAAAATTGAAACGCGCGCTCCGGTGTTGGGTAGTGAGTACGCGATAAAAAATTAGCGATTTTAAATCGGAAAAGTAAGAACATTCATAGATAATCCCCTTAATTAATTATAATTGAAGTTAAAAATTATAATAATTGAGATTTATTTGCTGAAAACATTAAAAAACCATCTGGCAACGCTCACGGAATGGGCGTAAGTCTAGTCTGGTTGCAAGCCCAAAAGCCACTGCGGCGCGGAGCGGTAGTGGCTTACTCCCGGCGTGGGTTACGCTTGCGACGTTGAGACAATTGAGCTCCTCGCAATTCAGTGAAGTATGCAAGAGTGAGATGCAAATATAGTGCCGCGCTTCCCGCATACTCTTCACCTATCGTCAAGACCCAAGATCGAGGCACTCACAGCGTTTAAATGCGAATTTGTTTCCGATCTTCATAAAACACCTACGATGTAGTCGATAAATTCTGATTATTATTAATATTATTTTTTAAATCAATGCGTAAATATATTATGGAGGAATACCTAAAATCTTAACCTTGTATTTATAATATTTATAGAGATATTGATGGTTATTAGAAGCAACGTGTAGAAGATACCCAACACAGGGAAGGAAATGTTAAGGAGTGTAAATTAGAATGTCTTAAAAACTGTCTTTTTAAGGAGTGTAAATTAGAATGTCTTAAAAACTGTCTTTTTAAGGAGTGTAAATTAGAATGTCTTAAAAACTGTCTTTTTAAGGAGTGTAAATTAGAATGTTTTAAAAACTGTCTTTTTAAGGAGTGTAAATGGCTGGTCTCTTGAAAAATATCTTTAAAAAGATTATAATAAAATAATTTAGAAATAAAAAAAATATTAAACTGTTATTATTATAGATTGATGAATGGAAGTGAAACTTGGACTTAGCAAAACAAAGATAAAAGTAAATATATAATTGATTTATTATAATCATTAAAATGAGATTTATAATATGGTTTTTTATTGCGATACGATAAATTAATGATTTCAAATATTTACCGTAAGTATTGAGAACATCATTTGCGCAACGTTGAAAGCGTGCCTCCAATTATGATATGTAACATTTCTGTAGTTTTTCTTAACGCTCAGAAGCCACCGACACAGCACCGAGTAGTCAATGTGGAACCTCTCCACGAAGTCCAAATCCAGGAACATCCTCAGGCACGCCGTGAGAGTTTCGTCATCTGTCAGGTCAATGTCGTCGAAGGCCAGGTCATGAAGTAAGAAGTGGGCTGAAGATGGTACTCTTAATGCCTGGAAGAGTATAAGTAAAGTAATTCATTCTTTTCTGTATAAAAAAATTATCAGAGAGAAGAGTGAAAAGTTTAAAAATTAGATATATTGGGTGTTAACAAGTTTTGTCACAACAAGAGGACACAACAAAAAAAAATTACAACAAATTAATCAATAATGTATTCTCCTTCATTATTCTACACGTTTATTTTAGTTTATTACTTCACTAGTGGTTTGAAGGGGATTTTCATAAATAATATGTTTTAAGCGGTCCTCATCGAAGTCCACTGGTCGTCCGGAACGCTCCATGTCTTTCAGGTCGAAATTACCGTCTTTGAAATGCAAAAACCATCGACGAGCTTTCCTTTTATTCATAGCATCTTCACCGTATACTTCGCAAATATTGCGAGCAGCTTTGGCAGCTTTATTCCCTCGATTGAACGAACAGAAGGAGGTGTTGAAAATTATCACTTTCGTCTACTTGACATTCCATTTTGAAGGCTTGTAATCAAATAAAATAATATATGTAACGTAAAAGCAAACACAACATCTTGTAGAGTAGAAAATTTTCTTTTGAATTACGTATAGCCTTTACCATTTTGTTTTACTTTTGGTGTTCATTTTTAATTTGTGAAAAAAACGGACACAACTTATGTTAACACCTAATACTATATATATATGACAAAGTGTATGTTGTGATATATAAGCATGATGAAGTAAAAATATACATTCTTTCAGTTCGTGTCAGTAGGAAATGGTGATTCTTTAACCACCGAGTCACGTTCGGGCAAGAAGTTTTTTTTTATACCGACAAGCCCGAGCCTCGTTCGGACAAATCCTGTTTCGACTTGTTGGGAGTGTTTCTCCCGAGCGTCGTTTGGGCAGATCTTGTTTCAACTTGTTTTCTCCGAACGGAATATATTTTTGTATAGAATTTAGTCGTTCACAGTTCGTCATTGTGTTACGTCGCGTGTTACATCATCGTGTGTACTCTAGCATATTCTAACTTGAATTTATCCACTTTTATGTAATTTTTGTTAACTTTTTAGACGTAAGGAAAAAGAAAAGTAGCACAAAAAATGTGACGCGCCAAAGAGGTTTCAACCAAAACATTGTATTATTAATACTTGGTAAATATTTTCTAATAAAATGTATCATAAAAAAGATCTGACAATTTTTTGACACCCTTTCTCACCAAAATCTAACTGATAAGTGATTAATAAAGACTTTTCTTTAAATCTCATTTTCATTGCGTGCTAAAAGGTGATCACTGTGATCCATTGCCAAGTTTGGAACTTTGTTCAACATCTGTCTTCATTCTTCATAGTACTGGGCCATGTTGAATAAATTAATGTTTAAAAATGATTAGGTTAACTCTTTTGTTTGACTTATTTATCTTGTAGGAGTCCTTCACCTTGTTCATATTCCCTCTCAAAACTTTGAATGTTTTTTCTAGAAACATGCTCAAATTATGTTATAATCCTTTTCCTGTATATTATCGAAAGTTTTTTGTATGTTGCTTATTATAAATTCTTATAGAGTTATTAAGCAAAACCAAATGATTAGGTTAACTCTTTTGTTTGATTTATTAATCTTGTAGGAGTCCTTCACCTTGTTCATATCCCCTCTCAAAACTTTGAATGTTTTTTCTAGAAACATGCTCAAATTATGTTATAATCCTTTTCCTGTATATTATCGAAAGTTTTTTGTATGTTGCTTATTATAAATTCTTATAGAGTTATTAAGCAACACCAAATGATTAGGTTAACTCTTTTGTTTGATTTATTTATCTTGTAGGAGTCCTTCACCTTGTTCATATCCCCTCTCAAAACTTTGAATGTTTTTTCTAGAAACATGCTCAAATTATGTTATAATCCTTTTCCTGTATATTATCGAAAGTTTTTTGTATGTTGCTTATTATAAATTCTTATAGAGTTATTAAGCAACACCAAATGATTAGGTTAACTCTTTTGTTTGATTTATTTATCTTGTAGGAGTCCTTCACCTTGTTCATATTCCCTCTGAAAACTTTGAATGTTTTTTCTAGAAACATTCTCAAATTTTGTTAGAATCCTTTTCCTGTATATTATCGAAAGTTTTTTGTTTGTTGCTTATTATAAATTCTTATAGAGTTATTAAGCAACACCAAATGATTAGGTTAACTCTTTTGTTTGATTTATTTATCTTGTAGGAGTCCTTCACCTTGTTCATATTCCCTCTGAAAACTTTGAATGTTTTTTCTAGAAACATTCTCAAATTTTGTTAGAATCCTTTTCCTGTATATTATCGAAAGTTTTTTGTATGTTGCTTATTATAAATTCTTATAGAGTTATTAAGCAACACCAAATGATTAGGTTAACTCTTTTGTTTGATTTATTTATCTTGTAGGAGTCCTTCACCTTGTTCATATTCCCTCTGAAAACTTTGAATGTTTTTTCTAGAAACATTCTCAAATTTTGTTAGAATCCTTTTCCTGTATATTATCGAAAGTTTTTTGTATGTTGCTTATTATAAATTCTTATAGAGTTATTAAGCAACACCAAATGATTAGGTTAACTATTTTGTTTGATTTATTTATCTTGTAGGAGTCCTTCACCTTGTTCATATTCCCTCTCAAAACTTTGAATGTTTTTTCTAGAAACATGCTCACTAATGTTCTAGAAACATGCTGGGTTACACAAAACTCTAATGAAAGGTCGCAGAAGATGAAACTTGCCTAGCATTTTGGAAGTTTAACCTCTTTGCTATCAGAACTTGGGGTTTGATATGTCATGAGTGTGTGCTCGCATAAGTGCAATAGCTTGTACACAATAAACTAACACATGCACAGGTGTCTTCCATCCACAGGATGGATGACCATTATATTCATTCAAGTGGGATACTGGCACTTAGTGGTTGACTAAATTAAATTCTTAGAGTAATTTTGGGGTAACAGGTGAAATGATACAGGGCTATATAAATTCTTATATACTCGGAGCTCTGTATCATTTTACTAATTCTTATATAGCTCTGTATCATTTTACTAATTCTTATCATTTTACTCTATCATTTTACTAATTCTTATATAGCTCTGTATCATTTTATTAATTCTTATATAGCTCTGTATCATTTTACTAATTCTTATCATTTTACTCTGTATCATTTTACTAATTCTTATATAGCTCTGTATCATTTTATTAATTCTTATATAGCTCTGTATCATTTTACTAATTCTTATATAGCTCTGTATCATTTTACTAATTCTTATCATTTTACTAATTCTTATATAGCTCTGTATCATTTTATTAATTCTTATATAGCTCTGTATCATTTTACTAATTCTTATATAGCTCTGTATCATTTTACTAATTCTTATCATTTTACTCTGTATCATTTTACTAATTCTTATATAGCTCTGTATCATTTTACTAATTCTTATATAGCTCTGTATCATTTTACTAATTCTTATCATTTTACTCTGTATCATTTTACTAATTCTTATATAGCTCTGTATCATTTTACTAATTCTTATATAGCTCTGTATCATTTTACTAATTCTTACATAGACCTGTATTATTTATTATGTTGGTTGAAGATGGTTGTTTTATCTCTAAACCCATTGACAAAGGCTGACCTCTTACTAAAGTGATTTATTTAATTTTAATGAGGTATAATGCTGTACTTACCCTTAACCTTTGGGCATCATCAATAGAAGCAGATGCGTGGTAACTAAGAACCTGGAAAAAAAGCATTGTTAAATTTTGTGTGACAGCATAAGAATCAGAAATATTAATCAGAAATATTACAGTAGACTTTCGATTCCATGATCACTTTAACTGGGACAGGGAATAACCCGTTATTTTTTTTCACATTTTTAAGTATTATTTAAATTGTTATAAAAAGATTAGGAATTTTTTCTGCCCCTGTTAACCCGATCTTGGATAGTCAAAGGTCTTAATGTACATGATTAAAGAAACCTTGGTATATTTAAACTTTTTTTTATCCTATTTCCAAATAAACTTGTGTTTTGGGATATCTACGGTCTAAGTCTACAAAGGGAGGAAGTAAAGTGCCGGGCTGTGGACTGACATGGATATATGTCTCTTCTTCTTCCTGGCACTGTCTTAACTCATTGCCTAGGTAGGCTGTTGGGGTCGGCTCTTCTCGTTCTCAGGCTGTATGTTCTTTGGTTCTGGGTGTCGCCTTCATCTAGGCCATTTCTCTGCAGGATTTTAGAGCATTGAGTAGTTATCCAGGAGTTTTTTAGTCTTTCTCTGGACGGTTGTCGTGGAAGATCCACAGACATTGCCTGATTTACCGTATGGTCTGGTGATCTCTGTCTTATGTGCCCGTACCATCTCAGCTGTTGCTCTTCCAGCTTACTGTTTATGTCAGTGACCCTCAGGCTACCACAAATGCGAGAGCTCTTAATTCTATCTTTTAGTGATACTCCTACCAACCTACTAAGCATTCGCATTTCTGCTGTTTTAAGTTGCCTAGAGTAGGTAGGAGTTGTACATAGTCCAGCATTCTGAGCCATACATAATTGCGGGTCTAACGATAGTCTAGTATACCTTTCCTTTCAGTTTTATAGGCATTTTTGGGTCACACAAGACTCCTGTTACCTATCTAAATTTCATCCACCCCACACCTATTCTATGGTCAACATTGTGCACCCTCCGTCTGCGCTGTGCACCCTCCGTCTTTGTGAATGAGTGAGCCCAGATACTTAAATGAGAGACATGGATATAGGTGTTTGATAGTATATTTATTATCCTGGCGATATGAAGAGTGTGTGTAGATTAGATAGATTTCTCTCATCTCCAATGGAAGCACGGTAAATATTTTTGAAGCGAGATGAAATGGTTTCTCTGTTCATACGCGATGCTAAATACATTTGATAAAGAAGTGTGCATATTGAACTCACATCTAGCGTGACACTCTGCTTGGCCATGGCCGTGATGGCCTTCTCGTACATGTGAGTGTTGTGGATGCCCATGCCGCAGAAGATGGCGAATGCCTCCACGAAATTCTCGTCGTTCTTTGTGAATACTAAGCCGTCAAATTTATTTATCAACTGAAAAAAAAAAAAAGAAATTTTTTTGAATTTCATTATGTATTTGAAAAAAAAATTTTATCATTATAGGCAGGCAGCATGAAGTCTATTGATATCTTTATCACCGGTTCCCGATTTTTTTTTAATCGTGGAACCCTTCTTACATTGATAAAACATTTTAGAATCCTAACAATTTTTTAATAATTTTTTTACTGATGATATATAAAACAAAAAATAAAATAATAATGAAAAAGCAAATACAGTGAAACCTCGATCGATCATTCCTTAAATTATCGTTTTATTCCTTGCAGTCGTAAATTACTTCCATATAAAACAGGGAAAAATCAATCGCATCAATTGTTTCTCGATGCATTGTTTTTTCCAATATTCATTTAGAATATTATAGCTTTTTGTGTTATTATACTTATTGATTATTAGTATATGAACATCCAAAGCAAGGTGAGGATATACAAGACCTGTGTCCGCCACATAATGACATACAGCATAGAGTCCAGAGCCGACACTGTCAGAACCAAAAATCTCCTTCGAACCAGTGAAATGAAGGTACTCAGGAGTATCGCTGGCAAAACCCTTCGTGATAGAGTACGAAACACAGAAATCCGAAGGATGTGCGAAGTTGAAGATATTGTCAGATGGGGACGACAGAGAGAAGAAGGTTCTGGAATAAACATGTATCCAGAATGGCGGAACCAAGAGCCGTAAGAATGGCCAGGGACAGTATCCCCCAAGCCAGCAGACCTCCAGGACGACCTCCCAAAAGATGGAAAGACAGCTGGCAGTTGACGTCATAAGAAGGAAAAAATGATGCAGGACCATAACAGGCCAACAGGCCTAAAATAAGAAGATTATTTTTCAAAATTTAAAACCATATTTCGTAGCAAAATGTAAATGGTTGGTTTAAATTAGAACAACAAGCAGAAAATTCGAGATGCACGTGATTCACTTTTTTTTTTACTTGTTACCATACACTGCTGTCGCTTCCACCATCCACCTTAAGAGGATACTGGGGTAAAGCAAGGAGACAGCATTTGAGAAAGGTTGAAGATTTTGACAGATAAGATCCGTCACCTGTGTCTTCGTTTTTGGAAGCATGCATAAGCCTTATAAAATGAAGAATCGTAATCCATTTGTAAACATAAAAAAATTGTTTATTTATAAAAATAAAACTGCCAAAAAACAAAGGATGATGAACGATTATTTTAACAACAAAATATATCTTTTTTTTTAATTTTTGTTTTCGTGCAACTTTATTTATACACATTAATGTTTAACATAATTTAATTTTTATTTACACACATTTATATATCGATCGTCCAGTTCATTACTCAGACAACTCCAAATAACCTGTTTTGAGATAATGAGAAAAGTAATATTATAATCGTCACCATAAATCAAATACTATTCATTGTTTCCCAAGTTTTATATATTTTATCAATAGATTTTATCAACATCTATTGATAAAATATATAAAACTCGGGTAAAAATAAATAGTATTTGATTTATGGTGACGATTATAATATTGCTTTTCTCATTATCTCAAAACAGGTTATTTGGAGTTGTCTGAGTAATGAACTGGACGATCAATATATATATATATATATATATATATATATATATATATATATATATATATATATATATATATATATATATATATATATATATATATATATATATATATATATATATATATATATATATATATATATATATATATATATATATATATATATATATATATATATATATATATATATATATATATATATATATATATATATATATATATATATATATAAATACATGTAAATCTTTTATTTAGGATTATAAACAAATAGATATATTTAGTTTTTTATATATCGTCGTCGTTGCCGGGCCTCGCAGTCGAGGATCCCCTCGCCACTGTACCAATGTCAGTCTTGAACTGTTCTTCCACGTCGATTGTGTGATCTTCTGTGAGAGAACAGCCCGATCCTAGATGCACACTCCCTCCCGCAAATGCCACAGATATGTGGACCCTGCTGAGTCGCCTGGCCATGCTGATGCATGTTCGCAGAGCGCTGACTGTTTCACAGATGCCATACGGCTCTCCACCCCTCACAGTCCCGAGCCACTCGCTCTCAGTCCTCAGGCACTCCGAAGTTTTTTATATACATCACATGCATTTATTGTTTAATTCAATAAGTTTGTTCAAAAACCATAGATAGAGATTTCACGCTCTATTACGCAGTAAATTTTGCTACTTTTGATTGTACCTGTATAACACCAATAATTTGACCAGAAGAATTCTTAATAGCCATGCAGAGAATTGTGGTGTGCTTGAAGTTGGTCCCTTCGTCCACTGATGGGTCGAACCTCCCATCATCATATGCATTTGGAATGTTGACTGTCTGCAATCACAGAAGTAAGTTGAGATATTATTATTATATTACATAAATAAACATTCTCCGCAAATAAATGTAAATATAAAATAAACCTACTTCTTAATTTGAACTCTGGCAACAAATCTGTGATTGTGTGTGTATGAATCTGTGTTTATATTTTTAATATTATCATTAAATGTTTATGTAATATGGTTTACATATATACTCGGCGCGTCCAGAAAGTAAAGAACGATTGCGCACCACGCCCTGCGCCGATCCCCCACCACCGCGATCGTATGCGCACCAGTTAGCTCCTTCCCTCGCTTCAGTGCGAGCCGAGTTTTGTTGCTGAACGGTGGTGCGTCTTTGTTATGTAATCTTTTAAAATGGCTGCGCCCATCGAAAATCCCGCCAAATGTGAAGTGCGTAGTGACATTCATTTTCTGAATGCACAAAATGTTCGGCCTATCGAAATTTATAGGTAACTTTAAGCACAGTACATAAATCTTTCCCACAAATTTCACGATCGCTCCTACATGAAATAGTGACAGAGCACCTTGGCTACAAAATAATGTGTGCTCGGAAAAGAAAAACCGAATCTCAACACCAGAAAAGTGATGCTCTGGCGCTCTGTATTCTCTGCCTAGCCCAGTAGGGATACAGCGAGATAGCATGTATGTATGCTTATTTAACACGTTCTCTGCCAACAAGTTTTGTCATAAAATAACTCTGAGGCCAAGTTGCGGTAACATGCGGAAGGGCCGCGTCAAGCAATCCCAGTAACGTTTAACACAGAACTCGTGACTGACAGCACTGAATGGAAAGTTAAAGTAGGTACTCAGTGTCAGCCACTGGTGACAGACATAGCCCCGCCCCATTGGAGTATTCCAGTGTCAGTCACCCGTGATTGACAAGGCGGTCAATGTGTTAAAAGAATATAATTTATGAACTTCATGGCCTAGTTAGTAAAATGGCTGTCTTCCAACCCATAGGTTGAGTGTTCGATTCCGATTGATACCCGGTTTTTTTAAAAGGGTTCCAGTCACATTTTCACTTGAGGGTTGTTTAAACACCTTTCTAGTTTGTTAGACGAGATATTTAGAGTATATTTGATTGTTGAAATGATGAGTATATTAGATTGTAAAAATGATGAGTATATTTGATTGTAAAAAAGATGAGTATATTTAATTGTTGAAATGATGAGTATATTTTACTGTAAAAATGATGAGTATATTTGATTGTTGAAATGATGAGTATATTTGATTGTTGAAACGATGAGTATATTTTGAAGTAAAATAAATAATTGATTGTTAAAATGATGAGTATATTTGATTGTTAAAATGATGAGTATATTTGATTGTTAAAATGATGAGTATATTTGATTGTAAAAATGATGAGTATATTTGATTGTTAAAATGATGAGTATATTTGATTGTTAAAACGATGAGTATATTTGATTGTTGAAATAATGAGTATATTTGATTGTTGAAACGATGAGTATATTTGATTGTTGAAATAATGAGTTTATTTGATTGTTAAAATGATGAGTATATTTGATTGTTAAAATGATGAGTATATTTGATTGTTGAAATGATGAGCATATTTGATTATTAAAATGATGATTATATTTGATTGTTAAAATGATGAGTATATTTGATTGTTGAAACGATGAGTATATTTGATTGTTGAAATGATGAGTATATTTGATTGTTAAAATGATGAGTATATTTGATTATTAAAATGATGAGTATATTTGATTGTTGAAACGATGAGTAGTATTAGCTGGGACGACCAAGGTCTAAGTGAATGTGATGGAATACAAGTAGCCTGAACGAGTGGACTTGTTTTTGCTGAATAATTAGTGTAAGAATTGTTATCTAGTTATAAGTAGTATGTAGGTGTTAATTATTTCTAAGATCTCATATATTAAGATTGAATAAATAAAATAAAATGATATGTTGGAAAATAAGTTTAAATAAGTGCATAAATTATAACATATAATTAAGATTAGTTAAGTAATAAATTTGTATATAGGTATAGCCTTGACAAATGTTTGTATAGTAATTTACATGTTTAATAAAAAAAAAAAAAAAAACGATGAGTATATTTTAAAATAAAATAAATAATTGATTGTTTAAAGGATGAGAATATTTGATTGTTAAAATGGTGAGTATATTTGATTTAAAAATGATGAGTATATTTGATTGTTGAAACGATTAGTATATTTTAAAGTAAAATAAATAATTGATTGTTAAAAGGATTAGTATATTTTATTGTTGAAATGGTGTGTATATTTGATTTAAAAATGATGGGTATATTTGTTTGTTGAAATGATGAGTATATTTGATTGTAAAAATGATGATAATATTTGATTATTAAAATGATGAGTATATTTGATTGTTGAAACGATTAGTATATTTTAAAGTAAAATAAATAATTGATTGTTAAAAGGATGAGTATATTTTTTGACTTACTTCTCCAGTGGTAGCGACGTATCCGGTGATTCCAACATTGATAGGAAATCTGCTTTCAAAAGGACTGGAAAAAATTAAATTAATAAATGAAATGGAACAAGAAGAAAAATTATTCAAAATACAAAAGTTGTTAATTTTCTCAAAATTGTAACAATTGATGGTACGAAGATGTCACCATCAAAAAGTAATATTAGATATTAAATAAAGTTGGCAGGCATTTTGAGATTAATTATTTAATGTTTTCAACTTAAAATAATTCATCTCAAATTGTATTTCATCTATGGAAATACAATCTCTATTGTATGTCATCCATGGAAATACAATCTCTATTGTATTTTATCCATGGAAATACAATCTCTATTGTATTTCATCCATGGAAATAAAATCTCTATTGTATTTCATCCATGGAAATACAATCTCTATTGTATTTTATCCATGGAAATACAATGGAGCATTGTATTTCCTCCAAGGAAATACAATCTCTATTGTATTTCATCCATGGAAATACAATTTCTATTGTATTTCATCCATGGAAATACAATATCTATTGTATTTCATCCATGGAAATACAATCTCTATTGTATTTCATCCATGGAAATACAATATCCATTGTATTTCATCCATGGAAATAAAATCTCTATTGTATTTCATCCATGGAAATAAAATTTCTATTGTATTTTATCCATGGAAATACAATGGAGCATTATATTTCCTCCAAGGAAATACAATCTCTATTGTATTTCATCCATGGAAATACAATGTCTATTGTATTTCATCCATGGAAATACAATGGATCATTGTATTTCATCCATGGAAATACAATCTCTATTGTATTTCATCCATGGAAATACAATATCTATTGTATTTCATCTATGGAAATACAATGGATCATTGTATTTCATCCATGGAAATACAATGGATCATTGTATTTCATCCATGGAAATACAATCTCTATTGTATTTCATCCATGGAAATACAATGGAGCATTGTATTTCCTCCAAGGAAATACAATCTCTATTGTATTTCATCCATGGAAATACAATCTATATTGTATTTCATCCATGGAAATACAATATCTATTGTATTTCATCTATGGAAATACAATGGATCATTGTATTTCATCCATGGAAATACAATGGATCATTGTATTTCATCCATGGAAATACAATCTCTATTGTATTTCATCCATGGAAATACAATGGAGCATTGTATTTCCTCCAAGGAAATACAATCTCTATTGTATTTCATCCATGGAAATACAATCTATATTGTATTTCATCCATGGAAATACAATCTCTATTGTATTTAACCCGATAATATTTTGAAATTCTTTCCGAGTTTAAGAAGTTGGGTGTAATTCAATAAGAGATCATAGTCAAGTATGTCAGGTGAGAAGCTTTGCAAGTCAAGCTTGCAAGTAGAATTGTACGAACATAGAAAAAATGTAAAATTATAGATTTTACCGATAGATAATAATTGAAACTAGTTATATACGAGTATGTAGCCTATGATTTATATATGCTTTTGTTTACAATAAACATTTAACTGATTAAAAGCATTATTTGCATAATAATAAAATCATAACACTTTTTTTTAGCATTATTAGCATAACAATAAAAACATAAAAGCATAACACTTTTCAAGTACACAGTTACTGTATAGATCATACAGCCAGAATAGTCATTTTGCAATAGTGTGAGTAACACTCTGTATTACACAACTTATGAAGTGGTATCGGTTTTAGAATGCCACACGATTGGTTCGCGCAGAGCGCACGTTTGTATTGTTGTTAAAATACTCGGTGATTAGAAAAACACTACCATGTCGAAATTAGGAGTGCGATTTTTGTCTAATGTAATGTATAATTAAACATTTTTCGTAAGTTTAGAATGTACTTTGTTATAACTTAAAGTTTCCTAGAATTTAGTATCACTCCATCCACTATTATTTTAAAACTTTATTATTTCGCATTGTAATTATGTAATTATGATACATTAATATGTTTAATAATCTTACGTAAAATAATAATTGTATTTTTATGTGCTATAATCTAATTAAAGCTGACGAACATCTTTACTTTATAATACTTGTACTTATATTTATTTTTAATCTTGAAAAATTCCATTATTGTTATTTAATGTTTCCTAGAATCTGCCATGCCTAAACAATTAATATGTTAAATAAACTTACTTTCATTTTATTTTTATGTGCATTACAATTTAAGCTGACAGTATTTTTAATTAACAAAACGTGTGTGTTCATTTCAATGTTTGAATATAATTTAAAAAAAAATATTTTTTTGCTTTTTCACTTCATTAAAAAAGTAAAGTGATATAAACGCACTGTTACTCACACTATTGCAAAATGAGTCTTCTGGTTGAATGATCTATACTAATCGAGGGATTGCTGTATTTTTATTTAAAAAAAAAATAACAAACACAAAATTGGTAAAATGAAACAATCCAATTACCTAGTTCTAGCATCTGATTCGTCCCGAGTCAAATCATTTGCTTCAAAATCAAAAACTCTTGAAAAACTTCCTTTGGAGGCTTCGTGCACCAAGAGAACCTGAAATTTTAAATATCCAATGATCAATTCTGAAAATATAACGTGTTCATTAATAAAATATCCATTGATCAATTCTGAAAATAAAATGTGTTCATTAATAAAATATCCATTGATCAATTCTGAAAATATAATGTGTTCATTAATAAAATGATACAATGAAAATTATGAGCTGTCCAGAAATAATTTTCGTATTTCTCGATAGATGTAGTTAGAATTAAATTTTTCATTGCTTACTTCATTCCAAACATGCTTAATGTATATTATTGTTTAGTGAATGTTGTCGGCCATTGTTTACCCAAAATGCTTGAAAGGATGTTTTTGGCATCATTTTGAAGATGGAACAAAATAAATTGTTTTTTTCGGTGCTTCATGATTTTTCCTAACATAAAAGAAAAATGCGACACAAACTGAAAAAAAAAACAGATGCGTGTGACTCTCGCGCGGTAGAAATGAACTTCTTAGCTCCATGGTTATGTGGAATTTAATTCAAGAAAATCTCTCTTAATTAAACGAAAAAAAAAAAAAAAAAAATTTTTATATAAATTTTAATTTTAATAATAATATAATTCACTTAACAATATTAATAATAAATAATTATTAAAATAATTAATAAAAATTTAATGATAATATTGTAATATAATACACCGTTTCACTTTTCGTGACGTTCAGGCCAATTTGCCCTACCGCGCCTATAGAAGTTTCACTTCAAAAAATATGCACAGTGTATAGCGACAATGCAGTAACTAATTGTGTGTGAGTCAAATGTGGTTTAAAAAATAGTAAATTAAAAAAAATATGGTATCTGCTATGTATTGCCGATTATCATCACTGATGACAACCAAATCAAAATATATTTCTGAGATACTGAAAATATTGAAAAGCACTTTACACAAACATTTGATACAATTTAACGTTTAAATTTAACCTAACAATACAAATTACTTTTCGGACAACCTATTTATTTATTATATTCCTTATTATTGCCTTAAAGCAGTTTCTTCCAATAAATCTGCTATGTATTGCCGATTATCATCACTGATGACGTCCAAATCAAGATATATTTCTGAGATACTGAAAAGCATTTTTCACAAACATTTGATACAATTTAACGTTTAAATTTAACCTAACAATATGAAATTACTTTTCGGACAACCTATAACAAGATATTTATTTATTATATTCCTTATTATTGCCTTAAAGCAGTTTCTTCCAATAAACCTGCTATGTATTGCCGATTATCAACACTGATGACGTCCAAATCAAGATATATTTCTGAGATACTGAAAAGCACTTTTCACAAACGTTTGATACAATTTAACGTTTAAATTTAACCTAACAATACGAAATTACTTTTCGGACAACCTATTACAAGAGATTTATTAATTTTATTCCTTACTATTGCCTTAAAAATTGTCCGAAAAGTATTGCCGATTATCACTGATGACGTCCAAATCAAGATATATTTCTGAGATACTGAAAATATTGAAAAGCACTTTTCACAAACAACATTTGATACAATTTAACGTTTAAATTTAACCTAACAATACGAAATTACTTTTCGGACAACCTATTACAAGATATTTATTTATTTTATTCATTATTATTGCCTTAAAGCAGTTTCTTCCAATAAACCAGTCTTAAATACATAATTATTAACGGTATCCTCGATTGTGGTCAACTTAGGAAATAAAAATTAGATTTAAATAAAAGTAAAAAAAATTAAAATAAAATATGAATTTCAGGCTGGGATAGGAATTGTATAAAAATCAAGGATAAGAGACATTTTGAGATTAATGCTTGTCTTGTTATTTTCTTTAATATTATCGATTAAAAGATGAGTGGGTTTTTACATAAGAACTATTTACATAATTCTGGTTGGTTGTAAGAAATTACTATTTGGCAATAAGTATATATAACGGAAATGTAATAAAACATTGAGCTGGGAACAAACGGAAATGTTTTTCAACATAATTTATTTTTTCTCTTTACCTTCATCCTACGAGATTATTTAAAAGCACGCAATTAATCATTTAGCAATAAAAATATTTTAGCTTGCATGCATGCATTATAATTATGTACAATAAAAGTTCGTTAGTTAGTAAAACGATAATTCGTATTTTTCACTATTTGCTATACTTGATAAAATGTAGCATGACCCCTGTGACAATTCACAAATTTGCCCCAATACAACCTTGTAACGACGTTGAGTAATTTTAATTATTTTAGAACTTTAATATAAGCCTCGATTCTAATAAATAGCAAGTTATTTAGGTAAATACATTACATAAAACTAACAATAATGACAAATTAATACATCTTGTTACAAATTGAAAAAAATGTGGCAGTTTGTTAAAATCAAATAATATTTGGTGACGTTTGTCAAAAGTTACTACGTTAGTCTGCATTGGCTAGGGATGGGGTATACGATAATTGGATTTTCGATTTTTTTATACCTAAAATTAAATGTACGTAATTAGTATTAATTCATAGTGGATCTTGGCCTATTTAAATATAGATACAAATCATACAATACATCAGAAAGTCAGTATAATGAAAATTAGGAATTAAAACATCAGTTTAAAGATAACCAATTTTTCGATATATAAAAAAAACGATTCGATTTGTAAAAAAAAAACGATTTTACCCCATCCCTTTGAGACATGAAATTTCAAATGCCACAGGGACCATCCTACATTTTTTTAAGTATAGGTCATAAAAATGACTTTTTTTAAATCAATTGTACTGTTAATTCGAAAAACTACACATTTCGCAATTCATAATGTTTTTCGCCAAAAAGTATTTATTTCTTTCTTTGGCGACAACCGTCGTACGGGCTTTGACCTATTTATTTAAGATGTTATGTCCCAATATTGCGGAAATATGTTGACAAAACTTGATTTTTTATTTACATTATTTTGAACGTAAGAAACTTTATATCCCGACATGTTATGTCCCAACATTGCGGAGATGTTATGTCCCAACATTGCGGAAATATGTTGACAAAACTTGATTTTTTATTTACATTATTTTGAACGTAAGAAACGTTATGTCCCAACACGTTATATCCCAACATTGCGGAGATGTTATGTCCCAACATTGTGGAAATATGTTGACAAAACTTGATTTTTTATTTACATTATTTTGAACGTAAGAAACGTTATGTCCCAACATTGCGGATATGTTATGCCCCAACATTGCGGAAATATGTTGACAAAACTTGATTTTTTATTTACATTATTTTGAACGTAAGAAACGTTATGTCCCAACATGTTATATGCCAACATTGCGGAGATGTTATGTCCCAACATTGTGGAAATATGTTGACAAAACTTGATTTTTTATTTACATTATTTTGAACGTAAGAAACGTTATGTCCCAACATTGCGGATATGTTATGCCCCAACATTGCGGAAATATGTTGACAAAACTTGATTTTTTATTTACATTATTTTGAACGTAAGAAACTTTATATCCCGACATGTTATGTCCCAACATTGCGGAGATGTTATGTCCCAACATTGCGGAAATATGTTGACAAAACTTGATTTTTTATTTACATTATTTTGAACGTAAGAAACGTTATGTCCCAACACGTTATATCCCAACATTGCGGAGATGTTATGTCCCAACATTGTGGAAATATGTTGACAAAACTTGATTTTTTATTTACATTATTTTGAACGTAAGAAACGTTATGTCCCAACATTGCGGATATGTTATGCCCCAACATTGCGGAAATATGTTGACAAAACTTGATTTTTTATTTACATTATTTTGAACGTAAGAAACGTTATGTCCCAACATGTTATATGCCAACATTGCGGAGATGTTATGTCCCAACATTGTGGAAATATGTTGACAAAACTTGATTTTTTATTTACATTATTTTGAACGTAAGAAACGTTATGTCCCAACATTGCGGATATGTTATGCCCCAACATTGCGGAAATATGTTGACAAAACTTGATTTTTTATTTACATTATTTTGAACGTAAGAAACTTTATATCCCGACATGTTATGTCCCAACATTGCGGAGATGTTATGTCCCAACATTGCGGAAATATGTTGACAAAACTTGATTTTTTATTTACATTATTTTGAACGTAAGAAACGTTATGTCCCAACACGTTATATCCCAACATTGCGGAGATGTTATGTCCCAACATTGTGGAAATATGTTGACAAAACTTGATTTTTTATTTACATTATTTTGAACGTAAGAAACGTTATGTCCCAACATTGCGGATATGTTATGCCCCAACATTGCGGAAATATGTTGACAAAACTTGATTTTTTATTTACATTATTTTGAACGTAAGAAACGTTATGTCCCAACATTGCGGATATGTTATGCCCCAACATTGCGGAAATATGTTGACAAAACTTGATTTTTTATTTACATTATTTTGAACGTAAGAAACGTTATGTCCCAACATTGCGGATATGTTATGCCCCAACATTGCGGAAATATGTTGACAAAACTTGATTTTTTATTTACATTATTTTGAACGTAAGAAACGTTATGTCCCAACATGTTATATCCCAACATTGCGGAGATGTTATGTCCCAACATTGCGGAAATATGTTGACAAAACTTGATTTTTTATTTACATTATTTTGAACGTAAGAAACGTTATGTCCCAACATGTTATATCCCAACATTGCGGAGATGTTATGTCCCAACATTGTGGAAATATGTTGACAAAACTTGATTTTTTATTTACATTATTTTGAACGTAAGAAACGTTATGTCCCAACATGTTATATGCCAACATTGCGGAGATGTTATGTCCCAACATTGCGGAAATACTATATGTTGACAAAACTTGATTTTTTATTTACATTATTTTGAACGTAAGAAACGTTATGTCCCAACATGTTATATGCCAACATTGCGGAGATGTTATGTCCCAACATTGCGGAAATACTATATGTTGACAAAACTTGATTTTTTATTTACATTATTTTGAACGTAAGAAACGTTATGTCCCAACATGTTATATGCCAACATTGCGGAGATGTTATGTCCCAACATTGCGGAAATACTATATGTTGACAAAACTTGATTTTTTATTTACATTATTTTGAACGTAAGAAACTTTATATCCCGACATGTTATGTCCCAACATTGCGGAGATGTTATGTCCCAACATTGCGGAAATATGTTGACAAAACTTGATTTTTTATTTACATTATTTTGAACGTAAGAAACGTTATGTCCCAACACGTTATATCCCAACATTGCGGAGATGTTATGTCCCAACATTGTGGAAATATGTTGACAAAACTTGATTTTTTATTTACATTATTTTGAACGTAAGAAACGTTATGTCCCAACATTGCGGATATGTTATGCCCCAACATTGCGGAAATATGTTGACAAAACTTGATTTTTTATTTACATTATTTTGAACGTAAGAAACGTTATGTCCCAACATGTTATATGCCAACATTGCGGAGATGTTATGTCCCAACATTGTGGAAATATGTTGACAAAACTTGATTTTTTATTTACATTATTTTGAACGTAAGAAACGTTATGTCCCAACATTGCGGATATGTTATGCCCCAACATTGCGGAAATATGTTGACAAAACTTGATTTTTTATTTACATTATTTTGAACGTAAGAAACTTTATATCCCGACATGTTATGTCCCAACATTGCGGAGATGTTATGTCCCAACATTGCGGAAATATGTTGACAAAACTTGATTTTTTATTTACATTATTTTGAACGTAAGAAACGTTATGTCCCAACACGTTATATCCCAACATTGCGGAGATGTTATGTCCCAACATTGTGGAAATATGTTGACAAAACTTGATTTTTTATTTACATTATTTTGAACGTAAGAAACGTTATGTCCCAACATTGCGGATATGTTATGCCCCAACATTGCGGAAATATGTTGACAAAACTTGATTTTTTATTTACATTATTTTGAACGTAAGAAACGTTATGTCCCAACATTGCGGATATGTTATGCCCCAACATTGCGGAAATATGTTGACAAAACTTGATTTTTTATTTACATTATTTTGAACGTAAGAAACGTTATGTCCCAACATTGCGGATATGTTATGCCCCAACATTGCGGAAATATGTTGACAAAACTTGATTTTTTATTTACATTATTTTGAACGTAAGAAACGTTATGTCCCAACATGTTATATCCCAACATTGCGGAGATGTTATGTCCCAACATTGCGGAAATATGTTGACAAAACTTGATTTTTTATTTACATTATTTTGAACGTAAGAAACGTTATGTCCCAACATGTTATATCCCAACATTGCGGAGATGTTATGTCCCAACATTGTGGAAATATGTTGACAAAACTTGATTTTTTATTTACATTATTTTGAACGTAAGAAACGTTATGTCCCAACATGTTATATGCCAACATTGCGGAGATGTTATGTCCCAACATTGCGGAAATACTATATGTTGACAAAACTTGATTTTTTATTTACATTATTTTGAACGTTTGAACGTAAGGACTTGATTTACATTATTTTGAACGTAAGAAAAAATGGCCGCGATGTTGCCAGCCATTGGAAAGTGTAGCGCAATTATTTTTAGTGATCATGCAATCGATGTTTTAATGTGAAATTTGATTGTCTGAATTTCTAATTAACGAACTTTTACTGAATGACTAAAAGCAAACTATTAAAAATGCATGTACATATAATTAATTACATGACAATGTTGGCATTTATATTTATCATGGAAATATGCAAAACGTCCATCAATATTCATAATGGCTTAGTACTAACATGTGTATGTTAAGTATTTGCCTATTAATTGGATTATTGCATTACGCCCTAAATAGGGGCAATAAATTATAGAATATTAACTTTTATCAGTAAGGGCAAGGTAAAAAAGTAACTGACATATGAATGTGAAATGCAATGTAAAGAATGTTTGATATGTTGTCGAAGCAATAAAGATATCTGTTTATGATATTTATTAAGATAATACTTTCTTAATTAACCCTGAGAGATCGGCGCACTGCTATAGCAGTGGAAGAAATTTGTTCTACCCTTGTATTCTAAATGAATATTATTCATTTAGAATACAAGGGTACATATTCTAAAATATATTTATGTTGTAAAAATATATTTTTTTTGTTTTTTTGTTGTTTAAAATAAATATTTATCACGAACGTCCGAATCGTAAATATATCTCGGCACTAGATAGACAATTATATTTTTTTCTCGTAGCACTCTCAGGGTTAATGTCATAAATACATATTTAGAAGGGTAGAAAAATACACGCATTTGGGTAATTTTCTATGGCGTTTTTTTCAATTAAAAAAAAAAGGATTCCAATCTGGTTGACACTTTAGGCCTCTTTAACATCTTGCTGGTTAGTTGGAAGAGATTACGACATGGCAATAAGCTCGCCAAGTTGTAATGTAGACACCGAAATTGTCATAAAAAATTGAGGGATCAGGGTACTTGATGTTGATGCCAACGGAGATGACTATGTAAGCCAATATGTGATAGGTACTATATATCCTGTCGCATATATCTATAGATACGTATGGTTGCGAGACATGGACGCTCACAGTAAAGAACACACAAAAGCTCCAGACCGCACAAAGGAGCATGGAGATATGTATGTTGGGATATACTAATAGAGACCGTAAACGAAACACCTGGATTCGCAATATAACAAAGGTAGAAGACGTTATAAAGGTGTGCAAAAGAATGAAGTGGCAATGGGCCGGACACGTAGTCAGAATGTCAGACTCCCGATTGACATCCGAAATAATCCAATGGTACCCAAGGGCATAAAGAGGCCCAGAAGAAGACCGAAGGTACGCTGGATAGATGAAATCAGGAAGTATGGCAGCATCATAAGGCATCAACGAGCAAAAAACCGAACTATTTGGAGTCAGCTTGGAGAGACCTTCATCCAGCAGTGGATCGACCCTGGTTGACAATGATGATGCTGATGACGATATACCTATAGAACAAGAAGCTTCAGTACTTGCAGCTTGTCTGCTTCTTTTTTATTCATTAGATCCCTGATAATTAGCAACAATTTGATGGCATCTGGTGCCGTTTGCTTCCTGTTGTGTAGAGTATTAATGTTTCTAAGCGTCTCATGCAGTACGTTTTTACATCTCTTGCGTTGCCCACCGTACTTTCTTCTGCCTTCCATCCCCTCACCAAAGAGGGTATTTCTTGTCTCGTCTTCTCTTTCTATTGAGTCCCTAATAACTAGCAAAAAGGAGAGACAAGAAGTATGATAGATAAAATGATGATAAACCAAAGAAGAATGATGAAGTAAATAACGGTGAGAGGAGACAGTTACCTGCACTCGCTGGCACTGTATGAGGCTCTGCGTGTGCGTGAGGATACGCAGCACCATGTGCTCGATGGTACTCTGCTCTTCGAAAATCATGCGCGCCAGGTCCAGCAGCACCTGGTTCCGTTTCACCTCCAGCTGCGACCGCTCGTACAGCTGCGCGTTCCGTAGCCCGATCCCACAGAACTGTAAGTAACCAGCGAACACCAGCTCATCGTTGCTCGTGAAAGGGGAATCATGTTGTTTGTTGATAACCTGCAAACAAGACATAAGGAAACTCTTGACTATTGTACAGCGACACAACAGAGTATAAAAAAGATAGCAGCGACGATGGAACGTTACGGAAGAAGGAAAATAGCTCATAGCACAGTAGATGTCTTAATAAAGTGGCTAAAAAGTCTGGAGTTCTAATAGTCCACAACTAGTATCAATGAGTGTTCATTATGTACATGACGAGATGTATGTATGTGGAGGAGGCGAAAGTTGTATGCTTGAATAGTATTTCTATTCAAGTTTACAACTTTCGCCTCCTGCACATTCGTATACCTCTTCATGTACACTTTTCTATTATTAAAAGGGTATTCTCCTCTAGAAATTAAATAAAATTGTTTTTTTTTGCATATTCTTAAAGTTTAGACCTTTAAAAATATGCTCTCAAAAGGAAATTAAAAAATTCTCAATATTTACGAAGTTATAGCTATAAATGAGGAAGCAATTACGCCGCACCGGAATGACTCCGACAATAATGTCAAAACTTTAAACGCGTTTTTCTCGAAACTACTTTTTTCGACCTGGTCGACATAAAATCTCAAGTTTTATCCAACCGATTACCTTCAAATTTGGTATGAAACTTAAATAAATATTTTTATATCGTCCCTACTTTGAAAAATATAAAAATATTTTTGTTACTATTTAAAAAAAAAAAAATAAAAAAAGGGTAAAAAAATGCTTCTATAAACTTTCGTAATTTTTTCTGTCTACATGTTATTCACTCTCGCAACAGGTAATTTTGACTATTTCTTCTGACAAGTACCGTATGTTATGATTATTTTCTTGCATGTTGTTGTAAGTCTTTCAGTCAGCCGTGAATAGCGTCGCTTCCTCACCCATAGCGGTTTTTTAGAATGAATATACCTACGTCACACACTGGCACACATTTGATTGTATCGGTGAATTTATTCCCGATTTTCACAAAATATCTCTGATGTGGCCGATAAATGCTAATTATTATTAATATTATTTTTTTCATTCAATGCGTAAATGTATTACGTATGAATACCTAAAATATGAACCCAGTATTTATTATATTTAAAGAGATATTAAAGTTTTTAGAAGCAATGTGTACTAGTTACACATCACAGGGAAGGAAGCGTTAAAAATAAATAGGGATTTTAGATCTTGTTTAGTGTAATACCGACCTGCGCCACTCCGATGACGTCACCGTTGAAGTCCTTGATGGGCATACACAGCAGGGTGCGGGTCCTGTAGCCGGTTTGCACGTCTATGTCGTGGTTGAATCGCTCATCCTGCGGATAAAAAAAAACAACATATATGAGAAAACATCATAACAATAATTATCCAGATCTATCTGGAACGTGCTGAAGTTTATCCGAAGTGAAAAAAATATTGTTAAATTTAAAAACAGATGTCGCCACATTATTGTCCATAATAATTTAGATAGTGTTGATTTGCAATAACAGATGTCGCATTATTTTATTTTTTTGTAAATAAAATAAATAATTGGGTACCAACGGTAATTGAACCCTCAATCGACGGGTTGAAAGTCAGACATCTTACCAACTACTTAGTTATTTTATGGTTATATTGATTGATTTTTTTGCCACATATATTTTTTTCTGAATAATGTTGAGATAAAACAGTTTTAATTAAGAGTATAAATGAGGGGCCCTGGCTTTTATTTTGAGATTTCTAAGATGATAAAATGTACAAAATAGTATTTCTGCTGAGATGTTAATATTTATGTTACAAAATAGTATTTCTGCTAAGATGATAATACTATATGTATGTTACAAAATAGTATTTCTGCTAAGATGATAATATGTACAAAATAGTATTTCTGCTAAGATGTTAATATGTATGTTACAAAATAGTATTTCTGCTAAGATGATAATACGAGTATGTACAAAATAGTATTTCTGCTAAGATGATAATATGTACAAAACAGTATTTCTGCTAAGATGATAATATGTACGTTACAAAATAGTATTTTGCTTTCAAGTGAAATTTGGACGTAGAAAAATACTGATAGAAGCCGAATTAATGCTGTATAAATGCGTGCATTGAGAATAATGCATGAAGTGACAATTCATGACAGAAACGGAATGAAGTGATAAGGGATGAATCGGAACTTAAGGAAACAAAGAAAAAATGGTACCAAATAGAAACAACAAACGAGGCTGGCGAGGCTTAGTGGAAAAGATGGATAATGCTAAAGTTCCCTACGTGGTCAGTTCAATTCACCCTTCTTTTAGAGTTCCACAAGGGAGCACAGGGAGGCCACCAGTCTTCTCCATTCAGAGCGGTTTTGGGCGGTGTTGGTAATTTTCCTCCACGACATTCCTAACGCTCTGACTTCCTTGTCATAGGAACGGTACACCGTGAGAGAGGGTCTTCCAGGCAATCGGAACCCAATGGACAGAAAAACAGCGCCATCCTCGGCCAACTATCATCGGGCATTCTCTGAACATGTCCCAGCCAGGACCACCGCCTCTCCCGAATTACAGAGACGACAGACCCCTGCCGGGTGCGCCGGCGTACAGCGTTGTTTGTTATGTGGTCATACCACCTGATTCCCAATATCCTCCTGAGACACCTGTTTTTAAAACTAAGTATCTTGCATACACAACTATATGTCACCTACACGTTACGGGGCTGTGTAAAGGGGGACAACCCGCACTGCACCAATCCAGCCCATTGTGTCATTTCGTACTTTTTTTACACGCATATTTATAATTCCAAAAAAAAACAATATCACAAATCTGAATAAAATGTTTATTTTCTCCATTGTAACTCATTCATTTTCGTGTTCGAACCATCAATTATGCCACGTGTTTTCAGTAGGAGGTAAAATAGATATCATTCGCACCAATCAGGTCCGTCTCAGAGCATGTAGTCCCGATATTCGGACAATTTAGCACGTGTTGTGAATACTGTGTAACCCCACAATCACATTCAGTGTTATGTCCGCTCAAGAAACACAATATTTGCATCTTCACCTTGGTCTCCAGGTGTCGTCTATTCTGAGAGCTTCTCCAGCCGCAGGTGTTTTTTTCAACTTCAGAAAACACGATTTATTTGAAGGAATTATCAGTTCTTGCGCTGGTTTTAAGAAACTATTCCTAGATTTTAATCTCCATATTGCTAGCTGGTGACCATGTAAGGAGTGTCTTGGGCCCAAGACTTATATTGTTCTTTTTATGTCAGTTACAACATTTCTACGGCTCTCAGGTGGGGCGATACCGATCAACTGGTATATTACTAAATAACCTTACTTAACCCTTCCCTTACGGTGTTAACATTGAAACGCGTGCTCCGGTGTTGGATAGTGAGTACGCGATCAAAAATTAGCGATTTTAAATCGGCAAAATAAGAACATTCATAGATAATCCCCTTAATTAATTATAATTGAAGTTAAAAATTATAATAATTGAGATTTATTTGCTGAAAACATTAAAAAACCATCTGGCAACGCTCACGGAACGGGCGTACGTCTAATCTATTGGCAAGTCCAGAAGATACTGCGGCGCGGAGCGGTACCCCGGCGTGGCTTACGTTTGCGACGATTGAGCTCCTCGCAATTCAGTAGAGTATGCAAGAGTGAGATGCGAATATAGTGTCGCGCTTCCCGCATACTCTTCACCTATCGTCAAGACGAGGCACTCGCAGCGTTTAAATGCGAATTTGTTTTCGATCTTTACAAAACACCTACGATGTAGTCGATAAATTCTGATTATTATTAATATTATTTTTTAAATCAATGCGTAAATATATTATGGAGGAATACCTAAGATCTTAACCTTGTATTTATTATATTTATAGAGATATTGATGGTTATTAGAAGCAACGTGTAGAAGATACCCAACACAGGGAAGGAAAGGTTAAGGAAAGAAAGAAAATAATTGGTAGCAAATAGAAACAACAAACGAGGCAGGCGAGGCTTAGTGGAAAGGATGGATAATACTCGTATAAAAGTTCCCTACGTGGTAATGCATGAAATACCCGCTGGCAGCCGTCCCCCAGGAAGACCTCTAAAAAATGGAAGAATAGCTGGTAGTCAATATCTCAATAGAAGCAGTCGAGATTACATACAACCTTAAAAAAATGAAAAAAAGCAGAAGAAAAAGAAGTTACTCTACGAGTATAAAATGCCAGAAAAATAACGCCCACCCAACTGAAAACAGGATGTATATTAAATGATTAATTTTTTTCGCAAAAAAAACTACATTAATCCCTCGATAACCGCGGTTTTGAGTTGGAAGGTAAAGCAATTTTGTCAATTGAGATTTTTTTTTAAATAGTTTCGAATTTCTTGGATAGAATTTTCGCTGCTTACTTCATTCAAAACTGACAACCTCTGTTGCCTAGATGGTAAGACACCTGACTTCCAACGCGGAGCTTGCGGATTCGATTCCCGTTGGAAGGTTTCTAGACTAGTTTTCACTTATTGCACATTGAACATCTTTCTAGTTGGGTCGGAAGAGATTACTACATAACAATAAGACCGTCAGATCATACTGGATACAACGTAATTAAACAATACAATGTGTTATATATTATTATGAAATGTAATATTGTAATTTGTTTTATCAGACACTGTTTATTCCACTTTTTTGTAACGGTATAAACCTACCGGTCTCAAGGTTTTCCCCTCATCATCAGGGAGCATAAACAAGACTGAATTCTGTTCGAACTGATACCGAGATACACGCTTCTAACGGTAAATATTCGGGTTGAGGACTGGGGGTTGAGGGAGGGATGAGACAATCTTGGCAAGCAGCGGAGAGATTCTTGGGATATATGACTTGGTTTTTGGGATATATGACATTTCAACTTGTGAAACATTTAAAAATAAATTCACAAACAGAGCGAAAACTAATTTGAAGTCATTTTACGTAGCCATGTGTAAAAAATTACAGTAGACTCTCGATTATCCGGGGTTGCATTAACCGGGTTTGCGGATTGTCCGGGGCAGAAATAAAATTCGATTTTTCAATAGTATTTAATAATTATTCATCAGCTTAATTTGTTTAATCAAACACTGTTTATTCAACTTTATAAAGTAGAATAAACAGTGTTTGACTAAAAAATTACAATGTCTTACAAACTAAATAAATTACAATGTCTTACAAACAAATTACAAACATCCACACTGTAAATATCTTAACTATTTCATCAGCGATATAATTTTTTTACTGGTTCGGGTTATCCGCATCCGGTTAATGCGACTTCGGTTACAGAACAGGAGAGTCTACTATCCTAATGCTTTTTTACTGGTCCGGGTTACCCGCACCCGGTTAATGCGACTTTGGTTAGAGAACAGGTGAGTCTACTGTCCTAATGCTTTTTTATATTCCCATTAATCCCTATTTTCTATGAACCTGTCTCGCCAACCACGTTTTGCCAACCGTCACTTTTTTAAAAAACCTATCCCCCGCGGTTCGTAAGGGAAAAAAATAAATAAATAAAAATAATTTTTTTTTTTTTTCAAAACATACTTAGCCCAATTACTTTGAAAATACAAAACATCAAAAGAGAAGAAAAATTACAAAGAGGAAAAAAATAAGTTAAAAAATTATATAAAATAAAAAATAATGCATATGCATACAAACGAGTATATACACACAAACATATTACACACATATATTCACAGTCATTTAGGTATGTTGATGAGTGCCTTCTAACGCGCTCAATCTAAGAAGAAAATTTACTTTTGCTTTTGGTAATGTGATATGAAATATGTCAATATCCGAAGCAGTCCCGTTCAGAAGAGTTAAGGCCCTTCCAACAGGCATAGCGGCTGGGAGGCCCCGTTCTTGCGTATGTTAATGAGAACAGTTCTTGCCGGCGCAGTCTAGTGTAATTGTTAGGAACATTTAACGCTAATCTTTGTAGTAATGCTGGACAGCTCACAACTCCTCGAACGAGTTTGACAACGTATACCAGGAGACGCACATATATTGCACATACATTATATATTGCATTATATACGCACATACATTATATATTGATAAGGCAAAGAGCATTCCACCAAATACTGTTTATCGATGGCTTTTTCGTAAATTGCAACAGCACTTATCTATTTTTCCTTTTACCGAATCACGCGATCACCATATCAGCTTTCCGTATGTTTTTATTACAAGTTCATCACGAACACTTCGGATAATAATATTTAACCTTAATTGATAAACGTTTAAAACCTTTTCCCTGCCAGGCATGGAATAAGAAGTGTGTAAATGTAGACCAGGCTTTTGAAACATTTTTGTTTTAAACAAATATTTAAAGCAGTAATAATGAGAATATCAAGAGAATTTAACAGTACCGATATCCTTCGAAACTTATATAATTATCTAATTAGAACCAAATTAGAATATGCATCTACAATTTGGGCTCCTCATCGGCTCAAATATAAAAACAATATAGAACAAATACAACAAAAAATCCTCAGATATCTATGGTACAGAACCAAGGGCGATTATCCAAAATATGCTCACCATGTCGAACTTCTCACGGTGTGTAACTATAGAAACCTCGAAACAAGAAGGCAAGAATCCATTGCGATATTCCTAATAAAGGTTTTTCAAGGTGGCTTTAACTGTCCCGCGATTCTAGAAACACTAAGTTTATATGCACCTAATAAATATAGCTGTGCAAGGAATCACCTTCTGTTCTACATACCAACTTACAGGACGAATATCATGGCTAAACACTCAGTCACGCGTGGTATATTACCTTGATCAAAAAGTTTTAGGACCAGCCACCGTGTGGCGCTGTCAGTCACTCGATTGGAATTTTTTTTTTGTTAGGTTACCATATCTATAACTGACACTTCCCTTCAAGTTTCAGCGTCATAGCTTGACATTTTTAAAAGTTACGCTGTACTGAGTATATCTACCTTTGTGAGTGTTTTCGATTTAGAAAGTTTGAAAATGGCATCAACTGTGCATCAACGAGTTTGCATTAAATTTTGTGTGGAAAACGGATTTAACTTGGAAATGTTGGAGAAGTGTTTTTCGGTGGCACGAACGTTTCAGAAGTGGTCGTGAGTCGGTCGAGGATGACGAACGCAGTGGCAATCGAAAACCGATGAAAACATCGATAAAATCAAAGAAATATCGGCTGAAAACCGCAAATTGACAATAAGGAAGCTGGCAGAGGACTTGAACATCGCTTATGGATCCGCTCAAGACATTTTGGTTAGTGATTTGGGCCTCAGACGTGTCGCTGCAAAACTTCATGCAAAAAAAGGACCGCATTGAAATCGCGAAATACATGATTTCCATGAGTTTTTGACCAAAAACAACACGAATACTATCCAGCAGCCTTTGAATTCACCTGATCTGGCTCCCTGACTTGATCTGGCGTAAGTGCGTTGCAGTCGATGGGGAGTACTGACCATATCGATTTTGATGAATAAACTTGTATTTTTGATTTTATGAATAAAGTCCTAAAACTTTTTGATCAAGGTAGTAGAGATATTGAACCAACTGAATGACACGGTTGATATATTCTCTGTACCGCCTAGCAGTATGAGCAGAATCCTGGCTGATATTATTCCTAACGAATAAGCTAACGCTAGAAGCAGACCCTCTTTGTGTAACAGGAGAAATCCGTGCAAAGTGGATAAAAAAAATATAAGGTGATTATTCACGGTTTGTTGACATTCTGTTATGTTTTAAGTCCCTTTTTGGTTAAATTCGATGGATTTTACAGCTTCTAAATTAAATCCAAGGTTGTCACTATCATATATTAAGAAATGTAAACTATTATACATTACGCAATACACAAAGTCCATTCCATCATTTACATATAACACAAATGTCTTTCAAATTGAGCGTTTTTTTAATTCTTGGATAAAACACGGATGGGTCGCGAACTTGCCTGGGTCTTGTGACATTTGAGAAGTATAATGTATGACATTTATAACAATGGAGTCGTATATAATACAACAACGCGTTCAACTTGTTGAATTATTTTATGTATTGTAATCTCCGGAAACTGTGATGTTAATTGGCCACCAAGATCAAGTGATCTGACACCGTTGGACTATTTTCTCTGAGGTTACGTGAAAAGTTAGGTCAATAAGAATGACCCCCGATCAATTCCTGAGCTGAAGGATGAAATTATTCGCGTTATCGGTGAGTTAGAACCGCAATTATCCCAAAATGTCATCGCAAATTTTGACAAAAGAGTGGACATCTGTGGAGCTGCAAGGGGTGGACATTTGGCGTATATTGTTTTTAGTGTTTAAATGTCATATATTATACTTTGATGACCAATAAAAAGTTTTTTGAAATTAAAGCGAATTGTGTATTTTATTCAATAATAAAAAAAAATAGAATAAAAAAAACCGCTCAATTTGAAAGACCCGAAAGATTATTACTAATGTATAAGCAATACGTGTTTATACTAACTATATTAACAAAGATTTTGAATATAAAAAGGCAAAAAAAATATTAAATGACCGTTAAAATTCATATTTTTAATTAAACGTTTACAACTCAGATAAATTATACAAAAATAATTGCAAAAATAACTAATAAATTATAAGGAAACGACACAACAATTGAATGGTGGAAGTAAAATAGGCACTAAGTACCAAAAAATATAATTTGAAACTAAGTATGCAGTTTCGTTCTATATGCCAAGGCTATTAACCTTAATACTGCACCAAGTTCCTGCAGAGCCTCATTCTATTCAAAATACTGATCTGAACATTGCAAGTTCGCTAAGTGCCACCCCCTATTGTCATTTTAAAAGGCACTAAATACCACGCGCGAATAACGTCAGTTTGTACTTAAATGGCTTACCAAGAAGTGCATGCGTTGTGTGAACTCCCTAAAGAACTCAAGAAAAAAAAGTGTTTTAGTGAAGACAGTGCAAATAAAAGAAGAAAATCTCAAGGACTGGCAAATGCTTCAACATCACAGAACATCATTCCAGCAAAAAATCCACCAGTAAACGAGGTATAATTAATTTTGTTTTAAATTAGTAAAGTTCCCTTTCGAGCCATGTTGCCGGGCTAGTAGCTTTAACGTTAGTGGCATATCACCAGGCCAGTTTGACATTTGAGAATGCGCGTGGCACTTAGCTTTCATAAACCACAACTGCATTGGACTTAGTGCCGTTCATAGGAAATTACGCTTGGTACTTAGGAGTTGACAAAAATTTGGCTTTTCAAATTTTATTAGAAGAAGAACATAAAGCTTTCAGTTTTATTTTTAATGAAGAAAATAAAAGCTAGATATACTCTAATGATTTCTCTAAAAAAATCCAATAAAAGCTTTAATCTGACGTTATTATTCACAATTTCTTCTTTTCCTCAAATTGGCGGCCATGGTACTTAGTGCTTTATTTGATTCAACCATTCAATTATTGATGCGCCGGCAGTCAAATGGATCACTTAAAAAAAGGACAATATCTCCATCAAAAATTATCTTAACAGGAGAAAAAATATTCAATAATCTCCAAAGATGGCAGTATCTGTAATAATTGTAAAATATAGCATAACTATATGTCAAATTGGTAAAATAAACTTCAAAATATGAATACGAATATAATCATACTTGACCTGTGCGGTACGGATTTATTAGGCGATAATTCCGTAAAACTGTTAAAATTATTTAGCTTTTTAGTTCTGTTATGTGTGGAACGTGAAAAGTTGACGTATTCTATAATTAAAGTTCAGAGCTCGTCTAAGCTACATTAGATTCCTGAGGGGTTGTGATTTCCCATGTCATGGCAGTTTGGAATTTTCCGTGAAAAATCCTATTTTTGTGGGATTTTGTGGATTCCTACTCGTGTCTACCTAGCGTGACCCATAAACAACGAAGCACAACGTAAACAGTTGTCCATTTTACTCTATTTTGGCAGAACTTGGAGCTATTCACCATGTCACGGTATATATTACTAGTATACTCGTATAAGATGTAGGTAGTATCGCTCGTCAACCTGTTCTGCACGAGAGCGCCAAGGAGAAGAATTAAAAGATGGTTTAGACGAAGCTTAAGAACAGAGAAGGAAACAAAAATAATAATGGTAAGTAAAGCTGAACTCAGTTCAGTGTTTTAAGGTGCTAAACTCTTCTTCGTCTAAGGGCCTGTCCAGATGAGGCGTTTTACGCGCGATTTAGATACGGCGTTTCAAAATAATTAAGGTAAATTGATCTAGATTCTTTCGAATTAATTAATCTTGGTGGGAAGACTTTGCGTGATCGTGTAAGGAACACCATAATCCGAGAGGTCTGTGAGGTCCAAGATGTGGTCAGATGGGGACGACAGCGTCGACGATACTGGTACCAACATGTACAGAGAATGAATTCCATACATAGCTCTGCATGGGGTACCGGATGGACGGCGTCCACCAGGGAGACCCCCGAAAACGATGGAGAGATAGCTGGAGCTCAGCATCACAGGAGGACAATCCTGCAATAACAGACTCTTGAGTCTATAGAAAGTTTAAGAAGAAGACGAAGATCTAGCTTCGCGGTATTGATGAAATTCACAAACATATATGTTGATGTAAAATGTCTTCTTCCTCCCTGCTTCATCTTAATTCATCCCAATTCATCTTAATTAATTCGAAACGCGCTACTCGAATCGCGCGTAAAACGCCTCATGTTGACAGGGTCTAACTCAACACATCAGCCTTCAGTTTACACTTATTTCTAATCACTTCATTCTGTATTATATCATACACTGTTATGTATTATTTTAAGTATACACGTTTCTTCAGACTTTATTCCGCTTTTTTCACTTTTGTTCTACGTTCACATTTTTCATTCACATACATCATAAATATTTAAAGATGTATAATTTTTGTCATAAATATTAAAAAATTGATCTATTGCGAGTGGTAAGTCGCATCGAAGGGAGGGGAGGGGGGAGTCGTAACCCACCGGTTGGGTACCACTTGTTTAGAGTATTTCCTTTGATTGCCTTCCACCCGCACCCCCACACCACTCAACTGCCTTCCCTCATTGCAGAGTGCGCATCCTCCCCGTCTTGTAGCGCCAGCAAGGCTCTCAGATAGATTTGCGACAAGAGTCTACTTAGCCTGCTCCACTTTTATCTTTAAACTGCATTATTTTACAATATAATGAAATGTTTCAATTATTGAATCGAGTTTTTCCTTAAGCATTTTTAGCGAGACGTACACGCGAGATAACGATTTTTTCCATGTTATACGTATTTTCCCTTTAAGTATTCAATCATTAACATTTTGTAATGGGTATGGTACAGTCTCAGACATATTTGAAGAACATTTTAATATCTATAAAAGTTTTCTGAGGGAGCGTTTTTATGTATCCAAAATATAAATCGGGCGTCAGTTATGTGTTGTTTATATTCTTAAACACATTATTTTTCAGTGAAACTTCTATAGGCGCGGTAGAGCATGAACGTCACGAAAAGTGAAACGCTTCCTTTTTGGACAAAATACCAATGATTATGAGTGGTTATTTCAACATCAACTTCAACTCAGACGAAGCTCAACCATTAAGAAGATTTTTTTATGAAAATTTTTATTTAAAATTGAATACTGACAAAGGTCAGTCTACAGCCAGATAAGGCACTACCATCGACGCAGTATTCTCGCGTCATTTAGAAAATTTACACTCTAAATTGTTTGTATCATACTTCAGCTATCATCAACCTATAATTTCTTTCTTGGAGTATGAATCTATGGAAATTGATGAATAAATTTAAAAAATAATATTTTTTTATTTAATTTAGAGAGATTTTCTTGAATTAAATTCCATATAACCATTTCCTAATCCTAAAAATAAAAATAATAAAATTCGTTAATAAATGGAAAAAAAGCAATGCATAAAATCAACTTTTCCTAGGAGCTAAGAAGTTTCACTACTACCGCGCGAGAGTCTCGCGCATCTGCTTTTTTGTTTGGGAGTTAATGGGCGTTTTTAAAAATTAAAGAATGAATGCCCATTATTCGTGATGAGTATAATAGAAGGCTAAATACGAAATTGGGCATTAGGGCACATGACGTTGGTGCTACAGAAGAAGGCTATGTAAGTCAATTTGTGACTTGAAGATCTTGTAGCGTACAGAACAAGAAGCTTCAGTACTTGCAGCTTTCCTGCATCATTATCCTCCACTGGGTGTATGATAACAAGCAACAGTTCAACGTAATTTGGCTCTATATGCTGCTGTTTGCTACCTGTTGTGCTAAGCATTAATGTGTTTAATCATTGTTATGTAGTCTTCTTCTTCTTGGTTTAGGTCGTATGATCTGTTTGTGACGGTGGGCTGTCATGGGATGATGACGTCCAGCTGTCCTTCCACCTTTTCGGGGGCCTTCCTTGTAATCTCCTGCTGTTAGGGTTTTCAATCTTAGCGATTCTTGCCAGTCTTATATCCTCCATGCGGTCCACATGATCCCTCCAGAAGCACCTTCTGCTTCTTCCCCACCTCATCATGTCTTCAACGCCACAGACAAACCGTATCGTCTCATTTCTCATCCGATCTTTAAGAGTTCTGCCTGCGATGGAGCGTAGGGTTCTCATTTCCGCCCCTCTGAGAAGGTTTTTTTGTCCTGTTGGTATCAGCTCTCACTTCTATCCCATATGTCATGATGAGGCGGACGCATGTTTTATATATCCTGACCTTACTTTTGGTTAGCATGTTTTTGTTTCTCCATATAGTGTCTCGCAGGCAGCCAGCCAAAGCTGTCGCTTTATTAGTTTGTGCTCATACTTCACTATATAGGTCCCTGTTGCTGGAGATCTCTACACCTAGGTAAGCGAATCGCATGACTTGCTCGATGGGTACGTTATCGATGATCAGTTTGCATTTTTATGTAGTACGTCCGTATATCTCTTGCGCTGCCTTCCGTGAGTTCACCAAAGTGGACATTTCTTAGGAGTTTGTATTCAGATATACGAGCTACGTGTCCTGATACAAGAATCTTGGTACAACAGCAGTTAGCTCTGCTCAACACTTGATCATTTGATACTTCTGAATCTTCATTTTTTTGGCTAAGGCACTTCTACTGACATTTTACGAGGGCCCTAAAGTGTCGTTTAGGCCAGCTGTCGGCAACCTATGACCCGTTGCCACTAGGTGGCACGCGGAAGATTTTTTGGTGGCAGGGTATAAAGAATGACAAATAATTAAATTCTTCAGTATAATTGAAATCAAATTAGTGTAACTGAATGAACTGAAGAATTTCAGTATTTTAGTAGCACTAGTTTGATTTGAATGACATTGGGGGTGATCGCCCCCTTCCCCATACAATTTCCAAATAACATGCATAATTTCGTCTGTTTGTTTCTTCAAAATATCTATGATTCCAATAGGTATGTTACCTAATTAAGAATATTTGTCAATATTTGTATTTATTTTGAATTTACATATTTATTTCATAAATGTCAAAAATGAAAAAAAAAAACTCTGTTCGTATTTTTTTGCTTTAATTTTCGTCAGCGCAGATTTCAATATTAAATGTTGCACAAGATAATGCAATGCATAATCCGTAGTCCTTTTATCTTTTTCAATCCTTAATTAAAAGTGATTAAAATGAAAAGTTTGATATCTAGTGAAATATTTAATATCGAGTACTGTACAAACTTATTAATTTGAGTAAGTAAAGTAAATGACTAGGGGGGAGACGGTTTTAAAAGTTTTTGGTAAAGGGGGCTGCGGCCGAAAAAAGTTTGGGAATTCTTGATTTATACTTTTCTTGGATGTTAATGTGTAACGCACCGGTGCGTTCGTACTAAGTTGAGATAAGTTAGATTCACATACTCGCTTACAGATTAATGTTTTAATAGTTTACTTTTTGCAACATCTCAAATTATTGTTAAGTCAGTAATTAATTATTGTTAATTAATTACTGAGTCTGCATCTTCCCTTCCTCTCGATGGCACTACCATCGAGAGGAAGGGAAGATGCAGACTCAGCGGACACACATGACACGCATGGCAACTAATGAAATGTTCACCATCCCTAGAGTTAAAACCTCTTTTGCCCAAAGGCAATATGCTTATTTGGCTCCCATTACATACAATGGCGTGCCGACTTAAATAAAGGTAAAGGTAGGAAAACCATTTAGACAGTCGATCGGAGCGTGGTTGTTATTGCGACAGGATTTTGAGTACTTGGGCTTTCAGGATGAATGACGAGTGGAAGGGATTTATGTGAGATTTGTGATTGTGTGCGGTATAGTGTGGGATGAATATTTTTGGTCTTTCTGGAGTGATGATGTGTGAGGAGTTGAATTTCGCAAGATGTTTCCAGTTGTAGTTGAGTGTCACTGTTTGTCAGGTTGATGAGAGCGTGCAACGGGGTTTTGTTTTTGTGTAATCAAAAATCGGAAAGAAGTATTGATTTATTTTTTTCATGCTAAATATCCTCAGTGAGATACAGGCAAAAGCCTAGTTTACTGGGGATACGACAAATGAAAGGCAACAAACCTAGATCCATAAAAATTGTATGTCCAAATCAAATTATCTGTTATTTTTCTCAAATTGTGTATATTTCTTGTCATGTGTAATAATAAATAAATAAATAAATTGTATTCACGCGCATTAATAGGTTAGTCAAAAGTTTTTGAAAGCGACATCTATGGAGCAGTAGAAAACCAAAAATTCTACGCCATTTTAATATTTCATCTTTCATAAGAACGTACTCAAAATTTCATTTCGATCTGTCAATTCATTCTTTGTTTACAAGACATTTGAAGTTGACGTGTCAGTGTATTTTTTAACAATGGAAAAATCCGAATATCGTGCAGTGATTAAATTCTTTGTTTTGGAAGGTTTATCGGCTACTGAGATCCATGCAAAGATGGTGAAAGTATTAAAGGAGTCTTCTCCTTCATTTCCAACCGTTCACCGATGGGTTTTGGAGTTTAAGCGTGGCCGTACAAGCGTTGAAGACGATCCACGCTCAGGACGTCCAAAAAGTGCATCAACACCAGAAATCATAGCGAAAATACAGGATATGGTTTTGAAAGATCATCGATCGACTGTGGATGTGATAGCTGACACCATAGGCATCTCACATGGAACAACATGGCATATTTTGGCTGAAGTTTTGGGTTTCAAAAAACTGTGTGCACAATGGGTGCCGCATTTGCTAACAATGCAACAAAAACACGTTCGAATGCGACTTTTTGAGCAACATTTGGAGCAATTTCGAAAGGATAAAAAGGATTTTCTGCGTCGATTCATCACTATGGATGAGACTTGGGTCTACCACCATGATCCTGAATCAAAACAAGAGGCTAAGGAGTGGTGTGAACCAGGCACTTTGGCTCCGAAGCGAGTTCGTGTCCAGAAATCGGCCAAGAAGGTGTTAGCGTCAGTTTTTTGGGATGCAAAAGGAATTTTATTGATAGATTATCTCCAAACTGGTAAGACAATCAACTCTGATTATTATTGTGACCTTTTGGACCAGTTGGATGAAAAAATTTGTGAAAAAAGACCCGGTTTGCAGAAGAAAAAAATCATTTTTCATCAAGACAATGCACCTGCTCACACAGCTCAAAAAACCATCGCGAAAATCAGTGAATTGGGGTATGAATTGTTGCAGCATCCACCCTATTCGCCAGATTAAGCTCCCTCTGACTTCTGGCTGTTCTCACACCTCAAAAAATTGGAAAGCATTTTTCATCAAACGATGAGGTTATAGCCGTCGTAGAGGAGTATTTTGCAGGCCTTCCAGAAAGTCACTTCCGTGATGGGACAACAAAGTTAGAAGATCGTTGGACCAAGTGTATTGATCTTATGGGAGACTATACTGAGCAATAAAAGTGATTTACCCCCAAAAAAAAATGTATTTTCATTTCCGCTTTCAAAACTTTTTGACTAACCTATATATTTTGATTAACATGTTATAAATATTGTAATTGTTCATTTCGGCTGCATATTGTAAAATTAAATAAATAAATAAAACTGGAGAGTAAATAAATATATGTTATTTGAACTGTATAATATGGAAAATAATATTAATAAATATTATTCCGCAATTTCCATTATTCCTAAAACGTTTAAATAACTCGATGTTGAATTAAACAATGCGAGAAATTTCAATAAGATTTCTTAAATTTGGCATTTCAAAGAAATATTAATTTACTCTCCGATTGGAAACCGCCGCGCCGGTTCGCTATTGAAATGCGATTTCCATCGTGAAATAATTAACACCTCTTGAAGGAGTTTTTGGACAAGGACAATTCGGGGAATGATTAAACCGGTTCTGGAAATAGAGATAGGGAAAACCGTCAATATTGAAATCCTGCTCAATTACTGGAATATTTTATTTTATGCTGAGGGAGAAAATAAATTCGTCGCTGTACTCATTGAATTGAAGTAAAACTCTTTAGGGATAAAAAAAGTTTTAATACAAATAAACAAATTCTTTGCAAATCAATATACTCGTAAATAGAGAAAAAAATGGTTGAGGAGAATTTGTAAATCAATATAGTCAAAATCCAATGTACCGTATTAGCTCGACTATAAGGCGAGGTTTTTATTTAAAAAGGCGACACGTAAATAGGGGGGTCGCCTTATATTCGAGTAACAAATAGAGAAAAAAATGGTTGAGGAGAATTTGTAAATCAATATAGTCAAAATCCAATGTACCGTATTAGCTCGACTATAAGGCGAGGTTTTTATTTAAAAAGGCGACACGTAAATAGGGGGGGTCGCCTTATATTCGAGTAACAAATAGAGAAAAAAATGGTCGAGGAGAATTTGTAAATCAATATAGTCAAAATCCAATGTACCGTATTAGCTCGACTATAAGGCGAGGTTTTTATTTAAAAAGGCGACACGTAAATAGGGGGGTCGCCTTATATTCGAGTAACAAATAGAGAAAAAAATGGTCGAGGAGAATTTGTAAATCAATATAGTCAAAATCCAATGTACCGTATTAGCTCGACTATAAGGCGAGGTTTTTATTTAAAAAGGCGACACGTAAATAGGGGGGTCGCCTTATATTCGAGTAACAAATAGAGAAAAAAATGGTCGAGGAGAATTTGTAAATCAATATAGTCAAAATCCAATGTACCGTATTAGCTCGACTATAAGGCGAGGTTTTATTTAAAAAGGCGACACGTAAATAGGGGGGTCGCCTTATATTCGAGTAACAAATAGAGAAAAAAATGGTCGAGGAGAATTTGTAAATCAATATAGTCAAAATCCAATGTACCGTATTACCCCCACTATAAGGCGAGGTTTTTATTTAAAAAAAAAAGCGACACGTAAATAGGGGGGTCGCCTTATATTCGAGTCACAAACATAGTGGGTAACAATAAATTCACTACTCGCGATTAGCGAAATGGTAACATTGTAATGAGAGCGTTCAAAAGGCGCTATTGTTTACACATAGCCTGTGCGTAGTCATTTCTGACAGTTTTTGAGGTGTTTTTTTTTTTACTGTGCTTCGTTTTGCATCTTTACTACCTTAAATAATATTATGACTGACCATATTGCGATTAGCGAAATGGTAACATTGTAATGAGAGCGTTCAAAAGGCGTCATTGTTTACACATAGCCTGTGCGTAGTCATTTCTGACAGTTTTTGAGATGTTTTTTTTTGTACTGTGCTTTGTTTTGCATCTTTGCTACCTTAAATAATATTATGACTGACCATATTGCGATTAGCGAAATGGTAACATTGTAATGAGAGCGTTCAAAAGGCGTCATTGTTTACACATAGCCTGTGCGTAGTCATTTCTGACAGTTTTTGGGGTGTTTTTTTTTGTACTGTGCTTCGTTTTGCATCTTTACTACCTTAAATAATATTATGACTGACCATATTGAAAGACGAGAAGCTCGAAAAAATCAAGTGAATCAAGGAATATGCAGAAGTTATGATTCCAATTTTAAGGTAATGGTGGTGCGTGCTGTAGAAACAACCAACAACTGTGCGGCTGCCATCAATGGATTTAAAAAATGTTGCATTTTCAATAAAATGGACGGTGCTGAAGATGGTGATATTTTGTGGGAAAATATGATTGAGGATTCCGAAGACGACAATATCACTGAAGATGAGACTGATGCTGAGGATGCTATAGCCATATGTGAATCTGACAGATTGACTGATTTTATTTTTCATAATATTATAATGGCGAGGGAAATGTTTTTTCTCCAAAAAGCAGATAAAAAAATAGGGGTCGCCTTATAATCAGGGTCGCCCTATAGTCGGGCCAATACGGTAATGGTGATAGAAAAAGTGTGAAAGAAAAAAGTAAATGCGATATATGGGTGGACAATGAAATATTGGAGCAAGTTGAGGAATTCTGTTATTTGGGTAGTATTTTCTCAGATGATGGAAGACTTTTATGAGGGATATCGAATGGCGTGTAGCGAAAGGAAACAAAGCCGAAGAGGCACTAAAACATATATATTCTCGAACCGATCAGTACCAAAATCTGCTAAGATGATAGTCTATAACTGTATTTATTTATTTTATATATATGACAAGAAATTTACATAATTTGCGAAAAAACGACAGATAATTTAATTTGGACACATAATTTTAATGGATCTGGGTTTGTTGCCTTTCATTTGTCGTGTCCCCAGTAAACTAGGCTTTTGCCTGTATCTCACTGAGGACATTTATTTATTTTTTCAAAACAGGCTTAGCCCAATTACTTTGAAAAATACAAGACATTAAAAAAGAAGAAAAATTACATAGAAAAAAATAAAAAAATTGTATAAAATAAAAAATAATGTATATGCATACATACGAGTGTATACACACAAACATATGATACACATATATTCAGTCACTTAAGTATGTTGATGAGTGCTTTCTAACGCGCTCAATCTTAGGAGAAATTTATTTTGCTTTTGGTAATGTGATATGAAATATGTCAATATCCGAAGCAGTCCCGTTAAGAAGAGTTAAGGCCCTTCCAACAGGCATAGCGGCTGGAAGACCCGTTCTTGCGTATGTTATTGAGAACAGTTCTTGCCGGCGCAGTCTAGTGTAATTGTTAGGAACATTTAACGCTAATCTTTGTAGTAATAATACGTATATACGCATATTGTCCAAAATAGTACTAATTAACTATTAAATATAATAATATGGAGTTCCGCAAAGTTAAGGCCCAACCTTTGTTGCGAGTAAATAATATTTTTCTTTATGAAAACATTCTCGAAAAGGTGTGCCCATAATTAGACTACCAAAAAAACAAAATTAGAAAAAGTCAAATAACTTATTCTACAAAATATTGTTTATATTATAGTTAATGCGTTCAACACTGTGGAAGTTTAAAGCCATTTCAGCACAGCAAGACCCGATCGAAATCAAGACATCATTTCCCAATGTCCGGCTCGATTTCAAAGAATTCTGATTGTTGAAAACATTGAAACCGGTAGGGGTTATACCGTTATATAAAGTGGGATAAATAGTGTTTGACTAAACAAATTACAACAACTTCCACAATGTTAATGTCTTAACTATAAATAATATCATACTATCGTTAAAAGGTTGAATTGTTTACAAAACATTTGCTAGATCCCAGTAACGTATTCTGTTTACGGAGAGGTATTGATAACGTGAAAACGCGGAACCGGCATTCAACGTAAGCCTAGTTTATCACGTTAAAACACGGGATCGGAATATACAATGAATTATTTGGGGTCGACTTGAGGAGACCTTCATCCAGCAGTGAATCGACCAAGGTTGACAATGATATATTTTAGTGCCCTATTGACGTTATAGTAGGCTCGGGATGACACATGCGTTACAAAGGCGATCCTCCTGTACGGCTGTGAATCTTGGCATCTTATTTTATTTATTTAACACTTTTATTTCAATACCATCTGGCGGGCTTATTGCCAGGCGGCAATCTCTTCCAACCAACCAGACAAGTAAATGAAGCAAGTTACGTGGTCGCATAAATCATTCAAATGACTATCCATCCCCACGAAATCCATAAACATATACGTGATAACATGCCCACGAACCCCACAAAGACGGACAATCATCCGAACATTATTTTTCATATAAAGTGAGATATTATCAATCAAAAGGAAAGGAAAGGATGGTGGAGAGGAAAGGAAAAGAAAAATCAGGAATGAAACACGTTATTTTACTGACTAGAAATTAAGAGTTTTTTCAGTCGCTTCTTAAAGCATGCCGAGGACGTAGCGACTCTTATATTGGTTTGTAACTGATTCCAGAGTCTCACTGCATGGACAGTAAAGGACGACGTAAAGGCCAATAAACAACCTCTGTCTGAGCGTAGCGCTAATCCATGATTGGAAAGACGCTGACAAATTTCGGCGAGATAAGAGGGTGCGACGGGACAGTTAATGATATTATACATACAATAGATACAGTATGTGAATTTGGCGTCTATTTCTAACATTCAACCACTTCAATGCCTTCTGGTATGAAGTTATATGATCGTACTTTCGTAGGTTGAAAATAAATTTTAGACACACATTTTGAAGGCGCTGTAACTTACCAAGGCTCAGGGGGGCAAGATACTTAGTTTTGAAAACAGATGTCTCAGGAGGATATTGGGAATCAGGTGGTATGACCACATAGCAAACGACGCTGTACGCCGGCGCAACCGGCAGGGGTCTGTCGTCTCTGTAATTCGGGAGAGGCGATGGTCCTGGCTGGGACATGTTCTGAGAATACCTGATGATAGTTGGCCGAGAAGAGCGCTGTTTTTCTGTCCATTGGGGTCCCGACGGCCTGGAAGATCCTCTCTCACAGTGTACCGTTCCTATGACAAGGAAGTCAGAGCGTTGAGAATGTCGTGGAGGGAGATTACCAACACCGCCCAAAACCGTTCTGAATGGAGAAGACTGGTGGCCTCCCTATGCTCCCTTGTGGAGCTTTAAAAGAAAGGTGAATTGAATTGAATTGATTGACGTTATATCCTATCGCTACATGTCGTCCGATATTTCTCGTAATTCTTCTATTATCTGGGCATCACTACCTAAATAACAGACTTAATGAATTCTTTCCCTACTTACTCATATATACAATAACTTTTCCTTTCTAACTTTTCTATCACAATAAATATGGATTCCGAAATATGAATTTTGTTATCTAGTTAGCACTATTGTGTGGGTTTTAATCGTATTTTGTAATCTAGTTAGCACTATTGTGTGGGTTTTAATCGTATTTTGTAATCTAGTTAGCACTATTATGTGGGTTTTAATCGTATTTTGTAATCTAGTTAGCACTATTGTGTGGGTTTAAATCGTACTCTGCACCGTCTCTGTTTTTCAAAATAGTATACTACGTAACAGTCGAGATTTTTTTTCGCAGAATATAATTTTTATTAAATGCGATTAATTTTGAAAGCATTTTCGACATCCTGTTATATATGTTAATGGTTGCATTCAAATGGAATTGAATGTAAATTGCCGAAATAAAAACTAATTGAAGCAGTCAATTGTGTCATTTCTGGGGAAAAAATCATGTTTTTTTTATTACAGTAAATGTGCAATATTTTTTATCGATTTGTGAAAGAGCGAGTTAAGTTTTCGCTATTTTTAAATTATATTTTTAATAAGATACAAAGTGCACGAAACGAAACTATATTTGTTTTAGGAGATTAAATAAGGATTATATGAATATCGTAAAGCTAACTATGAACTGCCACACCTTTTATAGTGTTCAGTCCTTTGTAAGATAAGCGATAAGCTTGTCGGCAGTTCCTGGAACTCTCCTGTGTTCCCAAGTGCTGTGATTGAATGCATTTGGACTGCATAACCGATAACGTTTAATATGATGTTTATATTAGCTATCTAACAAGTGTTTACAACAAGAAGTATTTTACGTAAAATCATTTTATATCCTTCTAATAAATAAAACCTGGATAAAATAGAGAACAGTGTGAGAATATGAAAATATGGTGACCACCACTTGATGAGCTAACCCTAATACTTGACAAGCTAAAATATAATTCCTCAATGCATTAACACCCTACCACTTGACGAGCTAAAATATAATTCCTCAATGCATTAACACCCTACCATTTGACGAGCTAAAATATAATTCCTCAGTGCATTAACACCCTACCACTTGACGAGCTAAAATATAATTCCTCAATGCATTAACACCCTACCATTTGACGACCTAAAATATAATTCCTCAATGAGTTAACACCCTACCACTTGACGAGATAAAATATAATTCCTCAATGAGTTAACACCCTACCACTTGACGCGCTAAAATATAATTCCTCAATGCATTAACACCCTACCACTTGACGAGCTAAAATATAATTCCTCAATGCATTAACACCCTACCATTTGACGAGCTAAAATATAATTCCTCAGTGCATTAACACCCTACCACTTGACGAGCTAAAATATAATTCCTCAATGCATTAACACCCTACCATTTGACGACCTAAAATATAATTCCTCAATGAGTTAACACCCTACCACTTGACGAGATAAAATATAATTCCTCAATGAGTTAACACCCTACCACTTGACGCGCTAAAATATAATTCCTCAATGCATTAACACCCTACCACTTGACGAGCTAAAATATAATTCATCAATGCATTAACACCCTACCACTTGACGAGCTAAAATATAATTCCTCAATGCATTAACACCCTACCATTTGACGAGCTAAAATATAATTCCTCAGTGCATTAACACCCTACCACTTGACGAGCTAAAATATAATTCCTCAATGCATTAACGTCCTACCATTTGACGAGCTAAAATATAATTCCTCAATGAGTTAACACCCTACCACTTGACAGGCTAAAATATAATTACTTAATGAATTAACACCCTACCACTTGACGAGCTAAAATATAATTCCTCAATGAATTAACACCCTACCACTTGACGAGCTAAAATATAATTCCTCAATGCATTAACACCCTACCACTTGACGAGCTAAAATATAATTCCTCAATGCATTAACACCCTACCATTTGACGAGCTAAAATATAATTCCTCAGTGCATTAACACCCTACCACTTGACGAGCAAAAATATAATTCCTCAATGAATTAACACCCTACCACTTGACGAGCTAAAATATAATTCCTCAATGCATTAACACCCTACCACTTGACGAGCTAAAATATAATTCCTCAATGCATTAACACCCTACCACTTGACGAGCTAAAATATAATTACTCAATGAATTAACACCCTATCACTTGACGAGCTAAAATATAATTCCTCAATGCATTAACACCCTACCACTTGACGAGCTAAAATATAATTCCTCAATGCATTAACACCCTACCACTTGACGAGCTAAAATATAATTACTCAATGAATTAACACCCTACCACTTGACGAGCTAAAATATAATTCCTCAATGAATTAACACCCTACCGCTTGACGAGCTAAAATATAATTCGTCAATGAATCAACACTCTACCACTTGACGAACTAAAATATAATTCCCCAATGAGTTAACACCCTACCACTTGACGGGCTAAAATATAATTACTTAATGAATTAACACCCTACCACTTGACGAGCTAAAATATAATTCCTCAATGAGTTAACACCCTATCACTTGACGGGCTAAAATATAATTACTTAATGAGTTAACACCCTACCACTTGACGAGATAAAATATAATTACTTAATGAATTAACACCCTACCACTTGACGAGCTAAAATATAATTCCTCAATGAGTTAACACCCTATCACTTGACGGGCTAAAATATAATTACTTAATGAGTTAACACCCTACCACTTGACGAGATAAAATATAATTACTTAATGAATTAACACCCTACCACTTGACGAGCTAAAATATAATTCCTCAATGCATTAACACCCTACCACTTGACGAGCTAAAATATAATTCCTCAATGCATTAACACCCTACCACTTGACGAGCTAAAATATAATTCCTCAATGAGTTAACACCCTACCACTTGACGGGCTAAAATATAATTCCTGAATGAATTAACACCCTACTACTTGACGAGCTAAAATATAATTCCTCAATGCATTAACACCCTACCACTTGACGAGCTAAAATATAATTCCTCAATGAGTTAACACCCTACCACTTGACGAGCTAAAATATAATTCCTCAATGCATTAACACCCAGCCACTTGACTAGCTAAAATATAATTCCTCAATGTATTAACACCCTACCATTTGACGAGCTAAAATATAATTCCTCAATGAATTAACACCCTACCACTTGACGAGCTAAAATTAAATATAGGAAGCGTGGCCTTTGCAACGAATCTCGGATGGTTATCAAAGACCTGAAGCCAAATTTAATTCCCGTACTTAGTAAAAAGTCTTACTGTAATGAAATAACAGTATTATGAAATTAAATTCGCATTGAAGTTGAGATGAGACCGTTGAGAATGATGTGTGGATAGAAAAAGATTGATAGAGAAAGTTAGAAATGTCTCATTAAGGAAAGAATACGGATTTATGAGATTGTATTATTGTATTACACTTTCGTTGTATACAATACAACATGGCGGACTTATTGCCGTGTGGCAATATCTTCCAACCAACCAGAAATATTAAAACTTAAAAAAAAATATATGTTACACCGGGAATCGAACCCGTAACCTCCGGATTGGGAGACAACGCACATATCGTAACAGTGCCAAACGATAACGTACATATCGTAACAGTGCCAAACGACAACGCACATATCGTCACAGTGCCAAACGACAACGCACATATCGTAACAGTGCCAAACGACAACGTATATATCGTAACAGTGCCAAACGACAACGCACATATCGTAACAGTGCCTAACGTCAACGCACATATCGTAACAGTACCAAACAACAACGCTATCGTAACAGTGTCAAACGACAACGAACATATCGTAACAGTGTCAAACGACAACGTACATATCGTAACAGTGCCAAACGACAACGCACATATCGTAACAGTGCCAAACGACAACGCACATATCGTAACAGTGCCAAACGACAACGCCAATATCGTAACAGGGCCAAACGACAACGCACATATCGTAACAGTGCCAAATGACAACGCTATCGTAACAGTGCCAAACGACAACGCACATATCGTATCAGTGCCAAACGACAACGCTATCGTAACAGTGCCAAACGACAACGCACATATCGTAACAGTGCCAAACGACAACGCTATCGTAACAGTGCCAAACGACAACGCACATATCGTAAAAGTGCCAAACGACAACGCACATATCGTAACAGTGCCAAACGACAACGCATATATCGTAACAGTGTCAAACGACAACGCACATATTGTAACAGTGCCAAACGACAACGCACATATCGCAATAGTGCCAAACGACAACGCATATATCGTAACAGTGCCAAACGACTACGCACATATCGTAACAGTGCCAAACGACAACGCACATATCGTAACAGTGCCAAACGACAACGCAAATATCGTAACAGTGCCAAACGACAACGCACATATCGTAACAGTGCCAAACGACAACGCACATTTCGTAACAGTGCCAAACGACAACGCACATATCGTAACAGTGCCAAACGACAACGCACATATTGTAACAGTGCCAAACGACAACGCACATATCGTAACAGTGCCAAACGACAACGCTATCGTAACAGTGCCAAACGACAACGCACATATCGTAAAAGTGCCAAACGACAACGCACATATCGTAACAGTGCCAAACGACAACGCATATATCGTAACAGTGTCAAACGACAACGCACATATTGTAACAGTGCCAAACGACAACGCACATATCGCAATAGTGCCAAACGACAACGCATATATCGTAACAGTGCCAAACGACTACGCACATATCGTAACAGTGCCAAACGACAACGCACATATCGTAACAGTGCCAAACGACAACGCAAATATCGTAACAGTGCCAAACGACAACGCACATATCGTAACAGTGCCAAACGACAACGCACATTTCGTAACAGTGCCAAACGACAACGCACATATCGTAACAGTGCCAAACGACAACGCACATATTGTAACAGTGCCAAACGACAACGCACATATCGTAACAGTGCCAAACGACAACGCACATATCGTAACAGTGCCAAACGACAACGCATATATCGTAACAGTGCCTAAAACTTGTAAAATAAAAGTGCAATTTTGATTTATTTCTTCCCGCAACATACCTTCCTATATTGTTTTTCTACTCGTTGAATATCTACGTTCTAAAAAGTAAAATTCCTCAAGTACTCGTAGCTTAAATGAATTTTCCTAGAAACTGATAAACAGTTTAAAGAATGTGTACTCGTGCCTATGTACAGAGAATATTCTCCAGATAGAAGAAGCAATTCCATTTTTGCTCGCAAGATAAATCAATGTCATAAAGTACGCTGCCAGGGGAATATGTGATCGATTGATTCGCCGTTTATTTTCCGGACACGGGGTAGGTAGGGAGGATAGACGAGGTAAGGGAAAAAGAGTAAGAAAACGCTAAGATGCTTTTAACTGAGACCGTAACTCATGTCAGCAGTAAAACTAACTGGAGGTGGGTTGGTGAGGAGGTGGGCTGTTGAAAATAATAAAGGTGCGATGGAACGATGGTGTTATCTCTCTGTTTGCACTTTATTTCATGCCTGTTTTGGTTGATGCCGTATTGTGTTGCATGATGTTTAATTTTTTAAAATCTAAAATAATTGTTTTTCTGGAAAGTAATTAAGTACTTACTATGATTTTATTGTCGTTTCGTCAATCTCTAGTGTCATAGAGTCAGTCTCGATCAAAGTCTTGATTATTATGGTCGTCATCAGTATTAATCGGTCTTCCAGAGCGGATACCATAATCGAGAGACGAATCGCTAGGATATTCTTGACTACTAACTATTCCAGGTAGAGAAAAGTTGATTAATAAAACTGGCAATAAGTAGAAGTAACTTGCCAAGTACTCTTCTTTTATTTCACGGGCTGTCCTTTTTGAACAGGGCCTCGGATATTGACATCTTCAACTTTTCAGATTTTTATAAAGAAAGTACAGTACCCGGCGCTAAGTGATACATATCGGGCTTAAGAAACAGACTGTCGGCCATAATCGGCTAACTTTGGCTTTGTAGAGCGTCGTCTCTGTCACACGATGCGCTAACAGTATCGCGATGGAACACGTGTATGAATGACAGAGACAACGCTTTACAAAGCCGAAATTAGCCGATTATGGCCGACAGTCTCTTTCTTAAGCCCGATGTGTATTACTTACCGCCGGGTACTGTATTAGGTGTTAACATAAGATGTGTCCGTCTTTTTTTCAAATTTAAAAATGAGCACCAAAAATAAAACAAAATGGTAAAAATTAAACGTCATTCGAAATAAATTTTTCTGCTCTACAGGATATTGTGTTTGCTTTTACGTTACATATATTATTTTATTTGATTACAAGCCTTCAAAATGGAATGTCAAGTAGACGAAAGTGAGCATTTTCGACACCTCATTTTGTTCGCGTTCAATTGAGGGAAAAAAGCTGCCAAAGCTGCTCGCGATATTTGCGAAGTGTACGGTGAATATGCTATGAATGAAAGAACAGCTCGTCGATGGTTTTTGCGTTTCATAGACGGTAATTTCAACCTGAAAGACATGGAGCGTTCCGGACGACCAGTGGACTTCGATGAGGACTGCTTAAACCATATTATTCATGAAGGTGCCCTTGAAACCACCGTAGAATTGGCTAAGCAGATGAATTGTAGTCACATTACTGTATACCGCCATCTTAAATCAATGGGAAAAGTTCAGAAGTTCGGCGCTTGGGTTCGACATGTTTTGAGTGAAAACAACAAAAATCAACGTTCGACAATTGATTCGTTCGATTCGAGCAAGACGGAGGAGAGGCGATTGAGATGGTGTGGGCACGTAGGACGCAGAGCATCCTATCACATTGTGAACCAGGAAATCTCCATGGATCTTCCTCGAATAACAACCAGAGGAAGACCAAAGAATTCGTGGGTGGTGCAAAAAGATAACCTGATGCAGTGGCATGGCCTGGGGGACGTAGTCCGGGACAGAAGAGCGTACAACCTGAGGACGAGGAGAGCTGACCCCAACAGTCTTCGCAGACAGTGAGTTGGGATGGAGCCAGGGAGAAGAAGAAGAAGATATCAGTTGAAGTATTTCATATTTTTCTCCTCATATTACGAGTATATAAACTTTAATAGTAAACAAAAAAAAACAAGATACAAATTGGAACACCCCTATTTTTAATTATGTCACTTTTTCAGAATTGAAATGAGACTCAAATATTAAACAAAAAAATATGAGATTAAATATTCGCCTCCACAAATCTGCAAGAGACTGTAGTCAGAGTGAGGTAGGCTTAGTAACGATGACCTATTAAGTTTCATTTGACATATTGGAAAGGCTAAAAGCCGTCTTACAGTAACTCAGGGGTGGGGTAAACTCCCTCGTCAAATCCGGGACTTTGGTCCCGAGTCAAACGAAGGAAGTATCCTTTTTTTCAATAGATCGTGTCAAAACAAAATCGAATTAGTGTTTGAGTGGATTTGAGTCAATATCTTTGAATATTTTCTAAATGGAATATTCCAGACAAGGAAATAAATAAGTGACAACACGAAAGTTGAAGGTAAAGGCATGAAACTGTGAAATGTGAGTTTTTCAGTGTCTACGTTAAGTAAAGAAATCACTTGTCAATTCGATAATGAAAAGAAAAACTTCTTCAGAAAAAATGCATCTAAAATCGACATAAAAATGCAGTAAACACAAAAATAACATTGCATTTAGATTCAAAAGCAGAGTAAATTTTAACATATTTCAGGACTCCATAGTTGTACTCAAATGGATAAATGTGCTTTGCCTGGAATATTTTATTATTTAAGCTTTTATCTTAATGATCATGTATTGCAGAAGGAATTGTCTCAGACAGCGCCTAGTTTGTATTGTAATATGGACATTATTGTATAATGTACAAGAAAAATAAATACTAAAGAGTATTTCAAATTGAGCGGGTTTTCAAATTTTTGGATAAAACACAGATGGCGTCGTGAACTTGCCTGGGTCTTGTAACATTTGAGAAGTGTAATGTAAGAAATTTGGTAAAAAAGGTGGATGGATGGGGTGCAGAATGATGCAAACGTGATTGGGGTGGATGGATGGGGTGCAGAATGATGCAAACGTGATTGGGGTGGATGGATGGGGTGCAGAATGATGCAAACGTGATTGGGGTGGATGGATGGGGTGCAGAATGATGCAAACGTGATTGGGGTGGATGGATGGGGTGCAGAATGATGCAAACGTGATTGGGGTGGATGGATGGGGTGCAGAATGATGCAAACGTGATTGGGGTGGATGGATGGGGTGCAGAATGATGCAAACGTGATTGGGGTGGATGGATGGGGTGCAGAATGATGCAAACGTGATTGGCATCAGGGGCTGGAGGAGTGCATCCCAGGATAGGGGGGAATGGCAACGACTGCTGGAGGAGGCCGGGGCCCACAATGGGCTGTAGTGCCATTGATGATGATGATGCTGATGATGAATGTAAGAAATTTATAAAAATGGAGTCGTATACAATACAACAACGCGTTCAAATTGATAATTATTTTACGTATTGTAATCTCCGGAAACGGTGATGTTAATTGCCCACCAAGATCATGTGATCTGACACCGTTAGACTATTTTTTCTGGGGTTACGTGAAAAGCCAGGTCTATAAGAATGACCCCCGATCAATTCCTGAGCTGAAGGATGAAATTATTCGCGTTATTGGTGAGTTAGAACCGCAATTATGCCAAAATATCATCGAATATTTTGACAAAAGAGTGGACATCTGTGGAGCTGCAAAAGGTGGACATTTGGTGGATATTGTTTTTTTGTGTTTAAATGTCATACATTATACTTCAATGAACAATAAAAAGTTTTTTATGAAATCAAAGCAAATTGTGTGTTTTATTCAAGAATTAAAAAAAATAGAATTAAAAAAACCGCTCAATTCGAAAGACCTTTTATAACACCAATGCGAGAATTTAAGAAAGAGTCGCGATGATATTGAAAATAGACATTTAATTCATCGTTATTTTAATTGGAAATTTGTGATATATATTTTATTGATGTTAAAATAATCAAACGAAAAAGAAATCGTGATTGAAACTGATTCACAAATCGGCGTATGTATAGAAAAAAGATACAGGATACAACCCACGTGTTATGTCATTGTATAGTATAACACTTTCGTTGTATACAGTTGCCCAAGGTATAGTTGAGTAAGCGCAGCTTATCGGGCGTTTTGGAGTCTTGGTGGGCGAGTGTTTGATATTTATGATTTAACACTCAAGATGCAGACTCAGCAGAGGCACATGCCACGGATGGCAACTGATCAAATGTTCACCATCCCTAGAGTAAAAACATATATTTTGCCCAAAGGAAATATACCTATTTAGCTCCCATGACATACAATGGGGTGCCGAATTCAATAAAGGTAAAGGGAGGAAAATAATTTAGGCAGTCGATCGGAGCGTGGTTGTTATTGCGACAGGAGTTTGAGTACTTGGGCTTGCAAGAGGAATGACTTGTGGAAAGGGTTTGTGTGAGCTCTTGAGCGTGGTGTTTTCTGTTGTTTTATATTTGTATTTTTGTTTTTATGATTATGTGCGGTTTATTGTGGGATGAATGTTTTGGTCTACCTGGAGTGATGAAGTGTGAGGAGTTTGATTTCGCGTGATGTTTCCAGTTGTAATTGAGTGTGACTGTGTGTCAGGTTGATGACAATGTGTAGCGGGGTTTCATATAATTCAAAATCGGAAAGAAGTATCGATTTATGTTTTCATGCTATATGTCCTCAGTGAGATACAGACAAAAGCCTAGTTTACTGGGGACACGACAAATAAAAGGCAACAAACCTAGATCCATTAAGATTGTGTGTCCAAATTAAATTACCTTTTGTTTTTTTTGCAATATTCACAATTCATTTTTTTCATTTTTTTTTCACCCATTCAATATAAAACAGTGTGTGACGACACAAATTTATGTATATTTGTATTTAATATTATGTATATATCATCATATTTATATATGTATTTAATCGTTTATAATTTCTCATAATCATTCATAAAATCAAAACAATTACCACAAACCTATCCTTTCCCGATTCCCAAAAAGATCCAAAAATTTCCAATAAATATCTTAACAGTCAGAACTTATCCGATGAAGGAGTAGGGTGTCCTACCATCGGACCGAAACTCCGAACAAGCTATCCATCACTTGAGGTCATGTATAAAATAAATAAAATAATAAAACATTGAACACTAAAACGGCACACAATAAAGCTATAATAAAACACTGAACACTAAAACGGCACACTATAAAGCTATAATAAAACACTGAACACTAAAACGGCACACAATAAAGCTATAATAAAACACTGAACACTAAAACGGCACACTATAAAGCTATAATAAAACACTGAACACTAAAACGGCACACTATAAAGCTATAATAAAACACTGAACACTAAAACGGCACACTATAAAGCTATAATAAAACACTGAACACTAAAACGGCACACTATAAAGCTATAATAAAACACTGAACACTAAAACGGCACACTATAAAGCTATAATAAAACACTGAACACTAAAACGGCACACTATAAAGCTATAATAAAACACTGAACACTAAAACGGCACACTATAAAGCTATAATAAAACACTGAACACTAAAACGGCACACTATAAAGCTATAATAAAACACTGAACACTAAAACGGCACACTATAAAGCTATAATAAAACACTGAACACTAAAACGGCACACTATAAAGCTATAATAAAACACTGAACACTAAAACGGCACACTATAAAGCTATAATAAAACACTGAACACTAAAACGGCACACTATAAAGCTATAATAAAACACTGAACACTAAAACGGCACACTATAAAGCTATAATAAAACACTGAACACTAAAACGGCACACTTTAAAGTTGTAATCAAACCATCTCTCACGTATGGATGTGAATCATGGGTTATCTACATACGTCAGCAGAAGCACCTCAGGAAAACATTGAAAATTCGATGGTATTTTAGGAACGGTTGTTCCTTAATGGAGAGATGATGAGGATGGTCGTTGGTTTAATAAAACTCGTTTGAAATCGGAATATGGAAAGAGGTATTTTATTGTTAAACGTCGGTATTTATAATATTTGGAATGTGCGTGGAACAGCGCAAAAGATATGTCACCGTCTCGTTTCCGTTGAACGATATGTTTATTGTTATCACGTAGGGTATTCATTGTTTTGTAGGAAAGCGCAGAAGATATGTCGCTGTCTCGTTCTCGCTAAACAACGACAGCGACTCGCGCCTCGACCACAGGGACAAAGGTCGCTACAGTATCATAAAGTATCCAATAATGAAGGTTTTAATATTCTATGATAGAAAGAACACGCAGCTCTCATATCTGAGTAGAGACTCCCGAGAAATGGAGAGTTGACAGAAGGCAGAAGAAAGTACGGTGAGCAGTACAAGAAATTAAGAAAGTAGCCTCTTAATTGATTTCTCATAAATAATGATTAAGAAAGTAGCCAGTTAATTGATTTCTCATAAATAATGATTAAGAAAGTAACCACTAAATTGATTTCTCATAAATAATGATTAAGAAAGTAATCACTTAATTGATTTCTCATGAATAATTATTAAGAAAGTAACCACTTAATTGATTTCTCATAAATAATGATTAAGAAAGTAACCACTTAATTGATTTCTCATGAATAATGATTAATAAAGTGACCACTTAATTGATTTCTCATAAATAATGATTATGACAGTAGCCACTTAATTGATTTATCATAAATAATGATTAAGAAAGTAACCACTTAATTGATTTCTCATAAATAATTATTAAGAAAGTAACCACTTAATTGATTTCTCATAAATAATGATTAAGAAAGTGACCACTTAATTGATTTCTCATAAATAATGATTATGAAAGTGACCACTTAATTGATTTCTCATAAATAAAGATTAAGAAAGTAATCACTTAATTGATTTCTCATAAATATTGATTAATAAAGTAGCCAGTTGATTGATTTCTCATAAATAATGATTGAAAAAGTAACCACTTAATTGATTTCTCATAAATAATGATTAAGAAAGTGACCACTTAATTGATTTCTCATAAATATTGATTAAGAAAGTAACCACTTAATTGATTTCTCATAAATAATGATTAAGAAAGTGACCACTTAATTGATTTCTCATAAATAATGATTAAGAAAGTAATCACTTAATTGATTTCTCATAAATATTGATTAATAAAGTAGCCAGTTGATTGATTTCTCATAAATAATGATTGAAAAAGTAACCACTTAATTGATTTCTCATAAATAATGATTAAGAAAGTAACCACTTAATTGATTTCTCATAAATAATGATAAATTTTCTTAATTTATAAATATTTATGTCTGATGTACACAAGAGTATTTAGTACCAGCCTTGATGTACTCGTATTAAAGTGGAAAAAAGACGTTTAAAAACATTAACGCTCAGCAAAACTGGAAACAAACAGCAGCGGAGAGAGTTTAAATGGCATAAAACTGTTGCTAGTTATCAGGTAACCTAATAGAGAAAGAAGACGTAGACAAAGTGCAAGTACTGAAGCTTTTTGCCCTGTATGCAACAGGACATGCATATCACATATTGGCTTACATAGTTAGCTCCGGTAACACCAACGTCAAGTACCCTGATCCCTCACTTTGTATTGTGCCTTACATTATATTCGTCACGGGTAATGATCATTCATTTATATGTACCAGCGAAAATGGCGAAATATTGATTGATTTTGTAAGAAATAGTGAAGCTTTATATAATGTGAAGAGCAAAGACTATAGAAAAGCCCAGTTGAAACAAAATATGTGGAATAATATCGTTTGACGTTTCCAACTGACAGTTGTGGGTTCTCATTTCTGCCGTCTGACGGCGCGCTAGCATCACGTCATGTTACGTGCGCTATATAACGAACCCGCTTTCTTAGGAAACCGTAGCTTTAGATAAGTCATTTTAATGTTACAGTCGAATCTCTGAAGCTGCAGTTGGAGAATCCGTTTTGCCGTTACAGTTGAGTCCCGGGAGCCACAGTTGGACAAGCCGTGTCGCTGTTACGGTCGAGTTCCTCGGTGAATAATTTGATGGGATTTCCAATGCGATTGAGCAATAAAGTGCATCAAGTATTATTGAAATATTAAAATGCAAGCGGGAGGGGCGGAGCGGATGGAGGGAGGAATGTAGTGCGGCCGATCTGTGCTTAATGCAGTTTCAAACGCTATGGCTATTTTATGGGCTATAAATAATAATACGCGGGGGATTTCTTTAAACATCACCATAAAATACGGGAAAACAGTAAAGAAATTCTATTGGAACTCTCGTGAAAATCTTCCTCGTAAAAACTCCGGTCAGCAAATGAATTGGCTGATAGCTATAATTGTAAGATACGATTTCGACGATTGTTGTATTTTTGCTAGTAAAACAATATTTAAGCAAACCAAAGAGTTTTAACACCCAATTAATAAAAGAGGCGATAGAAATCATCCAAACAATATTAACAGAGACGACAAATTCCACCTCGAATCAGCGTGGTACCCCATAACCAAATTGAAACGATAACTAAACGAAAGTTAACAATAACTTCAACATTTCTGGAAGACATGCGCTTGTTCTCTCGTGGTGGGACGGACCATACTCTCGTGCTATGGCCACGAACCGGGATAGTATGTTACGGTGGTAACCAACGTTCCCCCTAATTTTTAAATTATGTGTGCGGCCCATCAACTAATAAGTGCAAGAAAAAAAGAGGGAAGTAAAAAATTTAAAACACCAATAAAATAACATGAAGACCTTTGAACAAGGGATAATTCATGAAGTCTTTATTCGAAATACGTAATATAATATGGTGTTTCCATGTTCCGCACACATCTCAAATAAAGGAACCTAAGAACCCATTATAAAATAGCAAATAAAATATATAATTGCGCAAAACAAAATATGGTTACAAGTTCCTTTCTTTGAGATGTGTGCGGAAGATGGAAACATGTGTGCGGACAATTTTTAACAGATGTGCGGCCGCACACGCGCACACCTTAAAAGGAACGTTGGTGGTAACTGGGCGTCATTAGATTGGAAAAGATCTGAAATTAACGAATGTATGGAACAATTAAAGTGGCGCCAATAGTAGTTTAAATCTGGGAAACACGACTACGCTGGTATGGACACGTGCAACTGCGGTATGAAGGGTCTATGAAAAGAGGAAACTTCCAAATAGACGCAGATGAGACCCACACAGAGCCTACACAATGGAGAACATGATAAGAATTGGACTATTTCCGAGTGATTTGCGAGATCGGGAGTTATGGAGAAAAAAGATCCAAGTAGCCGACCCCAAATTGATGGGATAAGGTAAGGGAAAAGAAGAGAAGAAGGCTTTTCGTCAATGTTATCCTAATTTCTTAACTAGGGAAAAGAAGAGAAGAAGGCTTTTTATCAATGTTATCCTAATTTCTTAACTAGGGAAAAGAAGAGAAGAAGGCTTTTCGTCAATGTTATCCTAATTTCTTAACTAGGGAAAAGAAGAGAAGAAGGCTTTTTATCAATGTTATCCTAATTTCTTAACTAGGGAAAAGAAGAGAAGAAGGCTTTTCGTCAATGTTATCCTAATTTCTTAACTAGGGAAAAGAAGAGAAGAAGGCTTTTCGTCAATGTTGTCCTGATTTCTTAACTAGGGAAAAGAAGAGAAGAAGGCTTTTCGTCAATGTTATCCTAATTTCTTAACTAGGTAAAAGAAGAGAAGAAGGCTTTTCGTCAATGTTATCCTAATTTCTTAACTAGGGAAAAGAAGAGAAGAAGGCTTTTCGTCAATGTTATCCTAATTTCTTAACTAGGGAAAAGAAGAGAAGAAGGCTTTTCGTCAATGTTATCCTAATTTCTTAACTAGGGAAAAGAAGAGAAGAAGGCTTTTCGTCAATGTTATCCTAATTTCTTAACTAGGGAAAAGAAGAGAAGAAGGCTTTTCGTCAATGTTATCCTAATTTCTTAACTAGGGAAAAGAAGAGAAGAAGGCTTTTCGTCAATGTTAATGCCTAATTTCTTAACTAAGCGTCTTTTAACATTCATTTCTATTCATTAGAAAATATTAAAATTATAAAATTCATAATTGAATCAAGAGAGAAAGTTACTAACACAATCAAAAACCCTTTGTTCAACTATTTTTACAAATAATCAGAAAAATTACTTGTAAAAGGATTTTCGTGGGCTATTCCAATCATTGTAAGTAAAGGAAATCCTAAATCCGTAATCCCAGCGGAGCGGAGTGTTGGGCCGCTGTTGATTCAATTTTAATAATATGAGAAAAGCGACAAATGGGTACAAGCGCCATTTGTATAGTATGTATACCACTCAATCCTGAAAAACAGGGACCTGCTTTATCTGCGTGTCATGTGTGCCATATTAGGAGGCGACAAATTCCAGGGGTGGCTAATTCTTACCTAACCATTGCAGACGCACATGACCTATACTGAAGAAATTGTAGCACGGTTCCTGTGACAGTTCACAAATTTGCCCCAATACAACCTTGTAACGACGTTCAGTAATTTTAATTATTTTATCAACTTTAATATAAGCATCAATTCTAATAAATAGCAAGTTATTTAGGTAAATACATTACATAAAACTAACAATAATGACAAATTAATACATATTAGCAAAAATGTGGCAGTTTGTCAAAATCAAATAATATTTGGTGACGTTTGTCAAAAGTCACTACGTTAGTCTGCATTGACTAGGGATGGGGTATACGATAATTGGATTTTCGATTTTTTTATACCTAAAATTAAATGTTCGTAATAAGTATTAATTCGTAGTGGATCTTGGCCTATTTAAAGATTATACAATACATTAGAAAGTCAGTATAATGATAATTAGGAATTAAAATGTCAGTTTAGAGAAAAAAAAATCGATTTATAAAAAAACTATTCGATTTGTAAAAAAAAAACGATTTTACCCCATCCCTTTGAGACATGACATTTCAAATGTCACAGGGACCATCCTACATTTTCCCAAGTATGTTATAGTTGGTAGGAAGCTTGTCTTACGTACGGGGGAAGTTCGGATTCGATTGCCGATGGTACTAAAAAAAAATATCTCGGCAAAGTAAACGAGTTCGTCTTGTAAAAATATTCACACGCGTTAGACGTGTGAGTGTTGATCGTCAACTTGTGATGATGCACCGTGTTTCGAACCTACTGAAGTCTTTCTCAAACCCGAAGGTTTGATTGATGAGGCTGAACACAATGTTGTATCTAGGCAACGTTATTTAACATATCTGAATCACCGATTCGGATTTATTGAAAACTACTTAAGAATTAATGAAAAAACCCACCCCTAGTTAAAATAAAAAATCTTGAGTGAAGCGGTATTTTGCTATGTCTCGAACTCGGCGTACCACCTGTCTCCATACCTCTCGGTTCTAGGTCATGCTGAATGCAGCGCTTAACGTGTTCCCCGCGGGAAGCACAAACGCCTGTGATCTGACGACAATCCATGTTTCAAATCACAAATACTTAAAAAAAATGACACAAAACCGGAATAAAAATTGAACTAAAATTTAAAATAATCTTTATTCTAGCGACATCTCTGAAAACCTTGTCAAATAATATATTAGTTTATGAGATATTGTTGAATAAACAGAGCGCCGAATTTTTTTGGTTTCTCAATATTTCCAGCATTAACGACCAGTCGCGCGGATCGAGTCCTGCGATGAGTCTCTCTTACGTAAATAAACATTACTAAGTCTCTCTTACGTAAATAAACATTACTAGTGCTTTATGCATTTGATTGGGTGAGTGTCATGAAGCATTGATTTGATCGTAGCATTCCTTTGTTTATTTTACGTAATGTTTAGTTTATCTCCTTTATTTAATGAGTCTCCTTAAGAGTAATGACTATTATTTATATTCAGAAAATTACTTAAGTGTCATGTTTACTTGGTGTTGTAATCAAATATCAGTAGTTCTAAACAAAATATGTGTTTAAACTAAGAAATTAAAAAACGCTGAAATTGTGCCGCGCACAGGATTCGTGGAATTTGATTTTTAACGCGGTGAACAGGTTAAAGAGGACCCTGTTTACTTCTTAATTTGATCTGTTCGTGTTATTTGAAATCCTCCTCTTTCCCATCTTCCCTCAACTGTCTCCTTGACCATTATCTTCTCTAATTTTTTTTGGCAACATGTTCAAATCACGTTAAGATTCTTTTTCTGCAAGCTGTCGAAAGTCTTCCAGTAATCTCCAATTCTTGGACGATAGAGATGTAAAAGCGCCTTGTAGTCTATGGGATAAGGACCATCCGCATTCCATTCCATTCAGACATATATATGAATATGTGTTACAAATATTTTGCAATTTATTCTCTCAATGTTTGATTGCTTTATTATAAAACTGATGTCGATAAAAATGATTGTATCCGTTTTTTACAAAATTTAAAAATGAGCACCAAAAGTAAAACAAAATGGTAAAGGTTATACGTCATTCGAAAGAAAATTTTCTGCTCTACAAGATATTGTGTTTGCTTTTACGTTACATATATTGTTTTATTTGATTACAAGCCTTCAAAATGGAATGTCAAGTAGACGAAAGTGAGCATTTTCGACAACTCCTTCTGTTCGCGTTCAATCGAGGGAATAAAACTGCCAAAGCTGCTCGCGATATTTGCGAAGTGTACGGTGAATATGCTATAAATGAAAGGACAGCTCGTCGATGGTTTTTCCTTCAATAATGACGTCGAATTGCGGACATGGTTGGACGAATTCTTCGAGTCAGAACCGGATGGTTTTTTATCGCTCAGGCATTGAAAAACTTGTAGAACGTTGGCAAGAAGTTGTAAATAATGAAGGAGAATACATTATAGACCAATTTGTTGTAATTTTTTGTTGTTGTGTCCTCTTGTTCTCTTCATTTGGAACAAAAACGGACAAAACTTATGTTAACATCCAATATTTAAAGTTTAACAAATTGAAACTTTTAATTGTCTAGCATATAACACTTCTCTTGTTTTATTTATTATATTGATTCTTATAATAGTTGTTTTGGTTTTGATGTGGTGGCACAAATTATCGTGAGGTACATTACCTATTAAAAAAATGGAACATAAAAATAAATTTCTGTCACTTATTGACGATTACCAAGACTGATAGGAGACCAATACATGTTGTAGAAATGCAAGCACACAGAAAAACATATGGAGTGACAATGTGTCACCCCATGTATTCTTATGAATGCGGAATGAAGTGATAAGATATGAATGTGAAACTAAGACTGATGAATAAGGAATGAAGTGACAAGAGATGAATGTGAACCTAAGGCTGATGAATACGGAATGAAGTGACAAGGGATGAATGTGAACCTAAGACTGATGAATACGGAATGAAGTGACAAGGGATGAATGTGAACCTAAGACTGATGAATACGAAATGAAGTGATAAGGGTTGAGTGTGAACCTAAGGCTGATGAATACGGAATGAAGTGACAAGGGATGAATGTGAACCTACGGCTGATGAATACTGAATTAAGTGATAAAGGATGAATGTGAACCTAAGGCTGATGAATACGGAATTAAGTGACAAAGAATGAATGTGAACCTAAGCCTGATAGTGTGTTGAATAAGATGAAGAAGAGCACATTGAGATGGTTTGAGCATCCAGAATGAATTAATGAAGAATTAACCAATATACAGTGCAAATGTGAGTGGAAGGCATGCGAGAGAAAGATCTAGGAAATTATGGTTGGATCAAATAGATCAAGTGTCAAATATTCTAATATGGAGTTCCACAAAGTTAAAGGTAAACTTTTGATAAATTATATTTTTTAGATTAATACTCAGTTTTTACCCACCCTCCCCTTCAGTTACACTAAGCTGGCGATGGCGTACACATACATTTAAAAGCCTCCTTTTGTTACAGGAATTATGAAAAAGCCTACGCCAGCAAGACAAGGCTGTTTGCATTTCGTTAATTTCAGCTGAAAAAAGAAGGAAGGCCGAGGACCGGAGAAAAGGTTTTTATTATCGTTCTGCGCAATACATTTAAGTTGTTTCATTTACTGGCAAACATTTTTCAAAGGACAATCTGCCTAATCCGGCATTTGTCTGGTAATAACGTATAAGTGTGTGTGTCTTTTTTTAAATAAAATCATTAGAACTCCATCCGTCTTTTGATATTTCACTATGTGTTATAAATACCCTTTCTTGTAGCACGAGCGAAATGTTTGTTCAACATATAATACAAGCATTTGATGCCTTAATACGAATTTGCATAGCAGGATTTCGATCCCGTATTATTAAATTCAGAAATTGAATTATTAAAACTATATCTAAATTAGCAGTAAGGCCCATTTAGATATAGTTTTAATAATTCAATTTTTGAATTCAATAACACGGGATCGAAATCCTGCGATGCGAATTCGTATTAAGGCATTAAATGCTTGTATTATATGTTGAACAAACATTTCGCTCGTGCTGCAAGAGAGGGTATTTATACCACATAATGAAATATCAAAAGAAGGATGGAGTTCTAATGACTTTATTAAAAAAAAAACACACACACATAAAATAACACACAACTGTTATTTTTTTTCAAAAAAATAAAATAACACACAACTGTTATTTTATATATTTTCCTAAATATGATTTTTCATGCTTATCTATTATAATCAATATTATTTTATGTGTTATATTCCATTTTTTTAATATACCATCTTTGTTACAATACATTTTGTAAAATTATGAATCAAATAAAAAGTTATGTATAAGTTTAACTCAATTTCATATTCATCGAATTAATTGATTGTTCCGATAAGTTTCAATGGCGGATGCAATCTTTCAGCATTTATCAGACTGGGACCCTTTTTTGTGTATTATTAGAAATCGAACCCGAAGTCCCCAGTTGGAAGCAACGTTCCCTCTAAGGTGTGCGCGTGTGCGACTACACATCACTTAAAAATTGTCCGCACACATGTTTCCATCTTCCGCACACATCTCAAAGAAAGGAACATGTAAACATATTTTGTTTTGTTCAATTATATATTTTATGATTATGATAGGCTCTCAGGTTCCTTTCTTTGAGATGTGTGCGGAACATGGAAACACCATATTATGTTACGTATTTCGAATAAAGACTTCATGAATTATCCCTTGTTCAAAGGTCTTCGTGTTATTTTATTGGTGTTTTAATTTTTTTACTTCCCTCTTTTTTTTTCTTGCACATTAGTATAAGTTGATGGGCCACACACACAATGAAAAAAATAGAGGGAACGTTGGTTGGAAGTCAAGCGTTTTACCAACTAATCAACGGAGGTCGTACAACAGTGACCAAGACGCATAAAACACAATGAAGATTTCAAAAAACTTTCAGAATAAAATTTTAAAACCAATTATGTCTTTTAATAGATGATTAAATATTATAATTAAATTTTCCTTTGAATGTGGTCTCATCTCCCATTTAGTAGACCAGTTGGAAAATGTAGTAAGCCATATTCAATTTATTAAGTTGCAACAAAGGGAAATATTTCCTTTGAAGGGATGTACGAGTATGGTTTACACTAGGACAGTATTTAAACGTGTTGTATACTCGTATTGTGTGTACCGGTATAATCAGTTACCATAGAGCATAGGCTACATTAAATAAAATTATCGTGATTTATGGGATTCCAGAGAGAATAAACGAAAATGCTGGTTATTTATGTTGAGTTTTTTTCCTCGATCTATGGTTCCTTTGAAGTTTTATACGTAAATAATAAAACAGCGGGAGACTTTCCAATTTGTTTCTTTTTTGGGGTTGCCATGCGATATATTGTATATTTTTCGGTTTTCTTAATTTCACTTGCTTTATCGACTACGAGAACAAATTTGATGATGTGACAGATATTTAGTTTATGCACTTAGCATAATTATCCTGGTTTTATATTACCATTATAAAATTTAATGATGTTAGGATATTTAGTTTATGCAGTTAGCATAATTATCCTGGTTTTATATTACCATTGTAAAATTTGATAATGTGACAGATATTTAGTTTATGCTGTTAGCATAATTATCCTAGTTTTATATTACCATTGTTAAATTTGATAATGTGACAGATATTTAGTTTATGCAGTTAGCATAATTATCCTGGTTTTATATAACCATTGTAAAATTTGATGAAGTGATAGATATTTAGTTTATGCAGTTAGCATAATTCTCATGGTTTTATATAACTATTGTAAAATACAAAATTTTAAATAATTTCTAATACACGAATGCGTTATGTGTAGGTTCGCTAAAATAATAGTAATACACGCTGTCTCCTTGTCGGGCTAGGCAGAGAGGAAAGAGCGACAGACTTTCCTATCGCGACACACATATATCGTCTCTTCTACATTCATACACCTTTCCATACAGTTCCTACGATTTCTCAGACTTTTTACATTTCCTTCTTTCAAAATATTTTACATTTGTTCCAACCATACTTTCTTTGGTCTTCCTCTCCACGCCTTTCACTCACATTTGCGATGTATATTTATTTTTTAGTATTTTTTAATTTATTCGTGCCATGTGTCCAAACCATCTTAGAGTGCTCTTTTTCAACTTACTCAACACAACATCCTTAAGTTCATATTCATCACTTATCCCTTCATTCTTTGGCGGTCGTCACAGAATATTGTCGCATACATACGGTCAATGACCGATGAAACGACCTTCGGATTCCTCGATAAATTATAGTAAACAGTCCGAAGGTCACATGCCGGCCATTGACGCCGGCCGAGCGACCGCACCTCACGCCAGAGAGAGAGAGAGAACGCACCACGGCTATCTCACCAGTTCCGTATTTAGATGAATACCTACATAAAACAATAACCGTTTTCTGCATTCACAGAAGCGAGACGTAAGCATATCGCGAGCGCACTCTCGCGCACATTCCAAAAAGATATAAATACCTACGTTACTATAAAAATAAACACTCTCTCTTTCCGCATTGCGATTTAACGAGTTTATTTATTTACCAACAACCATCATCATCTCTTCCTTAACGACCGATTCCTATTCTGTCATACATTATCACCCTATGTTCTGTCATATTCTGTCATACATTATCACCCTATGTATTATTCTAAGTGCACGCATTTCTACAGCATTTATTCGGCTCATTAAAGTCTTATTCCACGTCTACGTTTTCCTCCCATACATCGAATTTGTGAACTATCATCTTGGCAGATTTTGATATCGTCCGGTTCGAGTATAAATGTTTTATAGTCTCATTGACTTTATTTCCTATCGCTACAAGTCGTTCGATGTCCCCGTAAATCAACCATCATTTAAGAAAATACATCCTAAATAGCATAATTCTTAAACTTGCTTTTATCTTTCATACATCGCATTTACTTTTCCTTTCACACTTTTCTATCACCATGATTTTCGATTATGGAAGGTTCATTTGAGAATGTAAAATATTGTCTTTACGTCCCGTATAAAATTTGCTAAACATACTGTATAAAATGAATTCCTCTATAATTCGTATCCAAAGACTTGGAAATGAGTTTTGCAACAATTTAGATATTTTTAATATAAGTATATATACTAGTAGTATTCGCCAGAATACCACAACAATATTTAGAAATAGCTACTAACTTTGTGCTCTCCTTTATTAATATAAATAACGTAATATAAACAAAACATTAAGGACAATATTTTGGCTCTGAAGTTGAGTAACCCTGCATCACCATGTGGAAGGTTTCGATTCTGCAAAGCAACTTGCATCTCGTTCTACAAGTGAGCCCGTGTGTTTTCTATATCTCAAGATCTATCCATAAAATTCTCAAAAAATCCAATTCTTGTTCTATGTAAGCGTTGTTCCACCAAAACCAAGTTCTTTACCACTGTAAAATAAGTCTTCGACAATTACGGAAGTCTGCTTGGTGAAGTTTGGTAATATTTTGTCGTATACATACATATATTGAACTTAAATATTTATATTATTATTAAATAATTTTAAACCATGACCGTTATTTATTATAACTACTGCTTTTTGTATCTTCATGTTAGTTTAAGATAAAATTTTGTATTTTTTGTCAATAATTTTAAGTACTTGTATGGCGCCCGTTACACGCTCAATCTGGATCGCAATCCGCGATCCAAATCGACGATCACGGATTGACGGATCGCGCGACTACATTACACGATCAATCCGATTTTCATCAGTCCACACCCCGCAGCCACTGCGGCAACATCTTTCTCAACTCAAAATGGACGTAAAAATAAAAAAAATATAAGCTGTTGTAGCCCTAGTTCTGGCCGTAACTTTGAAAAAGCGAGTTCGAAGGAAACATTGGGTTAAACAGTGGCTACGAATGAGATAATTGTATACCCATTTAAATCTACTAAAATAAATACGATTAACTGCTAAAAAAGATGACTATAAAAATTACTTCAGGATGAGTGGAAAATGTTTTGATGAGTTGTTAGAAATGATAACCCTACCCCATACATATCTAAACAAGATACTTGTATGAGAAAAAGTAAAACACGTGAAGAAAAAATAGCAGTAACATTGCGTTATCTTGCTACAGGCAGAAATATTGAAGACCTTAAATTTTCCGCTATCATGTCTCCTGCATCTATCAGTGAAGCTTGAATTTGTATTTTTTTTAAATTTTCTGCTATAATTCGATCTCAGACATTTTTTTTTCTCACGTCAACTTGTTTATTTATTTATTTATCGTCCATTCAGCCGATTGCGGCTTTATTTTCTTTAAAATTCCCGATAGAGAGCATACGTCCATCTCTATCGGTGTGTAAGCGTTGACTGACGCGATCTTACACGACCTCATACGAACAATCCCGATCGCGAGCAGCGGATCGCAAGCGTGATTTCAAAATATCCAGATATTTTGCGATCCGATTGATCAATCCATCAATCCGCTCATTACACGGTCAATCTTGACCGCGATCATTGATTGCGATCACGGATTGCGAACCAGATTGAGCGTGTAACGGGGGCCTATGTCATATATAAAAGACACTGGTGTGTCGTTATTTAATAAAATAAATGTATCTTCACTCGTTAACACTACCATGAAATTGGCCATTGGAGTTCTTTTATAAACGAATCTATGTAAATATTAAACAACCAGGAGGACATAAGATTTCCTCGCTTTACCCCCTTTGAAATATTAAATCACTCAGTCAAGGCACCGTTCATTCTAATCATGGTCTACGTTCAGCATATACGTGTAATGACGCAGTACCACGTATTAATTTACATTCAACACCATATTCATTCAATATTTTCCACAACTTGCCTCTTATCACGCGGTCATATGTTAAATAACTAATCAATACTCATATGTTAAATAACTAATCATGCAGTGAGACTCTGGAATCAGTTACAAACCAATATAACACTCGCTCCGTCCTTGGCATGCTTTAAGAAGCGACTGAAAAACCTCTTAATTTCTAGTCAGTAAAATAACGTGTTTGATTCCTGATTTTTCTTTTCCTTTCTTCTCCACCATCCCTTCCTTTCCTTTTGATTGATGATATCTCACTTTATATGAAAAAGAATGTTCGGGTGATTGTCCTTCTTTGTGGGGTTCGTGGGCATGTGCTCACGTATATGTTTATGGATTTCTTGGGATTGGATAGTCATTTGAATGATTTTTTATGCGACCACGTAACTTGCTTCATTTACTTTTGTCTGGTCGGTTGGAAGAGATTGCAGCCTGGCAATAATCCCGCCAGATTGTATTTGTAATAAGTGTTAAATAAATTAATGCTTATTTGAGTAAAATTTTGCCTTTTCCCACATAAAATATTGTATAATATGGCGACTGGATAATAGGAGTGAGAAAATAATACGCAATATCTGTATTCCCTGGGCGCAAATCAAAGGACTCTAATGCCATCTGTCGAGACGGGCCGGAGGCGCTCAACACAATTATGTCGGCTGGAGAGGGGTGAGTAGCACGAGGGGGAGGGCGGGGGGGTTAGAGTTATTATCAACAAAACAGCCTTACCAAAGATCAGTAATTGTTCAAATTACCCAAAAGGTAATTTTATGATAATTACCTAATAGTAATCATTTTATTTATTTTATTAACGTAATTCTCTACAGGAATAAAATAATGTACGAGGCATATCCAGAAAGTAAGTGTACTGAATTTTTGTAGGTCACAATTTTTTTTATTTAAACAAAAAAAATTACGTGGTTACCGTAGTACATATATAAGCTATTTTTCGACATAGTCGCCATTCCTCTCAATGCAGGTGGGGAAGCGGGGCATCAACTTTTTGATGCCTTCCTCGAAGTAGTTTCCCGCCAACCTCTCCGTCCACTTCTCCACCTTCTCCTTTACCTCCTCGTCGGTTGAAAACCTTTTTCCACCCATGTGCAGCTTCAGGGAGGTAAAAAGATAGTAATCTGAAGGTGCTAGGTCAAGGGAATGCGCGGGATGGTTCAGGACATCCCATTTAAACGAGGCGAGCAGTTCCTTCGTGGCGTTGGCCGTGTGTGGTCTGGCATTGTCGTGCAGCAGGCAGACTCCCTTTGTCAGCATGCCTCTCCTCTTGTTTTGAATCGCCCTCCGCAATTTTTTTAGGGTCTCACAGTATCTTGCAGAGTTGATGGTCTCCCCTTGAGGCATATATTCAATTAAAATTATGCTTTGACAGTCCCAAAACAATTTCATCAATTTCGTCAGTCACAATTGAAGGTCTTCCGCTCCTCTGATCATCATGCACAGACGTACGACCGTTTTTAAACTCACGACACCACTTGTACACACTCGTACGATTCATAGCTTTATCACCATATGCAGTTTTCACCTCATTATAAACCTCAACCGGATGTTTTCCCTTCCAAACGAGATAACGGATGACGCCGCGTATTTCGCACTTGGCGGGAGATTGGATTTACATTTTTTACGAAACGTGTTGTCGCGTCGACACTTCTCAACGTACTGACCTCGAACCGGTCTCGTTGCGGAGGGGAAGGGTCAGGCTACACGGAAGTGTAGCCAACATGTCGAAAATAAAATCCATCCGATCGTGAGAGCCTCAGTACACTTACTTTCTGGATACGCATAGTACTTAACATATTTCGGTATTAGTTAATCGAAATATAAAGGAAAATATTTTTAACCTTGCCTGAGAAAACTGGTATTTTCTAATTTACTTGGAAATAAGGGCGAAAATACGAATCATTTACCGGTTTATATGTATACCGGATGCCCTCAGTGTCCCAGTTGATTGCAATCTCGATTCCCATTGGTACTTTAAAAAGGGTTCCAGTCTAGTTTCTTTAAAATATTGCCCAATACTTTTCCGGATGATTGAAAGATATTATCACAAGGCGGTGCTGACAGGTTATACTGTATATAACGAAAGTGCAATATAATATACTTAGAAAAACCTAAATCTGTTAATTGAAAATTCTAGTTCTCTCCTTTGCACTGTATGGAGTACTTAACCTTGTAACGACGTTCAGTAATTTTAATTATTTTATCAACTTTAATATAAGCATCGATTCTAATAAATAGCGAGTTACTTAGGTAAAATACATTACATAAAACTAACAATAATGACAAATTAATACATCTTGTTACAAATAAGCAAAAATGTGGCAGTTTGTTAAAATCAAAATTTAGTGACGTTTGTCAAAAGTCACTACGTTAGTCTGCATTGGCTAGGGATGGGGTATACGATAATTGGATTTTCGATTTTTTTATACATAGCATATAATAAAATTTTCATAATTAGTATTAATTCATAGTGGATCTTGGCCTATTTAAAGATAGATACAAATCATACAATACATTAGAAAGCCAGTATAGTGAAAATTAGGAATTAAAACGTCAGTTTAGAGAAAAACAATTTTTCGATTTATAAAAAATCGATCTTCGGCACGCCTCCATCCGGACATATATCGTTGCAAATGTATTTTGTTTTACCAGCGTTGACTTGAAGGCCGAGAAGCAAAGAATTTTCACATAATCTTGTGGTACTGCGCTGTCATCCGCTCACATAAACATCGAATAGTGGCAATTCTTCGTATTAAGCACTGCATATTCTTTCAATTCGCATTCTTTCGTCAAAAAGGTAATTATGTTGAAAGGTTTGGTATGCTGGTAGTATCAAGTTTGCATACAAAATATGTCATGGAATACCTTCAACAAGAGTGACTTCGAGTTGAAGGTTGGAACGTAAAGATAGATATTAATAGCTAAAGCAGGGGCTAAAATTAGCCAAGGTCTCGAGGGTGAGTTATTTTTAATATTCCGTTCACACAGGGGTGCGAAGATACAAAGGAGGAGTTCTGAATCCGGGAATCCTCGAAATTAGCAAGCAGTTATTGAATTGATGAATTCTACCCCATGTGGTCGATCGATATTATATGGTCAAAAATTACGCTTACATTAAACGGTGCTGATATAGAGAGAGTGAAAAAATTCAAATACCTCGGAAGTATCCAAGTGGAAGACCTCGACCCAGAAACCGAAGTCAAGTGCAGAATTGAATCATCTCGTGCGGCTTTTAATAAAATGAGAAGCGTATTCTGCGATGATAATCTAAACTTGAAACTTCGACAACGGTTAGTCAAATGCTACGTTTGGTCAGTGTTATTGCATGGAGTGGAATCATGGACCCTCAAAGTTGGTAGTATGAACCGACTGGAAGCATTCGAAATGTGGATGCACCGGAGAATGCTACGGATATCCTGGACGGATATGGTCAGCAACACAAGGGTTCTTCAAAGAGCCAAAGTTGATAGAGAGTTGCTGACTAATATTAAAATCCGAAAGGTGTTCTATTTGGGTCATGTACTTAGAGGAGCAAAGTACAAATTACTGCACCTGATTATCCAATGCAAAATAGAGGGCCGAAGAGGTGTTGGCAGGAGGCAAATCTCCTGGCTCCGCAATATACGTGATTGGACTGGTATAAAGAGCTTTGGGGATCTTTTTCGGGCTGCCGGGGACAAAGATCTCTACTCTCAGGTGATATTCAACGTGGGGGGGACCTGACATGACGCTGGGAAGAAGAAGCCAATAAATGAAGAGTTTGAATGTAGAGGTAAAAGAATTTTGATTTTAAAGGTAAAGTTATTTTTTTAATATAAACAAAAATCCTTAAATGGTGACGTAAGCATTCAAATTGATAGACAAACTGTAAGCATAGATAAATCCTTAAATAGTGACGTAAGTATTCAAATTGATAGACAAACTGTAAGCATACATACGAGTACATCCTTAAATGGTGACGTAAGTTTTCAAATTGATAGACAAAATGTAAGCATACATAAATCCTTAAATGGTGACGCAAGTTTCCAAATTGATAGACAAGCTGTAAGCATACATAAATCCTTAAATGGTGACGTAAGTTTTCAAATTGATAGACAAACTGTAAGCATATACAAATTCTTAAATGGTGACGTTAGTATTCAAATTGATAGACAAACTGTAAGCATACATAAATTCACGACGTGTTCAAATGCATTTTTTTATACTATAATTTTATACGACAGTATATGGTATGTTATCCAGAATGTAAACAGCAAGCCTGTGGGAACGGTCGTCGCTGAATATTGTCAACACATACGGTCAACGACCGACGAAACGACCTTTGGATATGTCCAAAGGTCACATACCAAAACAATGACGCGGCCGGACATCGCGCCAGTCCCGTAAACAAATTGTTTACCCACAAATACTATTTACGATGCATTCCACAGTAGAAAGAGAACGCATCACGCTGTCTCGCCGATCCCGCAAACAAATTGTTTACCCACAATACTATTTGCGATGTCTGCAATACTGCAATCGACCATTTCGGCACGCACAGAAGTGAGATAAAAATATATCGCGGGCGCACTCCCGCGCCCATTCTGAAATGTATAAATACCCACTTACCGATAAATAAAATATTCATTCATTCATTCTCTCTTTCCGCATTGCCAATTGACGTATTTTATTTAAATACCAAACAATCAAAATCATCAATACGTCCCATTACAAACATTCTGCTAAAAGCCCTTAATATGATAATTGCCACATTCGACGACCTTCGTGGCCTAGTTGATAAGATGCCTGACTTCCAGCTCGGGGAATGCGAGTTCGATTTCCGTTGATGCCCAGTATAGAAAAAAGGGTTTCGGTCTGGTAATCACTAAAGGCTTTTGTACCACATTTCCGGTTGGTTTGAAGAGAATTATACATGCCAATAAATCCATCAGTTTAAAATATACAAAGTTCTCGAAACGTAAGAACTTTGAGCTGCAAAAACGCCGTATGATCTCCGAGAGATCTCATATTATAAATAAAAATAAACAACCGCCAAATTCTATTTACAATTTGAGACTCACAAAAAGGTTGGTAACCCTGTCGCTGAAATAAAAAACGATATATCCCTGTCATTCTAAATTACCTAACGAATTTTGTCACAATTAATTTTGTTTTACGAACAGTGAAATTTTCTTAAATTTATTAATTAAAATTGTCTGAAGTATTTTGAATTGATGATTCTCGATTTTCTTTTTGAAAATTTTTACGAAAATAAAAGTAATTGTTATTTGATATTTTTTCGCGCCCTATTTCAACTAATTAATTAATTACAAAATTTTATCATCTAAGAATGACAGAAATATATTGTAAGGGTGGTGTTTTTTTTAAAAGATACTGAAATAAAAGAGCATGGATTTTTAAGGACAACCTTCGTGCCCTACTTAGAAAGACGACTGTCTTATCAAGTAGGCCATGAAGGTTGTATAGGTCACTCCTGTTGGTATTCAAATGTTTTAAAAGGGTATCCGTAGCATTCTCCGGTGCATCCACATTTCGAATGAGGGTCCATGATTCCACTCCATGCAATAACACTGACCAAACGTAGCATTTGACTAACCGTTGTCGTTCATGTTTAGATTATCATCGCAGAATACTATATGCTTCTCATTTTATCAAAATCCGCACGAGATGATTCAATTCTGCACTTGACTTCAGTTTCTGGGTCGAGGTCTTCCACTAGGATACTTCCGAGATATTTAAATGTTTCCATATCTCTCTCTATATCAGCACCGTTCAATGTAAGACGTGCTCCTGCGTGATCCTGCCAGCCAAACACCATGAACTTAGTTTTACTCACGTTCATGTTCAGCCCCAGCCTCACACCGGCTTCATTAATTCTTTCTATAAGTGTATGAATGCCGTCAATACTGTCTGCCAGAACAACCGTATCATCTGCGTACCTGATGTTATTGACGCATACACCATTCACTTTGACCCCCAGATTCAAGTTATAAAGTGCTTCCTTGAAAACTATTGTATATCAGATTGAATAACATAGGTGACAAAAAACAACCTTGTCGGACGCCACGTTGAATTGGTATGCCTTTCGATTTGTTACTTTCTAATTTAATGACAGCTTCTTGGTTCCAGTACAGGTATTTAATAATATTTATATCCTTATCATCTATACCCCCGTTCCTGAAGCATCTTAACCTTTCCTTCCCTGCGTTGGGTATCTTCTACACGTTGCTTCTAATAACCATCAATATCTCTATAAATATAATAAATACAAGGTTAAGATTTTAGGTATTCCTCCATAATATATTTACGCATTGATTTAAAAAATAATATTAATAATAATCAGAATTTATCGACTACATCGTAAGTATTTCGTGAATATCGGAAACAAATTCGCATTTAAACGCTGTGAGTGCCTCGATCTTGGGTCTTGACGATAGGTGAAGAGTATGCGGGAAGCGCGACACTATATTCGCATCTCACTTTTGCATACGTCACTGAATAGCAAGGAGCTCAATTGTCTCAACCTCCAAGTGTAAGCCACGCCCGAGTTAGCCACCAACCCTGCCGCGCCGCAGTAGCTGTTGAGCTGGCAACGAGACTAGATCTACGCCCGTTCCGTGAGCGTTGCCAGATGGTTTTTTAATGTTTTCAGCAAATAAATCTCAATTATTATAATTTTTAACTTCAATTATAATTAATTAAGGGGATTATGTATGAATGTTCTTATTTTTCCGATTTAAAATCGCTAATTTTTTATCGCGTACTCACTACCCAACACCGGAGCGCGCGTTTCAATTTTATCACCGTAAGGGAAGGGTTAACAAGGTCTGCGTGTTTCACTCCATCGAATACTTATTTGTTCACCATAAAAGCGTTAATAATGGTGAGGTCGAACTGAATTCAACTGAACTGTTTCCGAATTAAGACGAAAAACAATTTGTTATGACTAAAAACAGCTTCCTTGTTCCCAGTTGTATTAAAAGATTAATTAATTATTTTTAGTCGGAAACAAGGTGTCTAGACGAGTCGCAAACAAACTTCTTGGAAAAGTAGATCAAACTTCAAACTATTAATTAGATAAGAGATCTACTGTAAGCAGTCAGTTATATTGAGGTCATTTCATATTTTATTGAATTATTTAATTTGCACGCTGTTATCCAAAATATGTCAAATAATTTCAATTTTCAAAAAAAGTTTTGAAATGTCAACATACTCAGTTTTATCGAAAAAAATTCTTGTGATTGACTAAAATACTAACTTTGTGCTCTCCTTTATTAATATAAATAACGTAATATAAACAAAACATTAAGAACAATACTTTGCCTCTGGAGTTGAGTAACCCTGCATCAACATGTATGAAGGTTTTGATTCTGCAAAGCAGCTTGTATCTCGTTCTATTAATCAGCCCATGTGTTTTCTATATCTCAATATCTATCCATAAAATTCCCACAAAGGTCTCAAAAAATCCAATATATGTTCTATGTATGCGTTATTCCACTAAAAACAAATCTGAGTTCTTTACCTCTATAAAATAAGTCTTCGACAATTACGTAAGTCTGCTTGGTGAAGTTTGGTAATATTTTGTGGTATACATACATAACATATATTGAACTTAAATATACATATAATATTAAATAATTTTAAAATTATTATTACTACTGTTGTAATTTATTATAACTACTGCTTTTTGTATCTTCATGTTAGTTTAAGATAAAGTTTTGTATTGTTTGTCAATAATTTTAAGTACTTGTATAACCTGTCACATGTTCATTTGTAATATATATAAAGACACTCTTGTGTCGTTAATTAAATAAATAAATATTCACATCTTCAAAAAAATTATTGATACAATATGTTCTGAACTGTCAAAAATTACAAAAAATCTAAGCAATTTTTTTTACATAACACCTATAATTGGCGTAAAATTACGGCCTCCGTAGTGTAGTTGTTAACACGTTCGACTTCCGTCCGAGGTTTTTGGTTCAATTCTAGATGTAACCGAAAAAAAATCTCCCAGTCTGGTAAGAGTTTGTTTGGAACAATATTCATACGCGCCGTGTTACGAGTATTGTTTTCTCTTGACGTGCGATAGTGTTGCCAATACGTGCAATGACGAATCGCGAGTTCCGTGTATACTTCGGAAGTTTTAAACTGGAAGGTTTGATTAATAAGACCGAAGACGTTGTGCCTCGGCAACGTTCTTCAATATGTCCCGATCACTTCGGATATGTTGTAGGGTACCATAAAAAAGAAGAAGAATTGACGTGAAATAACTCAAAAGATCTAAACATCATCAATCGTAGTGTATTACACTTTCGCTGTATACAGAACAACCTCACGGGGTTATTGTCATTTGACAAGATTTCCCAACCAACTAGAAAGGTATTTAAACAACCCTTAAGTGAAAACTAGATTGTAACCCTTTTTAAAACTATGATATGTATGTATCTATAATAATGTTTTGTATGCGCTGTTGAGCGAGCATATACAAAAATGTACTTTAACAATGAACAACACGTTGTTCAGTACAGGGCGTTGTGTCTAAAAATGTACTTTAACAATGAACAACACGTTGTTCAGTACAGGGCGTTGTGTCTAAAAATGTACTTTAACAATGAACAACACGTTGTTCAGTACAGGGCGTTGTGTCTAAAAATGTACTTTAACAATGAACAACACGTTGTTCAGTACAGGGCGTTGTGTCTAAAAATGTACTTTAACAATGAACAACACGTTGTTCAGTACAGGGCGTTGTATCTAAAAATGTACTTTAACAATGAACAACACGTTGTTCAGTATAGGGCGTTGTGTCTAAAAATGTAATTTATCAATGAACAACACGTTGTTCAGTACAGGGCATTGTGTCTAAAAAAATCCAGGACCAAGTGAATTATATTCTGAAAGAAGGAAACGTAAAAAGTCAGAGAAATTGTATGAGGAGGTGTATGGATGTAGAAGGGAAAATCTGGCGCTCTGTCCTCTCTGCCTACCTCGACATATGATACGGATATGGCGTGATGGTATGTATGTAATATTATTTTTTTTTATTAAATCTTCGAAAAAAATTCACATTTTAAATTGTCTGTCGAAATATATTTATTTAAATAAAAGATAAAAAATTCAACACATTAAATTTATATTTATAATATATCATTTTTGAAATTTTTTATTTAAAAAAAAAGAATAGATATGACCAAAGTTATTGGTATCCTTAATAACTTCGAACACTAAGCGGAAAAAGTGCCTGTGTTGTTAGAGGAGAGTAGCACAGCGCGGGGTTCGAACCAACGACCTTCCGCACAGAAGTCCAGCGCTTTACCGCGCGGCCATGCACCAATTTAAATAAGATTGAATAATTATATCATGGTGCAGTTCATAAAAAAAACATAACTTTTATCATTTTGATTAATAGGGCCTAGTATTTTTTGAAAACACCATAAGCGAATATTTCAAGGCAATTCTGTTGAATGGGTTATTTGTATTTGCTAATCTAAAATATGGGGAAGTAAAAACGTCTCGCTCCAAACTAAAATGTTTTTTTGACGAAATAAGTGTAACGCTAACACGGTAACAAGGATCAAAGAATTAAATTAATGACTGAATGTGGGCACAAATTATCCTGAAATTTATGTAAGCAATAATATTATACTAATCTCTTATGTTGACATTGAACAGGGTTGTGTATTTATAAAAGGTTTAATTACAAGTAAATTATTATAAAAGTTTTAATTACAAGTAATTTATTATAAAAGGTTTAATTACAAGTAAATTATTATACAAGGTTTAATTACAAGTAAATTATTATAAAAGGTTTAATTACAAGTAAATTATTATTGTGTTGTTTATAGTTAAGGCATTAACGTTGTGGAGGTTTAAAGACATTGTAATTTATTTTTAACAAACACTGTTTATTCCACTTTTTTTATGACGGTATAACCCTACCGGTTTCAAGGCTTTCACCTCATCTTCAGGGGAGCGCAATTGTTTGCGCTCCTCTGAAGATGAGGTGAAAGCCTTGAAACCGGTAGGGTTATACCGTCACAAAAAAGTGGAATAAACAGTGTTTGTTAAAAATAAATTACGATGTCTTTAAACCTCCACAACGTTAATGCCTTAACTATAAACAACACAATAATAATTTACTTGTAATTAAACCCAAAAAGTGGAATAAACAGTGTTTGTTAATAATAAATTACAATAAATTATTATTCATTAGTATACCGACTTTATTGAAAACAAAAACAAAAATTAAAGGAAAAATGTCGTATATTGTATTTATTTAAACATTCATAGTATAAAAGCAATATTTGTCAAAGCCAACGATGCGAAGGTAGCACAGGTTTTAAAAAGGCTTTTAAGGTTCCTGTCGAGTAAGCAACACTAGTAAGGGGATAAATAAGGCCAAAAAGGCATACATTTATACTAAGGGATGAAATTAAAATATAAGTACACATATAATTCTAAGATTCATAAATTTTAAACTTGGAATACCGCATGAACAAAGAAATTATCCCAACTTATTAAATGCAGTGAAACTCTTGAAGCTGTGTGACAGAAGAAAAACAGCCGATATAGTACTGCTATACAAAATCATTCACTCAGTGATTGATGCACCTCACTTACTCGCAAGTATTTCATTTCGTATCCCCACTAGATCCACAAGACAGCTCAACCCCTTTTATATCGAAAATTGCTATACTAATTATAAAATCAACTCCTCTATAATTCGTATGCAAAGACTTGGAAACGAGTTTTGCAACAATTTAGATATTTTTAATATAAGTATATATAGTATTCGCTATTTTTAATATAAGTATATATAGTATATTATTTAGAAATAGTTACTAACTTTGTGCTCTCCTTTATTAATATAAATAACGTAATATAAACAAAAGATTAAGGACAATACTTTGCCTCTGGAGTTGAGAAGCCCTGCATGAACATGTATGAATGTTAAAATTCTGCAAAGCAACTTGCGTCTCGTTCTACTAATGAGGCCATGTGTTTTCTATATCTCAATATCTATCCATAAAATTCCCACAAAGGTCTCAAAAAATCCAATATTTGTTCTATGTATGCGTTATTCCGCTAAAAACAAATCTGAGCTCCTTACTTAAAATAAGTCTTCGACAATTACGTAAGTCTGCTTGGTGAAGTTTGGTAATATTTTGTGGTATACATACATAACATATATTGAACTTAAATATACATGTAATTATTAAATAATTTTAAAACAATGACTGTAATTTATTATTACTACTGCTTTTTGTATCTTCATGTTAGTTTAAGATAAAGTTTTGTATTATTTGTCAAAAATCTTAAGTACTTGTATAACCTGTCACACGTTCATTTGTATATAAAGACACTGTTGTGTCGTTAATTAAATAAATAAATAAATATGGAAAATAAATAACAATTAATTTAAAAAATAATTGAAAAAAAGATGACATTCAAGTAAGTATATTTCATTATTATTAACCTACATATCATTACGTGATTTCCTAGTCGAGGTTGGCAGAGGGATAGAGCGTAAGACTTTCTTATTTTGACACACATCTTTCGCCTCTTCTACGTCCACACCCTTTCCTATACAACTGCTACGATTTCTCTAACTTTCTACGTCTCTTGCTTTCAAAATACCATTCAATTGATCCAACCATAACTTACCTTGGTCTTTTTTTCACACGCCTTCCACTCACATTCGTTTCACATGCCCAAATCATTTTATAGTGCTCTTCTTCATCTTACTCAACACATCATCTTTAAGTTCACATTCATCCCTTTTTATTTCTTTCCGTATTCTGTCATACATGGTCACCTCATGTATTCACTCTATATTTAAAAAAAAATTATCTATGTTAATTTGCACGGATTTCTCCTGTTACACAAAGAGAGTTTGCTTCTAGATTAAGTTGGTTCAATATCTCTATACCACGCGTGACTGAGTGTTTAGCCATGATATTTGTACTGTTAGTTGGTATGTAGAACAGAGGGTGATTCCTTGCACGGATATATTAATTAGGTATACTTACTGTGCATGTTATATGAACACTAACACCTCGAAGGAAGAAACAACTGCGAACTGAGATTCTATTTCTTGCGTACTCATAGACCGAAGTAGAGTGAGAGTCAGACGTGAATAGCGTCGCTCCTCACAGTCCTCACCCATAACGGTTTTTGGAATGAATATACCTACGTCACACACTGGCACACATTTGATTGTATCGGTGAATTTATTCCCGATTTTCACAAAATATCTCCGATGTGGCCGATAAATGCTAATTATTATTAATATTATTTTTTTCATTCAATGCGTAAATATATTACGTAAGAATACCTAAAATATGAACCAAGTATTTTTTATATTTATAGAGATATTAAAATTTTTAGAAGCAATGTGTACTAGTTACACATCACAGGGAAGGAAACTTCAAAAACAAAGAATTTAATCACTGCACGATATTCGGATTTTTCCATTGTTAAAAAATACACTGACACGTCAACTTCAAATGGCTTGTAAACAAAGAATGAATTGAAATTTTGAGTACGTTCTTATGAAAGATGAAATATTAAAATGGCGTAGAAATTTTGGTTTTTCTACTGCTCCATAGATGTCGCTTTCAAAACTTTTTGACTAACCTAGTATATAAACTTAGTGCTTCTAGAATCGCGGGACAGTTAAAACAACCTTGAAAAACCTTTAAGTACGAATATCAAAATGGATTCTTGCCTTCTTGTTTCGAGGCTTCTATAGTTACACATCGTGAGAAGCTCGACATGGTGAGCATATTTTGGATAATCGCCCTTTGTTCTGTATCTTTATTATGATTGATATGGAATATGATAAAATGATAGAGTGCAATAGAATATTTGGTGCTAACTCTGATGCACAAAGTGAAACAGGGGCATGGAAAAAGACTGTCAAGAGCCGAATAAACGCTGTAGAAGTGAATATGTGTATTAAAAATAATAAATGGGGTGACAATGTAACAAAGATCACGGAATAAAGAGATTAGGGAGAATGTGAACTTAAGAGTGATGTGTTGAGTAAGATGAAGAAGGGTACGCTGAGATGAATTGGGCATGTGACACGAATGTATAAAGAAACACTAACAAAACAAATATACAGTGTAAATATAAACGAAAGGCGTGTAAGAGGAAAAGCACACAAAGTATGGTTGGATCAAATTAATTATATTTTGAAAGAAGAAAAAATAAGACATAAGAGAAATAGTAAAAGTTTTGTGAGCAGGTGTATTGATGTAGAAGAAGCTAAAGAATTGTGTCGAGATAGTTAAATCTGGCGTTTTGCTCTTTCTGTCTATACCGATAAGGAAATGAGAAATGGTATATGTAAATATTATATATCTGACAATAATAACTTATTAAGCTAGTTTTCAAGTATCTCTATATAAATCATTTTTTAACTGTACCATAAATGAATTGACTACATCACCAGAGGCACAAACAAGACATCAGAACCGATACCTCCATTCACCTGTCAACAATCTATCACGTTTAACTTCGCTTAGTTTAACTCTTAGTCCTTGACATTGCTTTTGCGCTATTCCTCAATGCGCGCCCCTCAAGTCGGCACTTCATGAAGTATATCATATATATAAACACCCTAGACATTGGGGATGGTGCCAGGAGACAGAACAGGGTAGATGTGTGAAGAGGAACCGCCTTTATCCAATTACGTCCCCACATGTTCCATTACAATAAGGCAAGGTTCAATTCTAAAACGGTTCAAATCCACCAAATTTAGTTTTTGAGAAAATATATAAATTTATTATAATTACAATGATCTTTGGATCTTCGTTCATAAGGCGCTTTGCTTATAGTGTTCTTTTCCAATACACTCGTAGACAAGGCCCTTTGCTTAGTTTATTCGGCTGTTTTCATAGACTTCTTTCGATAAACAAATAGGTTATATGGTTTCCCGGACTTCTAAAGTCTTAGTCAAAATTTGTGCGTCGATGTCTTTCAATAAAGGAAATGAAAACGATTCTTAACTCAAATGTTGTATCGCGTCTGGATAATTGTCATTCAATTTATTCTGGTTTGTCTGATTTGCAAATTTACAGGATTCAGTCAGTTTTCAATGCAGATGCTAGGCTGATTTATAGTAGTCATAAAAACTGTCATATTAGTCAGTTCCTAAAAAGTTTACATTAGTTTGTGTCGCGAACGGATTGATTTCAGTTAGAGTTAAGAGTATCGCGAACGGATTGATTTCAGTTCGAATTAAAAATGTCGCAAACGGATTGATTTCTGTCAGAGTTAAAGCTACGGTTTCCTAAGAAAGCGAGTTCGTTATATAGCGCACGTAACATGACGTGATGCTGGCGCGCCGCCAGACGGCAGAAATGAAAACCCACAACTGTCAGTTCGAAACGTCAAACTGACAGCTCCCGATATTATTCCACATATTTTGTTTCAACTGGGCTTTTCTATAGTATTTGCTCTTTACATTATATAAAGCTTCACTATTTCTTACAAAATCAATTAATATTTCGTCATTTTCGCTGGTCCAAATTAAATTACGTTTGCGTCGCATCCGCCTAGTGCGCCGCCAGACGGCATAAATGAGAACCCACAACTGTCAGTTGGAAACGTCAAACGATATTATTCCACATATGTTTATTTCAACTGGGCTTTCTATAGTCTTTGCTCTTCACATTATACGAGTATAAGCTTCATGATTTCTTACAAAATCAATCAATATTTTGTCATTTTCGCTGGTCCAAATTACGTTTACACTCATTTTTTATTTTAAAACGGTGTCCGCTACACGGGAAAAATCGTTCCACGACAGCATTGCAAATGGCAGCATTGCTATTTGACATTACACTCACAACCAACGCACTCTAGGAAACCAACGCCATTAGTTTGCATAGACAATGTTTTGTTACGTGCGCTATATAACGACACCACTTTCTTAGAAAACCAAAGCTTAAGAGTGTCGCGAACTGACTGATTTCAGTAAGAGTTAAGAGTATCGCGAACGGATTGATTTCAGTTAGAGTTAAGAGTATCGCGAATGGATTGATTTCAGTTAGAGTTAAGAGTATCGCGAACGGATGATTTCAGTTAGAGTTAAGAGTGTCGCGAACGGATTTATTTTATACTTTGTCTCTTTACATTTAGGCACCTTAATGAAATTGTATCTTTTGAATCAATTTAAATACCTATCTACGTAAATTGTGGTAGATAGGTATTCAAATTTTCGCATAATTTCCCTAAGATAATATTCAAAATAAAATTTAAAAAAAAACTTCTTGGAAATAATAAAATTATGAACGTATATTTTTCTTAAACTAGACGCTCGACAATATCTCGTTGGAGTGATATTATTTAAAAAATATAACAAATCGGATTTGAAAAATGAACGATGGGAATTCAAAACAAACATTAACAAGGTAATTTATCGTTTAACTGTCGACAAAACTTATTACCTTTTTTATGATAGATGCCGAAACAAGGATAAAATGTTATGGGGCATGGTAGGTGTAAACAAATTTGATCAATTTTAACTTTGCAAAAAAGTTAAAAAAAAAATCTAATTTAATATTCACGGATTCATAATTTAAGACACATTAATCTTCTTAATGTATTATATTATGTGCATTTTTTTATATTACGAATTTTTCCAGTCTTTTCGTTCTTATAAAAAGTTATTTAACCGTTTTTTTTAATTTAAAGTATTATTTGGTAGTAAATAGTTGTTATGGCCTTTTGCAACGAAAACACTTTTAGAATTTCAACGTGTAGTTTTATTTGTATAAAAGTTGAATTACATTTGAAGTATAATATTAACAGTATTATAATAAGGATGATGTTAATATCTTAGCGGCTTTAAGAATAATGATTCTGCCTCAGATATGACGTCCTATTTAAAGCAAAGATAATTATCAATAGATTAAGAAAGAATGCATCGGGCATGTTATGTTTGCCCTTTAAGGTCAAGTCGATATCTGTGATATATCTCGTCGCAGCTTACCCATTGATTTTGGGCAGACGAGAAGATAACTTAAATATAATGCATTGAAGTTAAATTGACACTAATATGATAGCGCTAATATTTATAGGATTTAGAACATGGTTAGTATCGTAAGCTTGACAAGGGTATAATATAACTTATAATATTTATTTGAATGTGGATAAGATAACATTGGTTTTGGTGATTATACCATGTTACAAATAATGATATTTATAGGTTCTTAGATAAGTGGTACATGCATAATATATTGAGGGTGAATGAGATAAGAATATAAGATTAACATGTGCTGGCAGTAGAGAGATACATGACATAGTCATAAACTTATTTGATCCTTTGTTTAAAATAATATTTTTATAGTTTACCCAATTGAGAATTTTTATGTCCTTAGTATTTGATTTATTTCAAAGGGGCGTTGTTGCAACTGTGAGACGTGATTTTTTTTTTCACTGTTTGAATTTTCAAAGTGTTAAATTTTTGGCTATTTGGATGTTCCTGATAGCATTAAATTTTGGCTGTTCCTGAAAGCATTAAATTTTGGCTATTTTGATGTTCCTGAAAGCATTAAATTTTGGCTATTTGGATGTTCCTGAAAGCATTAAATTTTGGCTATTTGGATCTTCCTGAAAGCATTAAATTTTTGGCTATTTGGATGTTCCTGAAAGCATTAAATTTTTGGCTATTTGGATGTTCCTGAAGTTGTGTACAAAATTCCATTTTATTCAATTTTTTGTTTACGATTTTAGTTAAACAAAACCTAAATACTCGTATTATAAATAAAGAGATACATGTTCCTCGATTGAAAATTCCTTTCACTTACATAATACAGCAATACTCAAAATGAAAACAATATAGTTTTTATTTTATTGTATGGCACTTAATATAATATTCGTATTTATGATGCCAACATGTTAAAGAGCGTGGCCGGAAGAAAATATTATTTTTGGCTCAATATCAAACAGCTGGATTACGCACGTAACTCGCAGTTCGCCGTACGTGTTATGAATACTTTAGTATACAGAAAATTAAGTATAATGGGAAATCAAAACTGAAAACCCTGGATCTGAACATTCTCTTATTAACTGGGTCACAGAAATCGTCAGTCAGCATGCTTTATTGATATTTTGATTCGAGTGAAAATGAAACAAAAATGGTTCTCGAAATGTTTATAGAAAGGCATAACTTTTATATAAAATATTCTTGTTCTTCGTCTTTTAAGCCTGTTATGGTCCTGCATCATCGTTTTCCTCTTGTGACGTCGACTGCCAGATGTCTTTCCATCTTTTGGGAGGTCGTCCTGGAGGTCTGCTCGCTTGGGGGGGATACTGTCCCTGGCCATTCTTACGGCTCTTGGTTCCGAAATTCTGGATACATGTTCGTTCCAGGACCTTCTTCTCTGTCGTCGCCATCTGAAAATATCTTCAACTTCGCACATCCTTCGGATTTCTGTGTTTCGTATTCTATCATGAAGAGTTTTGCCAGGGATACTCCTGAGTACCTTCATTTCGCTGGTTCGAAGGAGATTTTTGGTTCTGACAGTGTCGGCTCTGGACTGCTGTATGTCATTATGGGGCGGACACAGGTCTTGTATATCCTCACCTTGCTTTGGATGTTCATATTATACTTATTTTTGAAGATAGTGTTCTTTAAACATCCGGAAATAGCTGTATATAAAATATTGATTTATTATTTTTGTAAACCTTAAGAAAGAGTAGATGTCATTTAAAAAAAAATATAAATGAAGTTTTATATAATAAAGTTGAATATACACAAATAATTACGCCGTGTTACTTGTGGGTAGGCATGAACAACAGTTCTCCATAATTTTCTGTTCATGCATATAACTTTCGTCCCCTCCGTAATGCATAATTATACATAATTAATACTTCTCAGTTCGTCACGTTTCCTAGGTATATATTCTTCTAGATCTTGCGATTTGTTTAAACAGAATTTCAGTTTTGGTCCTGTGACGAAGATGTCCAACTTTCTCTCCATCTCTTTGATGGACGTTCCGGTGGTCGACGACCCTCTAGAATCTTGTGCATTACAATCTTAGGTATTCTCGCGGGGTCCATCCTCTCAACGTGGTCCCTCCAGAATCGTCTTCTCTGCCTACACCATCTCAAGATGTCCTCAATGTTACAACTTCTGCGGATTTTCTCATTAGGTATCCAATCTCTAAGGGTTCTACCTACGATAGGCCGCAGTGTTTTTATTTATGTTGTTTTGAGGAGGTGTTTCGTTCTTACAGAGTCTGCTCTTGCTTCGATTCCGTGAGTCATAACAGGTCTTATGCATGTTTTGTATATTCTGACTTTGATTTTCACCAACATGTGTTTATTGCCCCAGAAAGTGTTCCTCAGGCATCCGGAGATAACTGCTGCTTTATTGGTCTGTTCTTTGGTATACCTTTTATAAATTTAATGTCCTAAAAATATATTACTATTATTGCACTTGATTTCATGAAGCAAAACTACTTGGGATCTACTATCATAAATATAAAATTAAAACGTACGGTACGAAGTTTGCACATTGAAGAATGCTATTGAATTCCACTCTCTTATATAGGCCTCGCCGTTAAAAGCTCTCAATGAATGGAGAATTACTGGGGAATTTGGATTAACATTGAAAGCACACTGGACATAATTTATAGTGAAGGGTGGAGCTTTGTAAAGAAGCTTTTTACGGCGATACATTTAGAATTTTGATAAGGTCAGGTTTGCACTCCTTGGAAATTTGCTGACGATAAATTATTTCAATGAAAATATTGACCTTAACACTTCGCGGATAGATAAAAAAAAACACACGGTTACACTGCGATGTTTTATATTTCGTGGATAAATGAAAATATTTATATCATAAAAGTTTAGATTTCATTGATAGTTCATTATTTATTTATTTATTTATTGAACAATTCAGTTTCTTGGCGTCTGTCTTGATAGTAAGTTCTCCTTCGATATACAAATTGGTATACGATATCTTCTTCTTCCCAGTGTCATGTCAGGTCTCCCCAACGTTGAATTTCACCTGAGAGTAGACATCTTTGTACTCGGTAGCCCGAAAAAGAGCCCCGACGCTCCTTATACCAGTCCAAACACGTATATTGCGGAGCCAGGAGATTTGCCTCCTGCCAACACCTCTTCGGTCTTATATTTGGCCTTGGATGATGATAGTTTTGTTTAATAGTAAAATGTTTATAACGTATTTTGGCACGTTCGCGATTTTTCATTTTAAGTACGTCTGGACAAATAATTTTTTGAAGTTTTATGCTGTTTGTGTGAGACAATACGAAGAAAACGATCAGAATTGTGCGCAAACAACTCTTAAATTTTGCACTACGATAATTCACTGTCTCACACTTCACTACGGATTAGTGAATGTTTAGCTAAAACCAACTTCGTCGCTATGCCGCAGCCACCGTATTCACCAGATATGCCCCCCTGCGACTTTTTCCTTTTCCTGTAGATAGAGAACACTTACGAGTAGAAAGGACAATGTTTTAGGATCATAGAGGAAATAAAGGCAAAATTGCTGGATGAGTTTAAAGCTATCCCAAATAATGCATTTCACAAATATTTTGCGGATTGGAAAAATGGTTCGCAAAAGTGTATTTTATCCTATGGAGACTACTTTAAAGGGGAAAATATTATGATTAAAAAATACTTTTTGATAAAATGAAAATACTTATTTTTTTATCAAACCTCGTTTATGAAGTTTTTTAAATTTTATATTGCGAAAAGTTTTTTTTCGTGTTTTATTTTGTAGGATTTTTTACAAAATAATATCTTAATACCCAAAGACTTCTTTTGTATATGTTGCTGACGTGGCAATATTTGATTGGATAAACGTTGCTGACGTGCCAATATTTGATTGAATAAATGTTGCTGACGTGGCAATATTTGATTGGATAAATGTTGCTGACGTGGCAATATTTGATTGGGTAAATGTTGCTGACGTGGCAATATTTGATTGGATAAACGTTGTTGACGTGCCAATATTTGATTGGATAAATGTTGCTGACGTGGCAATATTTGATTGGATAAATGTTGCTGACGTGCCAATATTTGATTGGATAAATGTTGCTGACGTGGCAATATTTGATGGGATAAATGAACGTCGCATGTACATTACTCCACGCATACACACACGAGTGTAATACACGAGTATCATGTCACCAAATTCGCTTTAATCCTCGCTTAATTCAACATTTTTGAACGTGTATATTATATAATATTTTTGATTTTAATGTCAAAGTTCGTTTGCAATACACTCATTCTGTATTCCTTCCATTTCCTCTTGGACAATGCAAATATATACGAGTAAATATATTTTTCTAATTTTTTTAGTTAATCTTTGATCTACGGGAGTGATACGTGGACGTGAAAAAAATATTGAAAAGGACCGAATAAATGTTGTAGAAATGTATGTACTGAGAAGAATACATTAGGTGAAAATGTTTGAAAAAATACGTACAGTACCCAGCGGTGAGTAATACACATCGGGCTTAAGAAAGAGAATATCGGTTTGTAGAGCGTTGTCTCTGTCATTCATATACGTGTTCCGTCGCGATTTGTCAGTCGCATCGTGCGACAGAGACGACGCTCTACAAACCGACAGTCTCTTTCTTAAGCCCGATGTGTATTACTCACCGCTGGGTACTGTAATTAAGTGTTTAGGGATGAATGTAAATTTAATGCTGATGTGTTGATTAAGATTAAGGTGAGCACTCTCTGACATAGTTTAGCCATGTAGAACGAATGAATCAAGAAATACTAACAAAATAAATTTACAGTGCAAATGTGAGTGGAAGGCGGCGTGGTGGAGAAAGACCAAGAAAAGTATGGTTAGATCAAGTGAATGATATATCGAAAGAAGAAAATAGATAAAGCCAGAAAAATCGTAGGACCTGTGTAAGAAGGTGCATGCATGGATGTAGAAGAGGCGAAAGATGTATGTCGCTATAAGAAAGACTGAAGTTCTCTCATCTCTGCCAACTCCGATAAGAAGACGACGTGATGGTATATATGAAGTAAAAAAAAAACAAATTTTTAACCCATAGACAACAAAAAGTTCGGATGCTCTCCGGCTTGTTTAATATTATTATATTTGGCATTTCGTTAAAGATGTTGTAACCTTTGAAGTAGTCATTATTTTGGCTTATTGTCATTTTTGTTTTAGGAAGCCGAAAATCATCGTGACATCTCGTGGGATAATTGTTAACCTCGTTATTTTACGAGATATCAAATATCTCCAAATACATTTTGATAAAAAAATATATGATATAAATTAAAATTAAAGATTAAGGCATTAGTAATTTTTACTCGTAGCTATATATCACTTTGTTTTTGTAATTTATTTTATCAAACACTGTTTATTCCACTTTTGTAACGGTATAACCCTACCGGTTTCAAGGCTTTCACCTCATCTTCAGGGGAGTACAAACAAAACTTAATTCTGTTCGAACTGGTACCGATATACATGCTTCCACCGTTGGGGACATTCAGGTTGGGGACTGAGGGCTGAGGGAAGCATGGGACGACCTCAGGCAGCAGCGGAGAGATTTTTGGGATAAGTGTTTACCAGATGTTCGCTTAGGTGTACTGATTTAGAAATTTCTAGGGCCTCTTATCTGTCCAATTTATTTCCGTTACTACTGATATGTAAGAATTTGGCATCATCGATACAAAAAAATATGGTTTTCACAGTGACAATGAATGATTAGTCATTTCAGAATAAATTAGAGGATTTGTTAAGGCGGATTTGTGTTCACGAAATTTCTTTTCAAAGGATCTTCCTGTCTTTCCTATATAGAAACTATCACAGTCAGCACATAAAAGTTTATACACACCACTCTTGCTAAATATTCCATTTTTGCCTTTCCCATTAAATAAGATTTTCCGGAGATTAAAATTAGTGTAAAAAGCTGGCTTTATGTGACTTGGAATATTTTTGGTCATTTCGTATGACATGTTTTTTTTATAAATAGGACTTTGCTCCATTTATAGGTATGCTTATAGGTGTCGTTAAAGATATGATCTTTTATAAGTTTCTTTTTTGTTTTGTTTTTTAAAAGTGAATCAATGAGGCTTCCAGGATAGCCATTATTTGTAGCTATTTTTTTATGGTTATTAATTCTTTTTTAAAATGGTCGTCGGTTAATGGGACACTGAGCAATCTATAAAGCATACAGTTAAAGGCGGCGAATTAATGGTTGGAAGTTACTAGAATTATAGTCTGAATAAGTGTCTTTTCTATATAACATATATCAAAGTCAATTGATATTGTTTTTTTTATACTTATTACATTAACCTCTGCGACACATGTTTCTACCGTATATCCCGAGGCTATCTTGAGGCGGAACGATTCCGTTTTATTACGAAAGCAATGCTAAGGTCAGACTGGTGTCATGTAACATCGGAAGTGTGTGTGGTCTATTGACCCCAAGGAAAAAATGTTTTAATGAGAAAACACCTTTAGAATTCTTTGGTTAATTAATACGTTTTGTTTTTGCTATGGCATAATATAATTATCGGAAGTAGAAAAATATACCGTGTGAATAAGTGAAAAACAAAATAATTTATTCTTCAATATTCTTAAATAGAATTATTCATCGAGAGGAAGGGAAGATGCAGACTCAGCAGAGACACATGTGACGCAAGGCAACTGATCAAATGTTCACCATCCCTAGAGTTAAAACCTTTTTTGCCCAAAGACAAAATGCCTATTTAGCTCCCATGATATACAATGGGGTGCCGAATTTCAAAAAAGTAAAGGGAGGAAAACCATTTAGGCAGTCGATCGGAGCGTGGTTGTTATTGCAACAGGAGTTTGAGTACTTGGGCTTGCAAAATGAATGACGTGTGGAAAAGGTTTGTGTGGGCTCTCGAGTGTGTTATTTTTGTTGTTTTATATTTGTTTTTATTTTTACGATTGTGTGCGGTATATTGTGGGATGAACGTTTTTGGTCTTTCTGGAGTGATAATGTGTGAGGAGTTTGATTTTGCATGATGCTTCCAGTTGTAATTGAGTGTCACTGTTTGTCAGGTTGATGAGAATGTGCAACGGGGTTTTGTTTTTGTGTAATTGAAAATTGGAAAGAAGTATCGATTTATTTTTTTCATGCTAAATGTCCTCAGTGAGATACAGGCAAAAAGCCTAGTTTACTGGGGACACGACAAATGAAAGACAACAAACCCAGATCCATTAAAATTGTATGGCCAAATTAAATTGCCTGTTGTTTTTTCGCAAAAAAAAAGAGTTCCATAAAGTCAAAGTCGAAATCTTTGATACATTATAAATTGTTTACCTTGCACATATTTTGTTTACAAAACAAATCCTAAATATTTGTTTACTTAATTTTGAAATAATCCTTCTAATTTGATTCTATATGAATGGGGTAAGTGTATTTAAGCTATTTAGTTCAATGCATTGTTTAAATTTTTTTCTATTTGGTTCAAAACATTGTTGTGTTTTATTTTTGCTATATGCTCCAATGTATTGTTTTCAATAATTAATATATCCATTGATAAGTTCTTGTTGGTGCATACAAGTATGTCAATCTAGTAGTGGGTTCCGCCAAAGTTTCGTACCACACCTTCCTAAACTCAGCCGTTACTCAACGTAAATCACGACATGGAAACTTGTGTCAGATCTGTTAATGAATTGGTATCTAATCATTGTAAGCACTGAAATAAATAAGGTTTCAATAAAAAAAAGAAAAAAATCTATTAGACTGATTTCAAAATAGTTAATTGTACTCAAGAAAATGTAGCATGGTCCCTGTGACGTTTGAAAGGTCATGTCTCAAAGGGATGGGGTAAAATCGTTTTTTTATAAATCGAAAAATAGTTTTTCTCTAAACTGACGTTTTAATTCCTATTTTTTTTGTACTAACTTTCTAATGTATTGTATGATTTGTATCTATTTTTAAAAAGGCCAAGATCCACTATGAATTAACACTAATTATGAAAATTTAATTATATGTTATGTATAAAAAATTCGAAAATCCAACTATCGTATACCCCATTCCTAGCCAATGCAGACTAACATAGTGACTTTTGACGAACGTCGCCAAATATTATTTGATTTTAACAAATTGACATATTTTTGCTAATTTGTAACAAGATGTATTGATTTGTCATTATTGTTAGTTTTGTGTAATGTATTTAACTAAATAACTTGCTATTTATTAGAATCGAGGCTTATATTAAAGTTGATCAAATAATTAAAATTACTGAACGTCGTTACAAGGTTGTATTGGGGCAAATTTGTGAAACGTCACAGGGACCATGCTACATTTTCTTTAATATAGTTATTCAGACAAGGCGTGAAGGAAATTAATCAAGTTGTAGTATTTTATCAAAGCTTTCGGCCCTGACTCTTTAGGCGATGCTAAAGTCGAAATTTGAAATCTCTACTCTCAGAAGTATTTCAACTAGAGCCGATAGAAGACGTGTTGTTTCGTACAATTCTAAAATATTAAAAATTTAATTTTGCGCGGTAGTCAAGTTTCTTTCTAACGAAAGAAAAAAAGCTCGGTAGAAATAAAACGAGGTTTCGACGCTTTTTAACGAGAATGTTTCCCTTAGATAGCCTTCTCTTTTAAATAAACTTTATAATTGTATGATATTAAATTTATAATATTTCAGAAAATAACGAAACAGCTCGTCTTCTATCGACTCCAGTTGAAAAACTATTGAGGTGAAAGGTATCAAATTTAAACTGTTATGTCACCTGACCATGCAATGGACGTGGCTGGCTTGATATTTATTTATATAAGCTTTAATTTTTTCAGGCTGAAACAAAATTGACCCTTAATGTGTAAGTTCAAATATAATAATAATTTAGGAAAAATCTTCAGATATCTATGGTAATGAGCAAAGGGTACATACTCGTATAACCCAAAATATGCGCACCATGTCTCGAAACAAGAAGGTAAGAATCCATTGCAATTCTTACTAAAGGTTTTTCAAAGTTGCTTAAACTGAACCGAGATACTAAGAAGCACTAAATTTATATGCCTCCAATAAATATAGCCGTGCAAGGCATTAAACCTTTGGTCTACATATGTGTACCTACTTACAGAAGGAATATCATGGCTAAACACTCAGTCACGCTTGGTATAGAGATATTGAACCAACTGAGTGACAATGTAGATATACTAGGTTAGTCAAAAAGTTTTGAAAGCGGAAATGAAAATACATTTTTTTTGGGGGGAAATCACTTTTATTGCTCAGTATAGTCTCCCATAAGATCAATACACTTGGTCCAAGGATCTTCCAACTTTGTTGTCGGAAGTGACTTTCTGGAAGGCCTGCAAAATATTCCTCTACGACGGCTATAACCTCTTCGTTTGATGAAAAATGCTTTCCACGAAGGAATTTTTTGAGGTGTGAGAACAGCCAGAAGTCAGAGGGAGCTAAATCTGGCGAATAGGGTGGATGCTGCGACAATTCGTACCCCAATTCACTGATTTTCGCGATGGTTTTTTGAGCTGTCTGAGCAGGTGCATTATCTTGATGAAAAATGATTTTTTTCTTCTGCAAACCGGGTCTTTTTTCACAAATTTTTTTCATCCAACTGGTCCAAAAGGTCACAATAATAATCAGAGTTGATTGTCTTACCAGTTTGGAGATAATCTATCAATAAAATTCCTTTTGCATCCCAAAAAACTGACGCTAACACCTTCTTGGCCGATTTCTGGACACGAACTCGCTTCGGAGCCAAAGTGCCTGGTTCACACCACTCCTTAGCCTCTTGTTTTGATTCAGGATCATGGTGGTAGACCCAAGTCTCAACCATAGTGATGAATCGACGCAGAAAATCCTTTTTATCCTTTCGAAATTGCTCCAAATGTTGCTCAGAAAGTCGCATTCGAACGTGTTTTTGTTGCATTGTTAGCAAATGCGGCACCCATTGTGCACACAGTTTTTTGAAACCCAAAACTTCAGCCAAAATATTCCATGTTGTTCCATGTGAGATGCCTACGGTGTCAGCTATCACATCCACAGTCGATCGATGATCTTCCAAAACCATATCCTGTATTTTCGCTATGATTTCTGGTGTTGATGCACTTTTTGGACGTCCTGAGCGTGGATCGTCTTCAACGCTTGTACGGCCACGCTTAAACTCCAAAACCCATCGGCGAACGGTTGGAAATGAAGGAGAAGACTCCTTTAATACTTTCACCATCTTTGCATGGATCTCAGTAGCCGATAAACCTTCCAAAACAAAGAATTGAATCACTACACGATATTCGGATTTTTCCATTGTTAAAAAATACACTGACACGTCAACTTCAAATGGCTTGTAAACAAAGAATGAATTGACAAATCGAAATGAAATTTTAAGTACGTTCTTATGAAAGATGAAATATTAAAATGGCGTAGAAAATTTGGATTTTCTACTGCTCCATAGATGTCGCTTTCAAAACTTTTTGACTAACCTATTAATAGTTTCAGAAGAATCCTGGCTGATATTTTTCCTTACGAATAAGCTACTCGTAACTAGAAGCATACCCTCTTTGCGTAACAGGAGAAATCCGTGCAAAGTGGATTTAAAAAATAAAAATTAGAAAAATATTCCGAATTTGTTCCATATTAATAAATAAATAAAATCTCCTAGATGTAAATAAAATACTTGGATACGTTTGTAGGTTACAAAATAGCGTGAATTTATGAAAATTTACCGAATTATTCAGCATTGTTAGAGGACTTCTTGCAGATGGAAGAGGCCATGACAAGGGCAAATAATTGTTAGAGGACTTCTTGCAGACGGAAGAGACCATGACATGGGAAAATATACATTATAAAATTCTTTCTCGATAAGTCAGCTTTCTTTAAAATATAGAATAGGTGTGGGATGGATGAAATTCAGATCGGTAACAGGAGTCTTGTGTGACCCAAAAATGCCTATGAAACTGAAAGGAAAGGCATACCAGACTATCGTTAGACCCATGATTATGTATGGCTCAGAATGCTGGACTATGTACAGCTCCTACTCTAGGCAACTTGAAACAGCAGAAATGCGAATGCTTAAGTTGTCGGCAGGAGTATCGCTAAAAGATAAAATTAAGAGCTTACGCATTCGTGGTAGCCTGGGGGTCACTGACATAAACAGTAAGCTGGAAGAGCGATAGCTGAGATGGTACGGGCACATAAGACGGAGACCACCAGACCATACGGTAAATCAGGCAATGTCTGTGGATCTTCCTCGACAGCCATCCAGAGGAAGACCAAAGAACTCATGGATGATTCAATGCTCCAAAATCCTGTAGAGAAACGTCCTAGATGAAAGCGATACCCAGAACTGATAAGTCTGAGAACGAGAAGACCCGACCCCAACAGCCTACTTACGCAATGACTAGGGACAGTGCCAGAAAGAAGACGAATATAACTAAATAGAGTTAGTTAGTTAGTACAACCTGACAGCTTTATTTCCATGATGCCATTTCTTCCGATCCGCACCAAAAATATGGTAAAAGAATGGGAACTATCTGTCTTTCAGGGCTCCATCGAAGTCTAATGGTACATCGAAGTCTAATGGAACGAAAGTATTCCAGTATGATAACAAAACTTACACGTAATAGTGCGAGCGTCATTGAAGCTTTTATATTGTTAAAACATGGGATTACGAACAACGAGCTCCGTGTCTACTCCAGTGGTTCTAAACCCGAAGGCTCTATTACTGGGGCTGAACAAATTATTGTTTACTGGTCACTTCTTCAACATGCCCAGATCATTTATTTGGATATATCAAAGGGTACCAACCATGAGAACAAAGAATATTTTAAATTAAATAAATAAATACAGGTTTATTGATAGCAACATAGTATGTACATAATATATTTCGACACATTTCAAGAAAACATTAAAAAGAGAATACATTAAAAAACAGAAGCTATCAAAAGATCTGGGCTCATCTAATAACGTCCCCCCGGCCAAGATACACCCCCCCAATATAGGGCGAGCCCAGCCACGGGGGCACCAGATGTTTTTCAGTCCACACCATTGAACACGTAGAACAAGAATATAAAAAAAAACACAGAAAATAAATAGATGACAAAAAAAAAATACATTCAAGAGAGAAGACATTAAAAGGTCCGGGCTCATCCCACAAACATTCCCCCGGCCGAGATACATCCCACCAACGTAGGGCGAGCCCGACCGCAAGGGCATCGGGGGGCTTCCATCCCACACCCCCGCATATCTAGATTAAATAATAAATAAAAAAATAAAAAAACAAAAACTTATGGCAGAAAACAAAATAAAAAGTAAGCCCACATATACCACCTCAGGTTAACTGTCAGCAAGAACGAAAAAAAGAAAAGCCTCAAAGGAGTCCAAAGTTTATAAAATGACAAATGGGAAATGAAATAGTTGAAACAACATTGAAACAGTTAGGCAGTAATACATTGAAATAGTTAAGCAGTTTTAAAAGAATGAATGAGAAGATAACGCACAAACACGTACGCACAATCACCGATTCACCGCCAGCGAAAAGAGAGAAAAGAAACAGCAAACAAGAGATCCATTAACCACTGAGAAACCCATGAACCACCCAGAAGATAACACATAAAATATGATCTGACATAAAATAACTCAAAAGTTCTAAATTTTATAAATTGTATTGTATTACACTATCGTTGTATACAGTACAACCTGGCGGGTTAATTGCTATGTAACAATCTCTTTCAAGTAACCAAAAAACTATTTAAATAGGTCTTAAGTGAAACCCAGATTAGAACCTATACGAAAGAAGAAAAATAATTGGGAATCGATTCCGAAACCTCGGGAGCAGAAGACTAATGTCTTACCCATTTACTTACGAGTAGATCTTCAGGAATAGTTGTTTAACTGAAAAGGCTTCTGAAAGTTGTTGTGTCGTTTAAAAAGATTGGTTTTGAATGTGCAGAGGTTGCAACTGAGAGATGAGGTGGTAGAGTTGATAGTGTGTAGTGTAGAGGGTAGTGCGAAGAGGCAGGGGCGGAGGGGTATAATTGTGCGGGGTGCGCACTAATCGGAATATCGTGGTGTTTGCTCAGCGTCGTATTGACCTCCGCACTCCGAAATAGACTCGGGCAGCGTCCCCCTCCCAGAACACCCTCGGCACTGGCAACACTAAGCCATGCAGCCTCCGAACTAACAATTTACCATTATTTTAAGACAGCGTGACATTTCAATAATTTCATACAATGTAACGAGGAAAAATATAGCCTCGAATTGACATTTGATTGGTAAACAGGGCAGAATGTCGAAAAAATACTTCTTCCACACATACCTTGTATTTCTGACTAGTATACTAGCTTAGTGATTTTTTCGTTTTTCGTTCTCTCCAAAACCTTAACGCAGCCATAAACGTTTGTATAAAATTTTCCCAAAAACCTTTGAAGATTGTTTTAACCCTACAGTGCGCAATGATGCACATGTGAATCAACCAAAGTTTTTCTAAATATTTTTGTGTTGAGTGGTATAAACAACGACTCACGCACTGTTACTAATATGATATTATATAATAATCTCCATGCTTTAAAACCACATAGGTTTAATAGGAAACTGTTTTACCGGTCAATTTGGCAGTTGAAGTTTGACTTGTTGCGCGTAGATGACTTTTGTGATTTGTTCCAGTTTGAAATCAAATTACTTTATTATTGGTGATCAAGGTAATATTTTTTTTTCTTTCATTCTTTAGTACATATGTGTAAAATAAGTAAAGTAAAATATATAATTTAATTTATATATTATTATATCATATAATTAACTTAAAAATGCGCAGTGATTCTTATATGAACCATAGTCTTTTTTTTTAAATATAAATATGTAAAAACAAAAAAAATATGTTTTATTGTATTTTTCATGTTCCAGTACATATTTAATGCATAAATATATTTTTATTTTTGAAATAAAAAAAATCGCGCATTGTAGGGATAACCGGCCAATACTTAAATCACAAAAAATATTAGAAAAATAAAATAATATTTATTTATATCTGTAAAAAAAATCTTACCATATTGATGCTATATTATTAATATATACAAAACAACATTTAGTTTTCATTTAATTTACGTTTAAATAAACGAAAGAGATGTTTTATTATTTCTTAAATAAACTTTTTTTCCCATTTCCAAGAATTATTTCTACTTACTTGGAATAATAAAATACATTAAAATCCCTTTAAAAAGAGCCGAATAGAGTTCGCGGAATTCTTAGAGCAAATATTTTTCGATGGCTAAAAATATACGACGTTATAAAAACATATGACGAATGGAGAAACGAAGGACGACAGTTGATCGGAAAATGTTTCTTGTACCTGGTCTTTTCTGAAAGTTGATGTCCCCTGTTTCACCTGATTTTTTAAGACAAAATCGGTTTTAAAATGTTACATACGAGTACATATTTTTTTTAGTTTATTGATTGAAATTAAAAAATTAAAGCCTCCATTCTCAAAGTACTGAGAATTATTGACAGATTGTCGATAATACACAAATGCCTTCGACGAGACTTCAGATTCTTTGGGCGTATTTTTCGTGGTTAAGGAGACGATTTAGAAAGATTTGTGGTTGCTGGAGGCGTGAAAGAATGTCGCACAAGAGGAAGAATCTCAATTCGTTGTTGGACTGACCAAGTAAGAGACGCAACTGGATTATCTTTAATAACTGTCCTTCGAGTCGCGAATTGCAAGGATATATTGAGAGGAGTTGTCAGAGGATATCATGGGTTGTCAGAGTTGTCAGAGGATATCAGGAGGAGTCACGATGCTCAGTCATGAGCTACACGACAGAATGAATGAAATCGAAATTATCACAAAAAAAATAGTGAACTTTTTAATTACGCGACATTGAAAATTTTCGGTTGTCGGAAACAGAATGAAATAATTCTGTTAAATAAAATATATTGCTTCTACAAAGTTGCTCTTGTCTTCATAACTTGACGACCATCATAGGTATCTTGACCTTTGAGGCATCAGCTCTGAACAAAGAAATCACTCCCGTAAGTTCTTCAACCAAGACATATGTTTTCTTTCAGCAATTCTCCTGATTGTAATTTTCTCCTGTAATATCATTTGATGGGTGCCCAAAGTACTCCAATTTCTTGATTTATTAGTGGATAGTAATACTTTTCTGTCTCGGCTTAGCCGTTTCAAGATGCCATCATTACGGACTTTGTCAACTCATAAGACTCACAGCATTCTATGATAGAACCACATTTAAAAAAAAGCTTGTAGTTTCCTTGACATGAGTAAGTTAACGTGTCTATGTTTTTATACCACAGAGAAATACGGAGAATATGTAATACTTATGGCAAATTTGTATATAACATATATAAGTATTTAACATATATAACACTGACTTACTTCCTCCAATATTAATTGATGGCTCTATCATACCATTACATAAAACTGTTAAAAACCTAGGAGTGCTAATAGATAACACTCTCTCATGGCGAGATCAAATAAATGAGGTAAGCCGAAGGATCTTCTTCAGCCTTCATTCCCTTAAAGTGTTGCAAAGATTCCTACCAACTAAAACCAAAATTTTATTCGTACAATCTCTTCTCTTTCCGATTCTAGACTATGCGGACGTATGTTACTCGGATGTTACAGAGGAACAGCTGGACAAATTACAGCGTCTTCAAAATGTGTGTCTAAGATTCATTTTCAACCTACGTAAGTATGATTGTATAACTTCATACCAGAAGGCATTGAACTGGTTGAATGTTAGAAATAGACGCCAAATTCACATACTGTCTGTATTGTAGAATATCCTTAACTGTCCCGCCGCACCCTCTTATCTCGCCGAAAATTTTCAGCGTCTTTCCAATCATGGATTAGCGCTACGCTCAAACAGAGATTGTTTATTGGCCTTTCCAGTTCACAGCTCCTCTTTCTTTACGTCGTCCTTTACTGTCCATGCAGTGAGACTCTGGAATCAGTTATAAACCAATATAAGACTCGCTCCATCCTTGGCATGCTTTAAGAAGCTACTGAAAAAACTCTTAATTTCTAGTCAGTAAAATAACGTGTTTCATTCCTGATTTTTCTTTTCCTTTCCTCTCCACCATCCCTTCCTTTCCTTTTGATTGATGATATCTCACTTTATATGAAAAATAATGTTCGGGTGATTGTCGGTCTTTGTGGAGTTCGTGGGCATGAGCTCACGTATATGTTTATGGATTTCGTGGGGATGGATAGTCATTTGAATGATTTATGCGACCACGTAACTTGCTCCATTTACTTTTGTCTGGTTGGTTGGAAGAGAATGCCGCCTGGCAATAAGCCCGCCAGATTGTATTGCAATAAAAGTGTTAAATAAATAAATAAATAAATAAAAGTCGAAATTGAAATCCTACTTTTTGATAAAGTAATAATATTAAAAAATATAGAAATGAATTCACATTTAACAGCTCACTACATTTCAAATTAATGATGAGGATTTTATTTGATCCACTTTTTCAGCGAATAAACTTTAAGTAAATACCCTAAAAGTTATGTTTGAAAATAATCACCGCATTGTCCAATAGTTCGAATCATATTCAACGCTAGTTTATATAGATTTCCACAACGAATTTATTTGTTCATACAATTTTCACAGCAATTGTTCATTAGTTCAATAGATTATTTTAATTGATTGTTGTCGGCTTGGATACAAAAATTCGCTGTAATTTCGATAGCGTCGCTGCCCTTATTTTCAATGCGATGTCGAGAAAATATTATCGAACAGAGTTAGCACTCGTGACCGTAACGTGAGTTTGTGCAAAGCCACCCGTTTTCTTGATATCGAATTTAAATTTAAGGCTGCAACGCTTTCGATACGTCGGTCATCTTTGAAGTTAACTAAATACGACAATACATTCGGAAGACCATTTGAACTGACATAACCTCAATCCATTTCTTGTTACTCTGATCCAAAGAAACATTAAAGTTTACGATGCCATTGTAGCAGGGCCCTGTGGCCTGAAAGTAATACCTGGAACCGAGTTCAATTAGGTATTATGCCACTAACACCAGCTCTAAACCCTCAACAGGATTGAAGAAAAATTTAAGAACCGAAAAAAAGAATGTTAAAAACTTACATTATAACATTTAAATAATTATAATTTCTTACATTTACTGCATAAGTTTGATTCAATAATAATTATTATTCTTGTATTTACTGTATACCATACATTTGAAATAAAATTCTTCGGTTAATAAAATAAAGGGCCCCCCCGCTGACATTCTCAGAGTACCGGGGCTAGTTATGAAAATCATAATAAAACAATATGTACTTATCAAAGTTTTATTAAACAACTATATCTGAATGTTATTTCACGATTCATTAACAACAGCTTACGGACCGTACAAAACCGATTACGGACCGCACAAAACAGATTACGTACCGCAAAAAACAGCTTACGGACAGCACAAAACAGCTTACGGACCGCACAAAATAGATTACGGACCGCAAAAAACAGCTTACGGACCGCACAAAACAGCTTACGGACCGCACAAAACACATTACGGAACGCAAAAAAAAACTTACGGACCGCACAAAACAGATTACGGACCATACAAAACACCCTGGCGGGTCGCATGGGGATTTTGTGCGGCCAACAACCTATTTTTTATAAACCATGACAGAAATAATACTAAAGCATAGTTGTTCAATAAAAGCGACAAGTTCTACATTCCCGACACGACTAGGATTATTTTTATCAAAATCTTTTTTAAATGTGACCCGAAAAGATATTATATACAGTAATACAATAACATATTATTTTACACGTATAGACAAACATTGAAAAAAAAATACAACATAGGTGCGTCTTTATTTTTTACGCGTAAAAGTTATCTAAAATACGTACGTGTAATACGAATATTTATTTATTTTGGCATTTATGAAATATGAAACTCATATAATGTGATTCAATACAAAAAAATCTAGGTAAGACTTTGTCGGGGTAGGTTAGGTTCAAGGTAAGATTTTATCGTTGCTCATAAACCAAGGGTTCCAGATTCAATTCCTGGTGATGTCATAATTTTTTCCACTGTGATTACGGGCTGATGAGATCGAATATACCTAAAATATCCTTTGGTGGTACTTTGTAGCAGCTTATTAGCAAGCCGAGAGTATACTTGTTGCAGCGCTGTTGGTGTGATAGTGCCTATTGTATAGCTTTGGTGGTACTTTGTAGCAGCTTATTAGCAAGCCGAGAGTATACTTGTTGCAGCGCTGTTGGTGTGATAGTGCCTATTGTATAGCTTTGGTGAAACTTTGTAGCAGCTTATTAGCAAGCCGAGAGTATACTTGTTGCAGCGCTGTTGGTGTGATAGTGCCTATTGTATAGCTTTTAATTAAAAAAATACACGAGCGTTCCTCGAGCCTTTGCCCAAAAACAAAACTTGGCACATGCCACAAAAAGGTTGGCTTTGAATACTTAAATATTACTTTACGTATTCTACACAACTTCTATCTACGAAATATATCATAAAAATAGGAAACTATCCCATCTGACATCATGAAAATAGGAAACTATCCCATCTGACATCATGAAAATAGGAAACTATCCCATCTGACATCATGAAAATAGGAAACTATCCCAACTGACATCATGAAAATAGGAAACTATCCCATCTGATATCAAGAAAATAACAAACTATCACATCTGAAATCATGAAAATAGGAAACAATCCCAACTGACATCATGAAAATAGGAAACTATCCCAACTGACATCATGAAAATAGGAAACTGTCCCATCTGATATCATGAAAATAGGAAACTATCCCTTCTGCCATCATGAAAATAGGAAACTATCCCATCTGACATCATGAAAATAGAAAACTATCCCAACTGACATGACACTTCTAATACTTGAAAAGTATTTGCATCGAGGATTACATTTTATTACATATAAGACCCATTTACAACCCTTATAAAAAGCTTTTTAGGGCAATCTCTTTATTATATAAACACCACGACTTGAAGCAACGCGGTAAGGTGAATAACACTTTTGAAGAAAAATATACAATATATAAATAAATTTATGGAATATAAACCTATAAACTTAATCTATGCATTGCCAAAAACCTCGAGTGTAAAATATAAAATGTTATAACGCAAGATAAAGAAAAACTGATTTTATTTAACCGCGAAAAAAACTCATGTTAAACCAGTGGGTCCCAAAGTGTGCGCCGTAGCTGACTTATAGGGGAGGCGTGGAATATTCCAATATTTTCACTGAAATAAGACTGGTTTTTTAATTGAACCATTGATGTGCTAATGCGATGATACCCAGTTAGTTCTATGCTGACTGACTCAGCTAGTTTCATGTTGCTAAAAATACAACATTTGGTAGCATGGAACTGACCGTGTTTTGGATATTAGTTTAAGATGAATATTCTCTGCGAAGTGGTCAAGCTCAGCGAATCTTAATTCCATTTGCAACGTCCTATTTGCACGTATGAAAATCAAAATGGAATATGAAATGAGGGTGGCTGTGTCCACTTTGATTCAAAGATTTGAGAAAATGTGCGGTGAACACCAGGCTCACTAATTACGATTTATTTATTCAATATGATTTTTCAAAGTTACTTTTTTTTTTCTTGTGTGTTACAATCCTAGGATTGGTCTGCACCAAGCACTTGATCCCTCCACTCATCTCTGTCATCCGCCAGTCTCTTCATCTCCTTGTAGCTGCCACAGCGCACATCCCGGATCACCCGGTCCATGTAGCTATATCTAGGTTACAATCCTAGGATTGGTCTGCACCAAGCACTCGATCCCTCCACTCATCTCTGTCATCCGCCAGTCTCTTCAACTCCTGGTAGCTGCCACAGCGCACATCCCGGATCACCCGATCCATGTAGCTATATCTAGGTTACAATCCTAGGATTGGTCTGCACCAAGCACTCGATTCCTCCACTCATCTCTGTCATCCGCCAGTCTCTTCATTTCCTGGTAGCTGCCACAGCGCACATCCCGGATCACCCAGTCCATGTAGCTATATCTAGGTTACAATCCTAGGATTGGTCTGCACCAAGCACTCGATCCCTCCACTCATCTCTGTCATCCGCCAGTCTCTTCATCTCCTGGTAGCTGCCACAGCGCACATCCCGGATCACCCAGTCCATGTAGCTATATCTAGGTTACAATCCTAGGATTCGTCTGCACCAAGCACTCGATCCCTCCCCTCATCTCTGTCATCCGCCAGTCTCTTCATCTCCTGGTAGCTGCCACAGCGCACATCCCGGATCACCCGGTCCATGTAGCTATATCTAGGGCGGCCTCTATGGTTATTGCCTTCAATTATTCCCTCGACGATGGTAAAGAGCAGGCCTGGGTGCCTGATGTTATGACCTATCCAACTAGATCGTTGTTGGGCAACTCTATTTAGAAATTGTCTTGTTTCTCCAACCCCGCTCAATACCTTGTCATTTCGGATGTGATCTGATCAATGGACCCTGGCCATGCGCCTGTAGCACCACATATCAAAGACAGCCAGACGCCCGGACTCGCTCTGGCTGATGTTCCACGTTTCGCAGCCATACAGCAGCACACTCCAGACAAGAGTTTCCACTAAATTCTTCCTAACATTGATATCAACGTTAGGAGATTCAAATATCTTGGATTTCTTGTTGAAAGCAACTATTGCCTGTTACATATTACAATTTTTTTTTGTAAATTTTTAATACGTGTATAATTTATTTTTTAACTTAACCGGACTAACATAAGCGAAACAGTTAGGTACATATATTCTAACTTTTGGCCGCTGTGAAAAAAATTCTGATATACTAAAGACGTCGTGAACCGAAAAAGTTTGGAAACCACTGTGTTAGATAATAAAAAAAATAGACAGCTGTCTGGGAGATGGATTGGAAAATTTTTCATACGTATATGATCCATTAAGCTTATATTTATATTTGGGTATAAAAGAAAAATAAAAAAAATCTTTAAGCCTAAAATGTTTTTTTTAATAAAATCGCCTTTAAAGTTTTTTTAAAATGAACTATTGAATCATCTCGTGCGGTTTTTAATAAAATGAGAAGCGTATTATGCGATGATAATCGAAACTTGAAACTTCGACAACGGTTAGTCAAATGCTACGTTTGGTCAGTGTTATTATATGGAGTGGAATCATGGACTCTCAAAGCTGGTAGTATGAACCGACTGGAAGCATTCGAAATGTGGATGCACCGGAGAATGCTACGAATATCCTGGACGGATATGGTCAGCAACACAAGGGTTCTTCAAAAAGCTAAAGTTGATAGAGAGTTGTTGACTAATATTAAAATTCGAAAGGTGTCCTATTTAGGGCATGTACTTAGATGAGCAAAGTACATCTTACTGCACCTGATCATCCAAGGCAAAATAGAGGTTCGAAGAGGTGTTGGCAGGAGGCAAATCTCCTGGCTCCGCAATATACGTGATTGGCTGGTATAAGGAGCGTTAGGGATCTTTATCGGGCTGCCGGGGACAAAGATGCCTACTCTTAGGTGATATTCAACGTTGGGGGGACCATGTCATGACACTGGGAAGAAGATGAAGTATTACTTGTGAATCAGAAAAATTTATAAGATGATTTATTGAATAATGATAGGAAAACATATCAACACACCGAGTCCTTTGAGGGATAGGCAAAGAAAATAGATCTACATACTTTTTTTATCCAACCTTCCGCCTACTCCACATTCTTACATCTCGCCATGCACAATTATTTTACTTCTCACTTTACCTTCTTTCAAAAGCTGATCCACTTAATCTAACTACATTGTAATTTATTTTTAACAAACACTGTTTATTCCACTTTTTTTATGACGGTATAACCCTACCGGTTTCAAGGCTTTCACCTCATCTTCAGGGGAGCGTAAACAAGACTAAATGCTGTTCGGACTGGCACCGATGTAGACACTTCAACGGTTGGAGGCGGGAGGGGTGAGAGGAAGGCTAGGTATAATTTCGGCCAAGAGCGGGGAGATTTTGGGGAAATAACTATTCAAAAGATGCTCTGATCGGTATACTGACTTAGACATTTCTAGGGCCTCCAATCTGTCCAATCTATTTCCGTTGCCGCTAATATGTAAGAATTTGGCATCATCGATAGAAAAAGTATGATTCTCACGGTGACAATGATTAGCCATTTCAGAATAAATTAGAGGATTTGTTAAAGCAGATTGGTGTTCACGAAATCTCTTTTCAAAAGATCTTCCTGTCTTTCCTATATAGAAATTATCACAGTCAGCACATAAAAGTTTATACACACCGCTGTTGTTAAGTATTCCATTTTTGCCTTTCCCATTAAATAAGAGTTTCCGGAGATTAAAGTTAGTGTAAAAAGCTGGCTTTATGTGACTTGGAATATTTTTGGTTATTTCATTTGATATATTTTTTATAAATAGGACTTTGCTCCATTTATAGGTATGCTTATAGGTGTCGTTAAATATATAATCTTTTATAAGTTTCTTTTTTGTTTTGTTTTTTAAAAGTGAATCAATGAGGCTTCCAGGATAGCCATTATTTGTAGCAATTTTTTTTTATGGTTATTAATTCCTTTTTAAAATTGTCGTCGGTTAATGGGACACTGAGCAATCTATGAAGCATACAGTTAAAGGCGGCGAATTTATGATTATTAGGATGGTTAGAAGTTGCTGGAATTATAGAGTCTGAATAAGTATTTTTCCTATATATATCAAAGTCAAATGTGCCTTTTTTCCGAGATAATGTTAGGTCCAAGAAATTTAATTTTCCGTCCTGTTCTGTTTCTAATGTAAATTTTATAAAACTTTCTATAGAATTTAAATATTTAAGAAAATGGTGTAATTGTCTATCGGTCGGTAAAAAAAAAAAAATATATCAAATGAAATAACCAAAAATATTCCAAGTCACATAAAGCCAGCTTTTTACACTAACTTTAATCTCCGGAAACTCTTATTTAATGGGAAAGGCAAAAATGGAATACTTAACAACAGCGGTGTGTATAAACTTTTATGTGCTGACTGTGATAATTTCTATATAGGAAAGACAGGAAGATCTTTTGAAAAGAGATTTCGTGAACACCAATCTGCTTTAACAAATCCTCTAATTTATTCTGAAATGGCTAATCATTGTCACCGTGAGAATCATACTTTTTCTATCGATGATGCCAAATTCTTACATATTAGCGGCAACGGAAATAGATTGGACAGATTGGAGGCCCTAGAAATTTCTAAGTCAGTATACCGATCAGAGCATCTTTTGAATAGTTATTTCCCCAAAATCTCCCCGCTCTTGGCCGAAATTATACCTAGCCTTCCTCTCACCCCTCCCGCCTCCAACCGTTGAAGTGTCTATATCGGTGCCAGTCCGAACAGCATTTAGTCTTGTTTACGCTCCCCTGAAGATGAGGTGAAAGCCTTGAAACCGGTAGGGTTATACCGTCATAAAAAAAGTGGAATAAACAGTGTTTGTTAAAAATAAATTACAATGTCTTTAAACCTCCACAACGTTAATGCCTTAACTATAAACAACATAATCTAACTACGTCTTTCTTGATCTCAATCTTCCACAAACACCTTGTACTTCTGATTTGTATAGTCGCATATCCATTATTTTGTTACCTGGCCAAGGCCTCTTTACATGGCCCTGATTTTAGATAATGTGTGGTAGGATTTCAGGAGGCTGAGAGTGGGAAGAGACTGCTAGCGATCGATCGGCTCGGAGAAAAATCGTCCGGGAGGCTTAAGTTCTACATGGAATATATCCCCACCTGAGGTAGGTAAGTTGGTGGGAATGATAAAAAAAACAAGATTATATAAATTTAGTATTAAGGAAATTTCAGTTCTTGGAAGGACATTTAAACTATGTTATTTCAGCTGCCTTCCAAATATATAGACAGCTGAGACTCTAAAGGCAATTTTTTAATGTACAGACCTTTTAGGAATTACGTCTATGTATAAGTAAAATCAATGAAAAGCGATCAAGACATTCTTATTTTTGTCATGCCCTATCAGGTCCCCCCCGACGTTGGCAATCCCTCTGACAAAGGCTTCTCTATCTTGCGCAACCCGGAACAGGTCCTCCACACGCCTCATCCCCGTCCAGTCTATTATATTGCGCAGCCAAGATGTTTGCCTTCTACCAGGACCACGCTGCCCTTCAATCTTGCCCATCAGTATCAACTGTAGGATTTCGTACTTCTCTCCACGTAAAATGTGACCCTTCTAGGATATCTCTTAATATAATATATGTCAGCAGCTGTCTCCTGCAATTAGCTCTCCTCAAGACCTACGAATTGGTGATTATATCAGTCGACGGTATACGAAGCATTCTCCTGTGCAACCACATCTCGAACGCTTCCAACCGATTCATAGTATGAATATTCAGCGTCCATGTTTCCGAGCCATACAGCAGAACATACCAAACGTAGTAGCACTTCAACATTCTCTGCCTTAGTTTTAGATTCAATTTATTATTGCAGAATATTGATCAAGACATAATGATAGAAAATAATGTATTAGCGATAAAATAACGTTTTAATGTCTTAAGTATAAGATTTGTGACATATAAAAGAGCACTTGGGAATTTGGAACTAGTGAAAGAAAAATAATAGGAGTCCAGAAAGAAATATGTCCGCAATATAAACACAGGATGGCCAGACAAGAGATGAAAAAAGATAAACTCTAGGAACAAGTTCCCTTGGGACATCGTAAAAGCTAAATTTAGAACATTTTTGTTCCGAAGTATAAAAACGTCAGGAAATTTTATTTATGTTTTCACTTTTTCATTTCAAATTAACTATGTTACGTACAATTCCCACAACGCCTGTTTCTACTTCCTATTCCGAGGCTCTCTTCAGGTGGAATAATCCCGGTTTGTTACGAGATCAATGCTTAGGTCTAACTGGTGTCATGTTACATTGGAAATGTGTGGTCTTTTCAATTTGATCCAAAGGGAAAAATATTAAGGTAAGGTGTATGGCGACCGGGGGGATGTTATAAGATGAGCCCAGATCTTTTGATAGCGTGTCTCTTAAATATATTTTCTGCAGTTTATCTTGAGATATACATATATGCACGGTTAAAGAATGTGTTTTCATATGTACATACTATGTATCAGCGGCGGCCGGTCTAGAGGTGCGCTGGTGCGCTGAACCGGAGAAATAATTCGCAATAATTAAATTATATATTCGCAAACATGACTTCCAAAAATGTTTAATATTTGTATAGATTAAATATGTATAAAAATACTGACAAATAATACGAGTATTTTTATTTAAGTGAAAATAATATATTTAAAAAAAAATTAATTTAAAAAAATAATTCTTTAAAATTGACCGGCTAAGTTTGCTAATACTACCAGAGCGATCTCCAATACGCATCGAATGGGAACGCAAATTCATATAGGGCAGACAGATACATACAGTAAACCGTGAGACAGCGATATTTCATATTCGCTTAGCGTCTCGAGGTGCGTTGATGCTCAGCGCATCAGCACACCTCGGAACCGGCCGGCGCTGCATACTATGATCTTCGTCTTCTTCTTATTTTAGGCCTGTTGGCCTGTTATGGTCCTGCATCATTGTTTCCCTCTTGTGACGTCGACTGCCAGCTGTCTTTCCATCTTTTGGGAGGTCGTCCTGGAGGTCTGCTCGCTTGGGGGATACTGTCCCTGGCCATTCTTACGGCTCTTGGTTACACCATTCTGGATACGTGTTCGTTCCAGAACCTTCTTCTCTGTCGTCCCCATCTGACAAAATATTCAACTTCGGACATCCTTCGGATTTCTGTGTATGGTACTCTATCACGAAGTGTTTTGCCAGGGATACTCCTGAGTACCTTCATTTCGCTGGTTCGAAGGAGATTTTTGGTTCTGACAGTGTCGGCTCTGGACTCTATGCTGTATGGTATGCCATTATGTGGCGGACACAGGTCTTGGTTCTGACAGTGTCGGCTCTGGACTCTTAGCTGTATGGTACTTAGCTGTTGGTTCTGACAGTGTCGGCTCTGGATTCTATGTTGTATGGTATGTCATTATGGGGCGGACACAGGTCTTGCTTCTGACAGTGTCGGCTCTGGACTCTATGCTGTATGGTATGCCATTATGTGGCGGACACAGGTCTTGGTTCTGACAGTGTCGGCTCTGGACTCTATGCTGTATGGTATGTCATTATGGGGCGGACACAGGTCTTGGTTCTGGCAGTGTTAGGTCTGGACTCTTAGCTGTATGGTATGTCATTATGGGGCGGACACAGGTCTTGGTTCTGACAGTGTCAGGTCTGGACTCTATGCTGTATGGTATGTCATTATAAGGCGGACACAAGTATGACACATACAATGATGATATGAATAGACCTACATTTATTTATTTGAACCTCCTAATTGTTCATAACTTAATTATAAATAATATAAAGTAATTTACTGTTAAATATTAAAAAATGGAGTTCCATTAAGTAAATCCGAAAAATTGGATACAATAACTATGCCCAGTTTACACGGTGGACCCACCCATTGCAGATCTTTAAAAGATACGTGTATACTAGGATATCACCGTTGTATCTTTTAAATAACTGCAATGGGCTGCAAGGCTCACCAACGTCGCTAGCATCTAAGAATTAGAGATAACCGAAAGACTTGCAACAACATGCAAGAAAATAATCATAACATATGGTACTTGTCAGAAGAAATAGTCAAAATTACCTGTTGCGAGAGTGAATAATATGTAGACAGAAAAAATAACGAAAGTTTACAGAACCACTTTTTTACCCTTTTTTTATTTTATTTTTAAAATAGTTAAAAAAAATATTTTTAAATTTTCCAAGGTAGGGACGATATAAAAATAATCATTTAAGTTTCATGCCAAATTTGAAGGTAATCGGTTGTATAAAACTTGATATTTTATGTCGACCAGGTCGAAAAAAGTAGTTTCGAGAAAAACGCGTTTAAAGTTTAGGGATTATTGTCCGAGTCATTCCGGTGCGGCGTAATTGATGCCTCATTTATAGCTATAACTTTGTAAATATTGAGAATTTTAAAATTTCCTTTTGAGAACATATTCTTAACGGTCTAAACTTTAAGAATATGCAAAAAAAACAAAAAAACATTTTTTCCAGTTTCTCGAGTAGAATACTCCCTTAATAGATTCATCATATAAAAATATCGCCAAGGAAATCTTAAAAAAAAAAAAACAATTATCACATGAAGGTTGCCAGACGAAGGGGGAAAATGAGAAACAGGAATATAAATATAAAGTTTGAGTGGGTGATGCCTAATTTGTGTTGATTTAGAAATAACATTTAGGAGATGAGGAAAACAAACAAGTCGAATTGGGACAGACAAAATTATAATTAAAGGAAAATTTCAACAAGAAAATATTGTGTAGTACATGTCCTGAATAATAGATCCGGAAGTGGGTCACGATGGGAAACGCTATTTAAACTCTGTCAGTATAGACTCCAAATGTGATTATCACCCGAGGCAGGGGTATGCAACAGGTGGTATCGAGGGGAATTTAAGTTTAAGATATTTTTATTATGAATTTAAATAATATATAACACAAAAAGCGAATTGAACCTTGCTAGGAAAATAATTTAAATCAGCATTTAAAATATTTATATGATTATTAAGTGATGTTTCTTTTACTTTCCTCTCCACCCTCCATTCCTTTCCTTTTGATTGATGATATCTCACTTTATATGAAAAATAATGTTCGGGTGACTGTCCGTCTTTGTGGGGTTCGTGGGCATGTGTTCACGTATGTGTTTATGGATTTCATGAGGATGGATAGTCATTTGAATGATTTATGCGACCATGTAACTTGCTTCATTAACTTTTGTCTAGTTGGTTGGAAGAGATTGTCGCCTGGCAATAAACCCGCCAGATTGTATTGCAATAAAAGTGCTAAATAAATAAATAAATAAAATAAAATATCAAATTTAAACATGTTCTGAATTAAAAAATGTTACATTGTTACAGAACCATTTCTCTTATACCACAAGCCAGTAAATTAATAATTTACGAATGTAAACTAATTTACGAACGTAAATTAATAATTTACGAACGTACTCGTAAACTAGTAAAGACCGTTTTGATAGCTTCTTTCTTAAATTTATTTTCTTTGCCATTAACTTGTATAATGTATGCAATTACAGGATATACGAGTATGTACTCGTATGTACGCAGTTTCAGGATATATGTACTCGTATATACTATGTTGCTATAATTAATCCTTTGTTTTATTAATTTAAATCCATGTTTCATACAATTACAAGTACTCCTAAGTTAAAATAATAGACAAATACTATAATACAATAAGTCGGTTTTGAAAAAAAAGCAAACAGGATAATAGAACCGATTGAAATTGTCAGAATGTTCATTGAAAAATGTACAGAATTCCAAATTCCTATGCTCATCTGTTTCTAAGAGATTGTAAATTTATTTATTTTATTTATTTATTTATTAAACTACACAACAGTGTCTTTATATACAAATGAACATGTGACAGGTTATACAAGTACTTAAAATTATTGACAATTAATACACTTAAACTAATATGAAGATACAAAAAGCAGTAGTAATAATACATTACAGTCATTGTTTTAAAATTATTTAATAATCTTTGAGAATTTTGTGGGAATTTTATGGATAGATATTGAGATATGGAAAACACATGGCCTCATTAGTAGAACGAGATGCAACTTGCTTTGCAGAATTAAAACCTTCCTACATGTTGATGCAGGGTTACTCAACTCCAGAGGCAAAGTATTGTCCTTAATGTTTTGTTTATATTACGTTATTTATATTAATAAAGGAGAGCACAAAGTTAGTAGCTATTTATAAATATTGTTGTGATATTCTGGCGAATACTATTGTATATATACTTATACTTCATTGAAAAATGTACAGAATTCCAATTTCCTATGCTCATCTGTCTCTAAGAGATTGTAAATGTCAGTCTGTTAATTGAAAAATATACAGAATTTCAAATTCCTATGCTAATCTGTTTCTAAAAGATTGTAAATGTCAGACTGTTCATTGAAAAATGTACATAATTCCAAATTCCTATGCTCATCTGTTTTTAAGAGAATGTAAATGTCAGACTGTTCATTGAAAAATGTACAGAATTCCAAATTCATGTGCTCATCTGTTTCTAAGAGATTGTAAATGTCAGACTGTTCATTGAAAAGTGTACCGAGTTTCAAATTCCTATGCTCATCTGTTTCTAAGAGATTGTAAATGTCAGACTGTTCATTGAAAAGTGTACAGAATTCCAAATTCCTATGCTCATCTGTTTCTAAGAGATTGTAAATTTCAGAGTGTTCATTGAAAAATGTAACGAGTTTCAAATTCCTATGCTCATCTGTTTCTAAGAGATTGTAAATGTCAGACTGTTCATTGAAAAGTGTACAGAATTCCAAATTCCTATGCTCATCTGTTTCTAAGAGATTGTAAATGTCAGACGTTCTTTGAAAAAGGAACAGAATTTCAAATTCCTATGCTCATTTGTTTATAAGAGATTGTAAATGTCAGACTGTTCATTGAAAAATTTACACAATTCCAAATTCCTATGCTCATCTCTTTATTAGATTACTCTTAAGCCTTCAACGATGTGAAATGGTAACAAACGTGGAAAGTGTTAAGGGAGATATGAGTAACATAACATCTAATTGTGTTGATAAAATATCTCAACGAGACAAATGCAGCCACTGTTAAACTGGGCAACCTCACTATGGATGAGTTGAGGATGCGACAGGACTGTATACTCTTTTCGAACCTTTCAACATCTATGTAGTAACACATATATGTATATGTGTTACTCCATAGATGATATAACTCCTAGATATAAAATATAGCTCCAAATTACACGATTTAATTTGAGAATAATATGTTCTAATAAACACGATGGACTAGGAAAATTTACTACCCATCTCCTGAACCGACGGTTAAAAAAATTGAAAAAAAAAACCTGTATTGGACGTATGTGTCACATAGATTAATAATTATCTTTATATTATTGTAATAACCATCCTTTTGTGTAGTCCTCGTATTATTGCTTTTGTGTAGTCCTCGTAACATTGTGGATCGGACGGCCCCCACGCGCAATGACCGCTTGGCAAGCATTGTTTAGCGAAGGATGACGACGTAAGCGGTCGGATCGATGTGCTTGCGACGTGCGATGGACTATTCGTAAAGGACGCAAAATGGTTTAAATATATTCTCGTCGGAAACGTCATGCTGTGTTTTATTTTTACAAAGTTTTAACAGTCAACAAGGAGTCTCTTTATTCAGCTGACACCGAGACTTGTTGAAGTCAAGCCGGAATCTCCGAGGATCGAGCGGCAATCATTCACCTTTTCTACAGCCTTTGTACTGGTGCTGAACAAAATAAATTAAAAGTTTATTTTATAAACTTCCCAATATATAAATAAATAGTTTAACTTGTTAAATATATCAGTTCGAATTATATGGAACTTATAGCAATATTGGTTAAACCATTAACTAATTAAAAATTAATAGAAAAACACCTATTGTAGTATATTTACTTGGGTTTATTGACCACATACGTGTCTGATAAAATATGCCACCAGTTAAACTAAAACATTGCTATTATATTGTAACATATTGATATTATTTCACCTGAAGAGATCCTCGGGTTAAGAGGCAGAAACACGAGTCGCGGTATTAAAACGTTATGTAACATTCAGATAAAAGTACCACTCGAATGAATACATCAAGGTGAGATATTTAAAATCAATACATATGTGTTTGTTAGCAAGGGGTCTGTTGGCCACCACTAAGGGAGGATAAATCCAGCTCAGAGGGTGAAAACAATATTTCCGAGGGCTGTAAAATTATTGCCGGATTGTCAAATAACCAGCCCCCGCAACGCAAATGAGTGGCAGCCGATTCCAAATTAAAGTGGGACATTTTATTCAATTTATTTACGTGTTTCTCATACTAAAATAATGTTATATAACCAGTGATCGGATTTTGTGTATCTCATACTAAAACAATGTTATATTACCAGTTACAAGTGATGGATAGCTTGTTCGGAGTTTCGGTCCGATGGTAGGACACCTTACTCCTTCAAGTTATCGGATTTCGCGTTTCTCATACTAAAACAACGTTATATAACCAGTGATCGGATTTTGTGTTTCTCACACTAAAACAATGTTATATAACCAGTTATCGGATTTCGTGTTTCTCATACTAAAACAACGTTATATAACCAGTGATCGGATTTTGTGTTTCTCACACTAAAACAATGTTATATAACCAGTTATCGGATTTCGTGTTTCTCATACTAAAACAATGTTATAAACGTATTCTGTTGTATAAGGTGTTAACATAAGTTGTGTCCGCTTTTTTCCAAATTTAAAAATGAGCACCAAAAGTAAAACAAAATGGTAAAGGTTATACGTCTTTCGAAAGAAAATTTTCTGCTCTACAAGATATTGAACTGCGTGTAGCGATGGTGAAACGAAGTCAATGGGTTTGCTTTTATGTTACATATATTATTCTACTTGATTACAAGCCTTCAAAATGGAATATCAAGTAGACGAAAGTGAGCATTTTCGACACCTCCTTCTGTTCGCGTTTAATCGAAGAATAAAGGAGGAATAAAGCTGCCAAAGCTGCTCGCGATATTTGCGAAGTGTACGGTGAAGATGCTATGAATGAAAGGACAGCTCGTCGATGGTTTTTCCTTCAATAATGACGTCGAATTGCGGACATGGTTGGACGAATTCCTCGCGTCGAGACCGGATGGTTTTTATGGCACAGGATTGAAAAACTTGTAGAACATTGGCAAAAAGTTGTAATTAATGAAAGAGAATACATTATTGAATAATTTGTTGTAAAATAATGAAGGAGAATACATTATAGACTAATTTGTTGTAATTTTTTTTTTGTTGTGTCCTCTTCATTTGAAAAAAAAAAACGGACACAACTTATGTTAACACCCAATACAGTGAAATGAAACTGCTCATTGTCATAAGACTTTTTCCTGGAGGTTGTTGATGTACGTACATCAGGGGGGTGTTTCTTGTAGGGGTTGGGGAGGTGCTGCTGCGAGGCAACATAATGACATGCAAAACAATGCACCGGCTCGGAGACCATGGAACTCGACACTCATTTGTTAGACGTCGTATAATAATGACATTTTTGAGACGGTGACACAGAAATGGAAAATATAAAAAATGTATTTTTAGGTCATTAAGTGTAATATTTAACACAATGCATTTGTCTGTAAACTTAAATAACGTATGGAAAACAAGGGAAGTTTTAATGACGTTTTTTTTTATATATATAAAAAACAGTTAAGATCAAGCGTATGCATAATTATGTTTATCAGAAGATTTTTAAATGAAGGGATGTATGAATGTGGATAAGGCGAAAGTTGCGTGCGTGGTTAAAAAAAACCCGGAGACCTGTTCCTGTCTGCTCCACAGGGGACAACGCGTGATATGTAATATATGTATAATTCACATACTGTCTCTATTGTATAATATCCTTAACTGTCCCACCACCCCCTCTTATCTCGCTGAGAATTTTAAGCGTCTTTCCAATCATGGATTAGCTCTACGCTCAAACAGAGATTGTTTATTGGCCTTTCCAGTTCACCGCTCCTCTTTCTTTACGTTGTCCTTCACTGTTCATGCAGTGAGATTTTGGAATCAGTTACAAACCAATATAAGACTCGCTCCGTCCTTGGCATGCTTTAAGAAGCAACTGAAAAACCTCTTAATTTCTAGTCAGTAAAATAACGTGTTTCATTCCTGATTTTTCTTTTCCTTTCCTCTCCACCATCCCTTCCTTTCCTTTTGATTGATGATATCTCACTTTATATGAAAAATAATGTTCGGATGATTGTCCATCTTTGTGGGGTTTGTGGGCATGTGTCCAAGTATATGTTTATGGATTTAGTGGGGATGGATAGTCATTTGAATGATTTATGCGACCACGTAACTTGCTTGATTTACTTTTGTCTGGTTGGTTGGAAAAGATTGTCGCCTGGCAATAAGCATGCCAGATTGTATGTGCAATAAAAGTGTTAAATAAATAAATAAATATGTATGTAAGTAAAATATATTGCTGAAAAAGTTGACAAAATCTTTTATCGTCAATTAGAAGTTTGTTTTTCTTATGTCATTCCATCATGTTAGCCGTCTCATACTAGTGTTGTTTAACCTTTCCCTTTTTGTGCTAAAAAAATCCGCGTGTTCCGGTGCTGTGTATTCAATACACATCAATACACATGTAAAAATGAGCGATTTAAAATAAAAAAAAGAAAGAATATCCATAACCAATCGCTTAAATTAATTAAATTGGAAGTCAAAAGTGATAATTATTGAAATTTAATTGCTCAAAACATGAAAAAAATATCGGCCGACGTTCATATAACGGACGAAGCAACCACCTCAAACGAACGCCCGCGAGCTACTGAAGCGAGAGAAGCAAGGGAACTGAGATTCTATTTTTTGCTGAAAAGCTAGGATATTGGACAAATCCATCCTGTCTTAACACATGGCAAAGAAACAATAACTCTTACTATAGTTCGGAAATTCTAGGATGAGTCCTGTGACAGCTCACAAATTTGCCCCAATACAACCTTGTAACGATGTTCAGTAATTTTAATTATTTTATGAACTTTAATATAAGCCTCAATTCTAATAAATAGCAAGTTATTTAGGTATATACGAGTACATTACATAAGTTAGTATTGGGGCAAATTTGTGAGTTGTCACAGGACTCATCCTAGAATTTCCGAACTATAAGTAATCCTGCAAAAGGTTGCGTAAAGCTCAGATGAAAATGGAGGCAGTTGTGTTGGGGAAATCATCCAGTTGAATGAACAAATTAATCGATCCGAAATCAGACCAAGATAAGTGATCTTATTGAGAAAAAAATAGCTTGATTTAAGTGAAAATTAACAGAACAGTTCACATCTCTCATAGTCTTGTATGGACATCATTTACTTATCAAATTCTATAATTCATTTTGAGTCAACGTTAACACTACAATGTCTGCGTTAACATTACAATTTCTGCGTTAACACTACAATGTCTGCGTTAACATTACAATGTCTACGTTAACACTATAATGTCTGCGTTAACATTACAATGTCTGCGTTAACACTACAATGTCTGCGTTAACATTACAATGTCTGCGTTAACACTACAATGTCTGTGTTAACACTACCATGTCTGCGCTAACACTACCATGACATTTGCATGCATTCCGTTGGATATTATACTAGAGAAAATGTAGCATGGTTCCTGTGACAGTTCACAAATTTGCCCCAATACAACCTTGTAACGACGTTCAGTAATTTTAATTATTTTATCAACTTTAATGTAAGCGTTGATTCCAATAAATAGCAAATTATTTAGGTAAATACATAACATAAAACTAACAATAATGACAAATTAATACATCTTGTTACAAATTAGCAAAAATGTGGCAGTTTGTTAAAATCAAATAATATTTGGTGACGTTTGTCAAAAGTCACTACGTTAGTCTAAATTGGCTAGGGATGGGGTATACGATAGTTGGAATTTTGTTTTTTTTTATACATAAAATTAAATATTTGTAATTAGTATTAATTCATAGTGAATCTTGACCTATTTAAAGATATATACAAATCATACAATATATTAGACAGTCAGAATAATGAAAATTAGGAATTAAAACGTCTGTTTACAGAAAAAACAATTTTTCGATTTATAAAAAAACGATTCGATTTGTAAAAAAAAAACGATTTTACCCCATCCCTTTGAGAAATGACGTTTAAAACGTCAAGGGACCATTCTACATTTTCTCAAGTATAGTACGCCATCTATTGACTTATATATTAATTATTACGTATTCACTCGTGTTAGAAAGTGTTTCGAAAAAAAATGTCTATTGTCTCTACATGAGATACGTATGGATATTATCCATGAATTTATTCGAATGTCTTCTTACTTGGCATGCTAAGTTATAGATTATAAGAGAGTAGAAGATGTCTTCAGTCGAGTGTCCATTTTGTCGTTTGATCGCTAACCTATCCATCCTTAATAGTCATGGTTTGTAGGTTCTGGATGATTATCTGAGATAACGTACCAAAAAAATGTTCTATCAACCTATTTGTCTAACCAACCTGCCTTTGGAAATGCCGGTAAGTAGAGCAATAACAATTTTTAACTGTGTGTGTCCTCAAATAGACGTTTTTCATGTATCGCTTAACTGTTTCAGGAAAAAAACTCCGTGTTATATATTTTTTTTGTTAATTATGTCATGCTATATTTTTTAAAGGCATTTATAAATATTTTCATTATAATTTTTATCAAATACATTAATTTGAAATGCTTTGACCCTACAGTGCGCCATGATGCACATGTGAATCAACCAAAGTTTTTTTAAATATTTTTGTGTTGAGTGGTATAAACAACGACTCACGCTCTGTTACTAATATGATATAATAATCTCCATGCTTTAAAATCACATAGGTTTAATAGAAAACTGTTTTACCGGTCAATTTGGCAGTTGAAGTTTGACTTGTTGCGCGTAGATGACTTTTGTGATTTGTTCCAGTTTGAAATCAAATTACTTTATTATTGGTGATCAAGGTAATCTTTTTTTTTCTTTCATTCTTTAGTACATATGTGTAAAATAAGTGAAGTAAAATATATAATTTCATTTATATATTATTATATCATATAATTAACTTAAAAATGCGCAGTGATTCAAATATGAACCAAAGTCTTTTTTTTTTAAATATAAATATATAAAAACAAAAAAATATGTTTTATTGTATTTTTCATGTTCCAGTACATATTTAATGCATAAATATATTTTTATTTTTTAAATAAAAAAAATCGCGCATCGTAGGGTTAAACATGTTTTTTGTATTTGTTCATTGTACGAATTAGAACACGTAGCGTGCAAAGGACTCTCTTCAAAATAAAAGAGATACTATTGAGTTAAAAAAAAATAGTTCCTTGCATGGGGATATCAAATAAACAGGAAGACATGATACATCCTTGTTTTACTCTCTTTGTAATATTAAAGCATTCGATCGACACACGTTTATCATTCGAAATCGGCACTACAGTGCTCGTCACAAATTAAACTATTTATTGACATTGTCATGTTTTATATCAGTTTACCATTACAGTATCATCCCTTTGTGGACAGGTTTCTGCTTATGTTAAATTAAAATACAGTATTGTTGTATACAACATAGCCTGGTGGGTTTATTGCTCTGGGGCAAGATCTTCCAACCAAACAGAAAAATATTAAATAGGTTTCGAGTGAAAATAAGACTGGAATCCCTTGGGAAAAATGGGTTCCATCGGTAATGGAATCAGAAACTCCTGGGGATAAACGTCTAACGAGCTAAGTCACGGAGGATATCATTACTAATTTTTGAGTGATTTCTATAAGATATAAGCACCATTTTACTTTTTTCCGAATTCGACAGACTTAATTTATTTCGTTTAAAATGTTTTTCTCAATATGAGGGAGCATTGACGTGAAAACAGCAAATACACATTAAAATCTCAATTAATTCAGTTTCAGAGATTCAAATTAATTCCAATTTAAGTAAATTTTGAATAAAGTATTAATACACCCAGTTTCTTGGATTCCAAACGTAATTATTTGAGAGTTCAATGGCCACGAAGAGAGTATGGGATAGAGCGATTAAACATTTTGTAATGTAAATAAATATAATTAATTCATTCATTTATATTTTACATAGAATATATGAACAGATTACCAGTTATGTACAAAACTTCGAATAATATGGATATACAGTAAAAAAAATTAAGAAAGAAATAATTGTTAGATAAAACAACCATAATAATTTATGTTACTAAAAAAGCCAAATATGTTTTGTAATTTATTTTATCAAACACTGTTTATTCCACCTTTTGTAACGGTATAACCCTGCCGGTTTCAAGGCTTTCACCTCATCTTCAGGTTAGAAAATCTTATTTAACGGGAAAGGCAAAAATGGAATACTTAGCAACAGTGGTGCGTATACACTTTTATGTGCTGACTGTGATAATTTCTATATAAAAAAGACAGGTAGATCCTTTGAAAAGAGATTTTGTGAACACAAATCCGCCTTAACAAATCCTCTAATTTATTCTGAAATGGCTAATCATTGTAACCGTGAAAACCATACTTTTTCTATCGATGATGCCAAATTCTTACAAATCAGTAACGGAAATAAATTGGACAGATTAGAGGTCCTAGAAATTTCTAAGTCAGCGCACCGAGGCGAACATCTGGTAAATACATATATCCCAAAAATCTCTCCGCTCTTGGCCGAGATCGTCACATGCCTCCCTCAGCCTTCGAAGCGTGTATATCGGTAGCAGTTCGAACAGAAGTTAGTCTTGTTTGTGCTCTCCTGAAGATGAGGTGAAAGTCTTGAAACCGGTGGGGTTATACCGTTTCAAAAAGTGGAATAAACAGTATTTGAAAAAATAAATTACAATGTCTTTAAACCTCCACAACGTTAAAACCTTAACTATAAACAATATACTAAATATGTTTTCTATAAAAGTATTGACGATATATATATTTGAGGTCCTTTTCAAATCAGTTTTTACAAAGGATAATTACATATTGCGCCGTTTAGAGAGCAAACTCTTCTTAACCTTTCCCTTCCTGTGGTAAAAAAATCCGCGCATTCCGGTGCTGTGTATTCAGTACACATCAATACACATGTAAAAATGAGCGATTTAAAATCGGAAAGATAAGAATATTCATAGCCAATTGCTTAAATTAATTAAATTTGAAGTCAAAAGTGATAATAATTGAAATTTAATTGCTGAAAACAGGAAAAAAAAAACATCGGCCGACGTTCACACAACGGGCAAAGAGACCACCTCAAACGAAAGTCCACGAGCTACTGAAGCGCGAGAAGCGAGCGAACTGAGATTCTATTTCTTGCGTTCAAAAGTGATAATAATTAAAATTTAATTGCTGAAAACATGAAAAAACCATCGGCCGACGTTCACAAAACGTGCGAAAAGACCACTTCACATAAGCCCGTAAGCTACTGACGGGGCGGAAAGACGAAGAAACTAAACGATTCTATTTATGGCGTTCCCATATACCGAAGTAGAGTTAGAGTGAGACGTGAATAGCGTCGCTTCCTCACCCATAGCGGTTTTTTTTAATGAATATACCTACGTCACACACTGGCACACGTTTGATTGTATTGGTGAATTTATTCACGATTTTCACAAAATATCTCTTCTGATGTGGCCGATAAGTGCTAATTATTATTAATATTATTTTTTTTATTTCAATGCGTAAATGTATTACGGAGGAATATGTAAAATCTGAACCCAGTATTTATTATATTTATAGAGATATTAAAGTTTTTAGAAGCAATGTGTACTAGTTACACATCACAGGGAAGGAAGGGTTAAAGAGTAATATCCAAGTGTACCCATTAAAAAATGACAGATAGAGCCATGGGTAAAATCGATACTCTTTGCAATAAAGATATCTATTTTGGATTATTTTTCAGTATCAGGGAGTTCTGGAATAATCTAATTTTCCATATGATCGAGTCGTACTCTAATATACTGTGGACCAGCGGATTACAATTATACCTCGTAAACGAGCCACCAACAAATGCCCTAGAGCAGTGGTCCCCAACCTTTTTGTCGCCGCGGACCGGTCAAAGTTTCATAATTTTACCGCGGCCCACTGGGGGGGGGAGGGGGGGGAGGGGGACACACATTGAATGTAGTTTTTTTTTTTAAATTTAGTAACAATATATTTGTACAATATATAATCATAAAATTTACAACTGTGGTACATAAGTTATAGTGACAAATAATAGTAGAGAAAACACAAGGTTTGTAGGAAAAATGAAGAAAAAATATATAATAACAATGAAGGATTATTAAATTTGGATTGATGGGTATTTTCAACATTTTTAAGGTTCAACGGGGAAGGTTGAAAGTATTTTTTTCCAAGATAGAGAAAATATTTTTTTTTTGAGAATGGGTTTAATATCGGGATTTTACTCGTAATGTTATTCTGATATCTTGCAGATATATTAACTTGAAAGTTATTTATCTATTTTCTTTAAAAGTTTTGATGTTGAAGTTTTATGTGTTTTGATTTAATATTTTTAATTGAATCGTGTTTAAACATGCCTTCAAAATAAAATACAGTTACCCCTTAAAATGAATAAAAACAGATTTAATATTTTAACTTAATGCTAAATGAATGAGAACCCTGAGCTTGCTCCATTGAAACGAGATGGTTCCATCTGGGGGTAATACGAGTAGGAGATTGTGACACCCGAAGTGTCTTGCTAATGTCCAGTTTATTTCTTTGTTTTGTTTTGGTTGCTGTCACTGCAGAAAACCCCGCTTCACATAGATAGGATGTCGGAAATGGCAATAGGGATTTTAGTGCATTAAATACAGAAGCTTACAGAAGATTTCTGTGTGAATAATTATTTTAAGCTATAATTAAGTTTTATTGGGTATGTTCGATTTTTCAAAAGTAATTTTGATTTTTAAGCAGACCCTTACGCGGCCCAGTACCATTTGGTCCGCGGCCCGGGGGTTGGGGACCACTGCCCTAGAGGCTCTTACAATAAATCCCAGAACTTTATTGGCAGATAAATACATATTTTCAATATGAAAATCAAATGTAAATTTATTGCTGTAGCATGGATGAATTTAAAACTTTATTTTATGTGCATAACCCTTCCCTTACGGTGATAAAAATAATACGCGTGCTCCGGTGTTGGGTAGTGAGTACGCAATAAAAAATTAGCGATTTTAAATCGGAAAAATAAGAACATTCATAGATAATCCCCTTAATTAATTATAATTGAAGTTAAAAATTATAATTATTGAGATTTATTTGCTGAAAACATTAAAAAACGCTCACGGAACGGGCGTACGTCTAACCTATTTGCAAGCCTAGAAGCTACTAGTGGCGCAGAACGTCAGTCGCATACCCCGGCGCTTACGCCTTTGCTTGCAACGTGGAGACAATTCAGCTCCTCGCAATTCAGTCTAGTATGCAAGAGTGAGATGCGAATATAGTGTCGTGCTTCCCGCATACTATTCACCTATCGTCAAGACGAGGCACTCGCAGCGTTTAAATGCGAATTTGTTTTCGATCCTTACAAAACACCTCGATTTAGTCGATAAATTCTGATTATTGTAAATATTATTTTTTAAATCAATGCGTAAATATATTATGGAGGAATACCTAAAATCTTAACCTTGTATTTATTATATTTATAGAGATATTGATGGTTATTAGAAGCAACGTGTAGAAGATACCCAACACAGGGAAGGAAAGGATAACGTAACATTTACAATAAATAACATAAACTTTAGATTTGCTAACTGAAGAACATAAGTGCCAGGCAAATACAGAAACCCGATAATTAATGGACATAGATAACCATTTCACTGGGTTAAGCAAATCTACTGCGAACCTTCTTTTTCTTCCTAGTGTCACGTCAGGTCCCCCCAACGTTGAATATCACCTGAGAGTAGGCATCTTTGTCCCTTGCACCCCGAAAAAGATCTCCAACGCTCCTTATGCCAGTCCAATCACGTAAAATATATTGCGTAGCCAGGAGATTTGCCTCCTACCAACACCTCTTCGACCCCCTATTTTGCCTTGGATGATCAGGTGCAGTAGTTTGTAATTTGCTCCTCTAAGTACATGACCCAAATAGGACACTGTTCGGATTTTAATATAAGTCAGCAACTCTCTATCAACTTTGGCTTTTTGAAGAACCCTCGTGTTGTTGACCATATCCGTAGCATCCACATTTCGAATGCTTCCAGTACTGCGAACCAACGAATTATATAAAGAGATCTCATAACATCGTTACTATCCAAAAGATGGGGAAGGCAGAGAAAACGCCATTTGCTGAATCACGGTTCAAATATTGATGACACACGGATATCTCATTGGAACAGTTTCCCACGATTGTCCCATAGGGAGCCGGCCACCAGGCAATAACAAAAGAAATGGAAGGCTGTCGACATCTCAGAAATAATGCAGAATTTATTGCAAGAAGAATAAGCAATTGCATAATGTACAATTTTGTATTTCTGACAATCACTCTATGATCGTTATTATTTATGGCATACCCATACATAATCTGAATTGACAAATAAAATTGACAAGTGTGATTTTTCGAGAGGCATGATCATGGAATAAATTAATTCGGTCGAACGAGTTTTTCCAAATGAGCCGATGCAATATGATGTTGTTTGTTTATGCAGCCTCACGCAATTTTCAACGATGTGGTAATTTGATTAAAAAAAACAATCACACGAGTATGAAAATTATGCTTTTGAATAATGAAAGTATTCAATGTAGATTCCTAAAACAAACTAATAAATTTGAGTCAATTTGTTTATTTCATCAACGGTACAGTGTATCTTGTACAATATTTAAAAACAAAACAAGTGAGTGTTTCATTCCTAGGAAAGATATAATAAAAAAACAATTACAATGAAAAAACCATTACAATGAAAAAACAATTACAATGAAACAACCATAACAATGAAAAAACCATAACAATGAAAAAAAAACAATTACAATGAAAAAACAATTACAATGTAAAAAAAAACAATTACAATGAAAAAACAATTACAATAAAATCAAATAAAAAACATATATTGATTTTAAATTGCAAATACATATATTACACACCATCACCCCATTTTCTTATCGAGATAGGCAGAGCGCCAGACTTTCCTAAATCAACACACATACTTCGCCTCTTTCACATTCCTCCCCGCCCCATTCACCTGACGAAGAAGACGGTGGTCTTCAAAACTAGTTGTGAATCTAAATTAAACCTGTGGTGAACACAAAATATAAAATAAGTTTTTTATTTTACTTATTTTTTTCCTTTTATGTAATAATTTATTCGTAAATTTCTCAATAAAATAAAATAATTCAAATACCTCTCATCGGTTAATCTGGGTAAAACACTCAACATTTCACTGTGGACACGGAAGTTGACTCAGCCAAAAGAAAAATGTGAAAGACTCACCTAGAACAAACAAGAAAACATATTATTTAATTATGCAAAGTGTTTTATTTTATTGAAGCATGCTGAGATTAAGAGGAGAATCACAACAGGGAACAAAACATTCTTCTTCCTACTGCCGGTGTTCCTGTGCAAGTCCAGAAGTGTCCACAGAAAAATCAAAGTCACCCTGTACAAAACAATTATTAGAACAGTGGTGGCATATGGATGCGAAGCATGGACACTGACAGCTAAATCCGCAGAGTTGCTGGATACCTTCGAGAGAAGAGTACTACGTAGGATCCTGGGCCTCGTGAATGACGGCGAAACCTGGCGAATACGATACAACGACGAGCTGTATAATATCTACAAAACTCCCAGGCTATCTGTACATGTCAGACTGAGCAGATTAAGATGGACGGGATATGTGCAGAGAATGCCGTCATCGCGACCACCCAAAATAATCCTGGAAGGACACCCGGGTGGAAGAAGGAGAGTGGGCAGGCCGAGGCGGCGATGGGAGGACGAAGTTGAGAGGGACGCAACCCGGCTGCTGCAGGCGCAGGATTGGACGGTCGTGGCGGAAGACAGGAGGAGTTGGAGGCGAAGATTGACGGAGGCCAAAGCTCGATATGGGCTGTAAGACCATCGAAAGAAGAAGAAAAAGTTCTATTTTATAAAATATTCGTACAATTATTAAAATTTTTTATTTATTTATTTTTTTCAAAACAGGCTAAGCCCAATTTCTTTGAAAAATACAAGACATATTAAAAAAGAAGAAAAATGACATAGAAAAAAATAAAAAATTATATAAAATAAAAAATAATGTATATACATACATACGAGTATATACACACAAACATATGATACACATATATTCACAGTCACTTAAGTACGTTGATGAGTGCTTTCTAACGCGCTCAATCTGAGAAGAAAATTTACTTTTGCTTTTGGTAATGTGATATGAAATATGTCAATATCCGAAGCAGTCCCGTTCAGAAGAGTTAAGGCCCTTCCAACAGGCATAGCGGCTGGAAGACCCGTTCTTGCGTATGTTATTGAGAACAGTTCTTGCCGGCGCAGTCTAGTGTAATTGTTAGGAATATTTAACGCTAATCTTCGTAGTAATGCTGGACAGCTCACAACTCCTCGAACGAGTTTGACAACGTACACCAGGAGACGCAGATCTCTTCTTACGCTCAAGGAGTTATACCTGAGCATGCCCAGCAGAAACTGAGTAGGATAAAGCCATGGATAGACACCGAACTCTCTCATATAGACATATCGTAGATATATTTTTTGTACATACTTTCTCCACCATGAGTGAGTTCTGCGCCCCCACCGGGCTCCAAATGCAAGCATTGCTTTCTATTGTAGTTTGCTACGGATCAATGAATTAAACAACGTTTTGAGCACCAATACAGCTTTAAACATATTTTATGATCTTCTTCTTCTGATGTATACCTTAAACCTGGTCAGCTAATTGTTACACGGCAATCTCTTCCAAACAACCAGAAAGGTGTTTAACATGATACATGTTACTTGATTGAAATATTTTAGTAAGATTTGTTTTATAATACTCGTACATTACTCTTAAATCAAGTTTTTTAAATCCTTGAATGTAAATATATGGTATACATTTATACACCAACATGAACGTATATACATACCATCATGTTAGCTTACTGAAGGGGTAAGCGCAGAGGACAGAGTGCCAAATTTTCTTATAACGACAAACATCCTTCTCTGTATCCACATCCATAAACCTTCGCATACAATTCCTACGATTTTTTTTGAATGAGAATATCATTTACTTGATCCAACCATACTTTCCTTGGTTTCCCTCTTACACGCCTTTAACTCACATTTACACTATATACACGTTGTGTTAGTCTTTGTTCATTCGTTCGTTCCACATGCTCAAACCATCTCATCGTGCTCTTCATCATCTGACCAAACGCCTTAAGTTCACATTCATCTTTAATCACTTCATTCCGTATTCTGTCATACATTGTCACTCCATATATTTGTGTCAAAACATGCATTTTTACAGCTTTTATTTGGCTAATCTGTTTTTTTCCAAGTCCACGTTTCACTTCCATATAACAAAGTTGGCATCAAAATACTATTGTGGACGATATTTCATTATCAGATTTTGAGACTGTCCGGTTCAAATATATACGTTTTAGTGCCCCATTGACTTCATTTTCTATCGCTACACGCCGTTCGATGTTCATCTTAAATTTTCTATGATCTGAGAAAATAAAACAAAAATGATAATGTAAATTTTGTAGGGTTAAATGCCGAAAGCGTAAAATCCTACCCCAAAGTCATGTAACAGAAAAATGTGAAAAAGTATTCATACTCGCAAGTGTTCCACTGTTGGAAAATATTGAAGAAAGGTTATTGATGAAAAAATTCAACATAAATCATTGGTCAATAATTCGTTGGTCTGAAAGTAAATCTAACCAGCTTAGAAGGGAATCAGACAAAAATAAAACCCTAGACGCTTGAGTACTAAGGAACGATATTAACCTTTCCTTCCCTGTGTTGGGTATCTTCTACACGTTGCTTCTAATAACCATCAATATCTCTATAAATATAATAAATACAAGGTTAAGATTTTAGGTATATTCCTCCATAATATATTTACGCATTGATTTAAAAAATAATATTAATAATAATCAGAATTTATCGACTACATCGTATTTCGTGAATATCGGAAACAAATTCGCATTTAAACGCAGTGAGTGCCTCGATCTTGGGTCTTGACGATAGGTGAAAAGTATGCGGGAAGCGCGACACTATATTCGCATCTCACTTTTGCATACGTCACTGAATAGCGAGGAGCGCAATTGTCTCAACCTCGCAAGTGTAAGCCACGCCCGAGTTAGCCACCAACCCTGCCGCGCCACGAGACTAGATCTACGCCCGTTCCGTGAGCGTTGCCAGATGGTTTTTTAATGTTTTCAGCAAATAAATCTCAATTATTATAATTTTTAACTTCAATTATAATTAATTAAGGGGATTATCTATGAATGTTCTTATTTTTCCGATTTAAAATCGCTATTTTTTTATCGCGTACTCACTACCCAACACCGGAACACGCGTTTCATTTTTATCACCGTAAGGGAAGGGTCAATGACTGCACTACGGCGCCAACTTAATATTAAAAAAAAAACTCTTTTACCTTTTTAGTTAATCACGTTTTATTTTTGCGGTAAAAATATTAAATGATTTTCGTTTTGTTTAACATTACTCCAGAGCCCTATCTATAATTGAGTAAATAAGGTTAATATTAATTCGAAACCTCCATCCCTTGACCTTTAGTCAGGTTCTACAATACAGGCAGCCCTCTACTTTCGCACAATTCGCTATTTCACACATTTTTTAAAATACAATTTTTTTAAGATTTTTGTCGATAATGCAAAAATTGTTCGCTTCCATGCAGTCGCACCCACTTTTTTGGGAGAACCATAATATATGGAACGCAATAAACAATATCGGAGACTCGTGGGCTGAAATAAAAGAGTCAACAATGAAAGGTTCCTGGAAACATTTATACCCAAAAATGATGAGTGATTTTATAAATTCTGATGGAACTCAGGAAACTATCACAGATTTAATAGTTAGCCTAATTAATGAACTAAACTTGGACGTCAACAACGAAGATGTTAATGAGTTGATTGAATCTCACTCAGTACCTCTGTCAAATGAATACTTAATTGAGCAACAAGAGTTAAATGAAATACACAATGAAAGTGAGGAAGAAGAAGCTGATAAAAATCGTCAGGACTTTGACAATCAAAAATATGAATGAAGCCTTCATGCATCTTGACAATTTTTTGACTATCATGGAAGAATGTGATCCCAATGGAGAACGTATATCTCAAGTACGTAGGGTGATTGAGAAAGACACAGCATTTTATAGAACTCTTTATTAAGAAAATAAAAAAAGGGTGGTATTCAACTAACTCTTGACAAGTTTATAAAGAAAACACCTGAAAGCACTTAAACACGCCTCGTTAACTTAATTATGTATATTGATAAATAAATATTTTTAATATATTATTGATAAATAAATATTATTATTGACAAATAAATATTTTAAAATAGATTTTTTGATGTTTTTTTCCCATCCCTCTACTTTCGAACATTCGCACACATTTTCAGAAACCAATTATGCGCGAAAGTCGAGAGCCGCCTCCAAGTGATGGATAGCTTGTTCGGAGTTTCGGTCCGATGGTAGGACACCTTACTCCTTCATCGGATAAGTTCTGACTGTTAAGATATTTATTGGAAATTTTTGGATCTTTTTGGGAATCGGGAAAGGATAGGTTTGTGGTAATTGTTTTGATTTTATGAATGATTATGAGAAATTATAAACGATTAAATACATATATAAATATGATGATATGTACATAATATTAAATACAAATATACATAAATTTGTGTCGTCACACACTGTTTTATATTGAATGGGTGAAAAAAAAAAAAAAAAAAAAAAAAAAAAAAAAAAAATGAAAAAATGAATTGTGAATAAATTATAAGAATGAATATAGTATATGTAGATAAGTAAATGAGTGGGGAAATGTGTGACTTTTATAAATATATTAAGGTGTAGAAAATGTTTATTGAAGGTGAGAAATGCGGTTGCCTATGGGGGTAAACTGTCTGCCGGAGGAATTATCGATGATGGGGTGTTCAGAGTGACAATCGGGGGGTCATTTGGGGGGATGATTAGAGTTAAAGAGGGGGGGGTCGGGGGGATGTTTCGCAATATTGATTTCGGACGAGTGTGTCTGTAACTGGTGTTCGCGTTGTAGTTATCTAAGGCTTTTATGACTGGGTTGGGATGACGGGATATAGAGCTGTAGAACCTTTCGGCCAGAGCGCGCATATGTTCGGGGATAGTATGTAGTTTGGTATCTGCGTGGAGTCTTGAATTACGGACGATGTAGGGTGCTTTTAAAATTATGCGGAGGGCTTTGTTTTGAATGATCTGAATGTGATGTAGCGTTGTTTTCTTCGCGTGGCCCCAGACCGGAAGGGCGTATGTCAGTTGCGGTCTGACGATCGCTTTATATAGGTGGAGTTTAGTGCGCGTGCTAAGTTTGCTGTATTTACTGATCAAGGGAAATAATGATTTGAGTGTTCCGTGAGCTTTTGATTTGATATTGAGGGCGTGTTTATGCCACGAGAGTCTACTGTCTAATGTGAGGCCTAGGTATTTTACGTGTTTTGACCATGGGACGCTCTGGCCGAAGAGTTTAAGAGTTCTGATGGGTTTGATGTATCTGCGTGAGAAGCGGACTGCTGTGCTTTTGGTGGGATTTATTTTGATCTTCCATTTGGTGCACCAGTGCTCCAGAATGGGAATGAAGTCTTGCAGTCTGTTGTGGGATACGGACTCATATTTCGATGAAGAGAGAAAGGCTGTGTCGTCAGCGTATTGCGCGGTGATACAATGTGTACGTGAAAATTGGGGCATATCGCTCGTGTATATGTTATACAGGATAGGGGACAACAGTGCACCTTGGGGCACACCTGCCAGAATGGGGCGAGGGGATGAGTTTATACCGTCTATTTTGACGGAGAAGGAGCGATTTTCAAGGAATGATGCGATGATTTGCACTAGTCTGAGGGGAATACCTGACTTGTGCAGTTTGAATATGAGTCCGTTGAGCCAGACTGTGTCGAAGGCTTTCGCCACGTCTAGTGAAAGGAGGGTCGTGAGGCCTTTGGAGCTGAAGTATTTGATGATGTGTTCTACAACGCGAAGAAGCTGATGGTTGGTAGAGTGTAATGGCCTAAATCCGTGTTGCGAATCTGGGATGATGTTACGTGAGTAAGTTTCTAACGAGAGACGTTCTAGGATTAATTTTTCGAGCACTTTACCTAGAGTCGGGAGCAGACTGATCGGTCTGTAATTTTCAGGGATAACGTGGCTTTTACCCGGTTTAGGGAACATGATGACGTCGGCGTTTTTGAATGGGGTTGGAAAGAATTTATGTCGAAGGCAGGCATTGTAAATGGCGGTAAGGGCGTAAATGGCTTTTTTCGGAAGTTTTTTCAAGGTGAGATTATTGATTTTATCGGGGCCGGGGGCTTTTTTGTTGATGAGATTTTTTATGATAGATTGAATTTCTAACGGTGAGAAGAAGTCTGTGGTGGGGGGGGTTTGCTCATTTAATATGTCGGCAACTGCGTTGTCGACCATTATTGAGTGAGAGGGGTTAGAGAGGTCTGCATTTGGCGAGAAGATATTAGCTAGAGAGTCAGCAAAGGTCTCTGCGCGGTCGCGAGCAGAGAAAACGGGGCCATTTGGTCCTTGAAGAGAGCTGGGTCGGGAGGGCGTATTTCTAAGGCTACGCGTTAGTTTCCATTTGAGTCCATCATTGTATTCGAGAGACTCGACGAAGTCTGACCATTTGTCATTGCGGAGTTGCTGTAGGAGGTGTTTGATTTTTTTGACTAATCTGTTGTAGTCGGTTTTGTAAGAGGGGACAGCTGTGTTTTGCCACAACTTTCTGGTTTTGTTTTTTTCCATAATCAGTATTTTGATATGTGGAGGAAGGGGAAGTTCGGGTTTATCGGCTGGTCTCTCTTTTGAAGAGGATGTGAGAGCGGATTTGATGGTGGTTGTGAAGTCATTTATAGCGGCGTCTATGGAGTTCGTGTCGGGGAAGGTTGTCGGTATTTTGATGCTGCTGTCGACGTTAATAGCGAAATCGCTCCACGAGGTGATGTGTCGCGGAGGGGCTGAGGGCGAGAAGGGTGGTAAGCCATCCGTCAATTGAAGTAATACCGGGTAGTGATCGGATTGAAGCTGGTGAACAGTCGTGAGATCTGTTTGATAGAGAATGTCGTTATGGACAATGATGTCGATGACATCAGGGCGATGATTGTCTATTAGTGGATAGAGGGTGGGAGACGTGGGTCCTTCCACGAAGTATCTTTTCCGGGAGGAGATTTCGTCAAGTTTATTACCGTGAGTGTTGGAAGTGCGGCTGTGCCAGAAGGGGTGTTTAGCATTTAGATCTCCCGCCATGATGGTGGGGATATTATCTGCGAGGAATGAGTCCAATTCAGACTCGACAAGTGGGGAGGTAGGTGGAAGATAAGTCGCGCAAAGTTTAAGAGGGCCGTGATTGGCGGTGTTCACCACTACGCATGTGGATTCTATGTTGACGGTGGAAGGGGAGGGGATGTGGCAGTGGTCTATTGTGCTTTTGATGAGAGTTGCGGTGCCGCCTTTTCTGCCGATGAGGCGGTCGTCTCTGTAGCAGTAGTAGTTACGGATGCTGTAACGGTAGCTCGGTTTGAGATGCGTTTCCGTTATCAGCAACACGTCCAGGTTGTGCTCGAGAAGGAAATCCTCGACCTCTTGTTTATGTGTTCTGAGGGAACCGTTTGCATTCCAGAATGCGGCGGATATATGGGATGGTTTATAGGTGCGAGCCATGTTCTTGGATGTAGTTGAGGAGGTTCATGGCTTCGGTGATGGCTGATTTTAAGTTATTCAAAATGAGATCGCGATTTGGGGGGGGGGCGGCGGGCAATATGTAGTTTTGGGGTGTAGATGTTGATAATAGGGGGCGATGAGTTGCGACGTTCGCGTATGACGCGTTGGAAGTGACTGGTTTCGATGCACTCTGGGGGGCGTTGGGGAATCGCCGTGTGGCGTTGTTTGCCGAGGGGGCGTTCGGTAAGGGGGCGTTGGTGGAGGGGCGTTGGTAGATGCCATCCATGAGGGGGCGTAAGGGCTGCGGGGTCTGGAAGTGGTGGTGGGGAGCGATTGAAGGGAGGTTGCTCTTGGGGAAGCGTGGGCAGCCTCTGAAGTTGGCCGTGTGTGGGCCTCCGCAGTTACAGCAGGTGGCGGGAGTGTCCGCGGGCTTCCTGCATTCAGATGTGTGATGCGTTCTACCGCATTTCACACAGTTGGCTGGGGCGTGGCAGTTGCCGGCGGAATGGGCGAACTGTTGGCATCGATGACACTGGCCCATGCCTTTGCGCTTGTTCAGCTCCTCCACTGTGACTCGAATATCGAGTACACCGTGGAGTTCGGTGAAGATGCGCTTTGCGGAAGAGTCCCTTGTCATCTTGACGATGACCATGGGGAGTTCCACTCGATTCCGGTTTTTCATGCGATACACATTTAAAACCGGATAATCGAGTGATTTGAGTTCATCTGAAATGTCCTCGACGCTGATAGGGGTCGGTAGGCCGCGGATGACGGCTAGCAGGGGCTTCTCGCTCTCCAAATGGAAAGAGTGGTATGGAATGGCGAGAGAATCGGTAATGTGGACTAGGGAGCGGTAGGCCTCTACGGTTTCAGTGGTGATTTTAAGATCACCATTGGGCTGCACCTTCGAGGAGAAGTGAATGTTTTGAGACCTGAGTTTAGCTCTCAGGTCTCCATATTTGGCGGAATTGTGAAGTACGATGGGGGGGATGCGGTCTTTTTTGATCTGAAGTAGAGGTCGTGAGTCATTATTTAGAGGTGGGGCGGGGGCTGCGGGATGAGGAGGGCTGAGTGGGCCTCTCATTTTTTTGCTGGTTTGGGCCACGGTGGCACCAGCTGGCTTCGGGTCTGATTGGGGGCAGACGAGGGGGGGGCTTTCTTGGGATTGAAGAGCCCTTTTACGGTTTTTGGCAACAGATTGCCAGTCCATTTCTGGAATATCCGGAATGATAATTATTGGCGGGGAAAGTGGGGAGTCAAAAGTGGGGGTGGGGTGCGGCGGTGTTGTGATACGGATAGGGACCACTGACAAGACAGTGGGTGAAATAGATGGAGGGTTTTTGGCCTCAATCGAGACCTCACCTTTATTGAAGAGTTCACGAAGAAGTTTTACCATCTTCATTGTCTCTTTTTTGGATGTGGTCTCCATCTTGAAGAGCTCGAAGGCTTCCTCGAAAGTGGAGATGGTCAGATCAGGGGATGTTGAGCGGTCCGGGGACTTAGCGAGGTCTGGTATAGGCGAAGTCACGGCGACGGATGCGGGCGTTTCGGTTGGTTCGGAACTAGTTTTTCTAGTAATGATGCGTGGAGTTTTAATGATGAAGTTCGGTTTGACGGATTTGACGGACTTCATGGCTGCTTAATAGGAGGAATTGAACAAATAGAAAGAATAATTGTGGACAATAAAAAGTAGGATATAGCTGTGGAAAAAATAAATATAATTGTGTAATGAGTAGAAACACAAACAGTGATAAATAAAGAATTAAAGTTTTTAAAGTTTTGATGAGTAATGTGAAATATGAAATGAAGATAGGATGGGGAGAGCTGTCGACCTTTTCAGATCTTCAACTCTGCCCTCGTGGTGTAAAAGGGTAAGAAGGATAGTAACAGTCAGTGGCTTACTTGATGAAGAAGAAGAAATTCTGGCATCGACCGGCACTCGGAACAAATTACGTCACCAAGAATTTTGTGGAGGCCGGCTCCTTATCACGAGTTAATATAAAAAATAAACCGATTTGATCTTAATAGCTGTCTGGGACGAGTGGAATGTCAATTTAATGTTTGTTGTTTGTGCACATGCGAAGCCGGGAACGACACTTGTTATCGCTGTTTTAGCGACGATGCGCGGAAAGTATGCGCACTGGCAAAAACGGCGACGGTGAACTTTATCGTGTATTGTACTGTTAGCAACGGATTGCAGTGAGATCGCGTTATGTTAGCAACAAGCGACTGCTCTGTAGCAGATCCGTGACTCAATTGAGAGCCGCCTGTAATTTTATCTCTAAAATCTAGTCCAGGGGCTGTCAAAATGCGATTGGAATAACTTACCTTGAAAAGCTGAATATAATAGTGGAACGTATTGAATCAAAGTATATTTTAAGTTAAGTTTAAAATAGTTTTCGGTGTTGTTGACGTGTTGAGTTGGTTTGAATGTGTTGATACCTTTTTAGCAGAATGGTTCTTATTGGAAGAGATGATGATGGTTGTTGATAAATAAATAAAACACGTAAGATTGCAATGCGGAAAGAGAGAGAGTTTATTTTTATAGTAAAGTAGGTATTTATATGTTTTTGGGATGTGCACGAGAGTGCGCTCGCGATATGCTTCTGTCTCGCTTCTGTGAATGCAGAAATGGTTTATTGTCGTATGTGGGTATATTTTATTTACGAAACTGGCGAGACAGCGTGGTGCGTTCTCTCTCTAGTATGGAATGCGGCGCGATGCTCAGCCGCGTCAATGGTTGGCATGTGACCTTTGGACTGTGTAATATAATTTATCGAGGTATCCGAAGGTCGTTTCATCGATCATTGACCGTATGTATGCGACAACATTCAGCGACGACCGTGGATCCCTACACCTTCATTCTCAGGGCGATGTCAAAAAAAACATTACCGAATATATTAAGTATCCATTTAGCCACCCGCAGTCGCGACTGTAACGTTAACATGTATTTGTCACGCTTTATATACATATTATCAGTATTTATCGATACATTTCGTGACACCTACTGACTGCAAGTGATGTAGGAAAACTTAAACTCTCCTAGATTGACCACGTTCTCCGAGATCTTGGAGGCACGACATCCAAAATAATATTTGAGATAAAGTAGAATGGGAAGACACTGAGAAGACCAAGACAATAAGTAGCTAAATGATAACATTTCCTAAGACTCCAGAATACTGAAGACCAAGACAGAAAGTAGATAAATTATATTTTCTAAGACTCCAGAATACTTAAGACCAAGACAGTAAGTAGATAAATGATAATATTTCCTAAGACTCCAGAATACTGAAGACCAAGACAGTAAGTAGATAAATTATATTTCCTAAGACTCCAGAATACTGAAGACCAAGACAGTAAGTAGATAAATGATAATATTTCCTAAGACTCCAGAATACTGAAGACCAAGACAGTAAGTAGATAAATTATATTTTCTAAGACTCCAGAATACTTAAGACTAAGACAGTAAGTAGATAAATGATAATATTTCCTAAGACTCCAGAATACTGAAGACCAAGAGATAAATGATAATATTTCCTAAGACTCTAGAATACTGAAGACCAAGACAGTAAGTAACTAAATGATAATATTTCCTAAGACTCCAAATACTGAAGACCAAGACATACCGAAGACCAAGACAGTAAGTAGATAAATGATAATATTTCCGAATACTGAAGACCAAGAGAGTAAGTAACTAAATGATGATACTTCTTAAGACTCCAAATACTGAAGACCAAGACATACCGAAGACCAAGACAGTAAGTAGATAAATGATAATATTTCCGAATACTGAAGACCAAGAGAGTAAGTAACTAAATGATAATATTTCCTAAGACTCCAAATACTGAAGACCAAGACATACCGAAGACCAAGACAGTAAGTAGATAAATGATAATATTTCCGAATACTGAAGACCAAGAGAGTAAGTAACTAAATGATAATATTTCCTAAGACTCCAAATACTGAAGACTAAGACATACCAAGACAGTAAGTAAATAAATGAAATTATTTCCTAAGACTCCGGAATACTGAAGACCAAGACAGTAAGTAGATAAATGATAATATTTCCCAAGACTCCAGAATACTGAAGGCCGATGACTGGAGTGTTTCGATACAATGTTTCAATTGCACCATTCTTATTGTTGTGTTAAATTGTCAAATAGAACCAAAACAACGTGCTTTAATTAATTATTCATAAACAAATATTATTATGCCATTTAAATTAAAAAAAAATTTGCCCGAAAATGTAAGAGATATGGGTGACGTGTGCAGATTTAGGTAGATAATAAAAACTGAAAACAACTACTCGAATCCTGAGCTGGTAGATAATAAAAACTCGAATCCTGAGCTAGAGCGACCTTGAAGAGAGTTTGCTCTCTAAATGGCGCTATATAAATTGTTGTTTTATTATTATTGAGGAAAGATAATAAAATCAGTATTCAATAAAGGTAAAGGTAGGAAAACCATTTAGACAGTCGATCGGAGCGTGGTTGTTATTGCGACAGGATTTTGAGTACTTGGACTTTCAGGATGAATGACGAGTGGAAGGGATTTATGTGAGTTTTTTTATTGTGTGCGGTATAGTGTGGGATGAATATTTTTGGTCTTTCTGGAGTGATGATGTGTGAGGAGTTGAATTTCGCAAGATGTTTCCAGTTGTAGTTGAGTGTCACTGTTTGTCAGGTTGATGAGAGCGTGCAACGGGGTTTTGTTTCTGTGTAATCAAAAATCGGAAAGAAGTATCGATTTATTTTTTTCATGCTAAATATCCTCAGTGAGATACAGGCAAAAGCCTAGTTTACTGGGGATACGACAAATGAAAGGTAACAAACCTAGATCCATTAAAGTTGTATGTCCAAATCAAATTATCTGTTGTTTTTCTCAAATTGTGTATATTTCTTGTCATGTGTAATAATAAATAAAAAAAAATAATTATATTTCGTAATAAAAAAATCGGCAAATATGAAAATTCTTTAAGAAAATAAAAAGTCCAAGGAATAAAAAGTATGACATCATAGACACTGAGACATACGAATGGAGATAGAGATTCGGCAGAGATAAGTAGAGATAGACTCAGTAGTAGTGACAGAGAACAGGATGTGACGGTGCAGCAATCAAGATGTAGCCTAGTACCCTTCCGTTCTCACATCTTCATGAATAATTGATCAGGCACTAACCAAACACTATAGAACTATAGGCCACACATCTGGAGGGGACAACGCTTAACCAGTCGTTGTACACAAAACTTGCCATTGTTGTGCTATCTCCATCTGTTATCTGGAAGTTGCTGACGGGAGCAATATCTAATTCAACTATTTTGGAAACTATATGATTTTATATTCAACTATTCGAGGTACATTAATATTTTCTTATTTAGACTGAAAGTAAGTACAATAGAACTAATCTGCCAAGTTCTCTTCCTTTGTTTCACGGGCTGTCCTTATTGAATAGAGTTTCGGATATTGACATTTTCAACATTTCAGAATTTTTTTTTAGAAAACGGTTTAAGTTTTCTTAGTTATTAGAGAATATTTAATTAGATATATGTAGCAATATTAGTAATGTCTTAAAACAATTAGGATCCCATAAAAAAACAAGCCGGACTATGGGAAAGGTTGTCTTCGTTTTAAAGGGGTCTTAAAGTGGAATTTTTTATTTCATGTTGATGTTCTTTTAAGCTTTGTATGTTTTTGGGTTTAACCTGTGTACGTATGCTTTGCAAAATAAATAAATATGCGCGAGTAATGCCTTTGTAAATAAAACAGAAGAAATCGTATAAAAAATAATAAAAACTAGTTAACCGTGAATGTCATGATATTAAGTTTTTTTATATTAACGTAAATCAACAAGCATTAATTCGGCTTAAATACATATATAAATTTCAATGCTTTTTGTACTCGTTTTTAGCAGAAAAAAATAGCAAGTGTGGTTTTAAGTAAAAATACCGCATCTACAAGTATTATACTAAGCGATATATTATATTAATATATTATATTAAGCGATATTTACAATATATAAAAAAATTATATTATATTATATTAATTATATTATATTAAGCGATATTGACAATATATAAAAAAATTATCGGAGTGAATGCATGAATTTCTTTGATTTATCTCTATATATCGAGATGTGGAATTATCAAATATTATCAAAATTACTACTAGAAATCTCATTCAAAATTACTACTAGAAATCTCACTCAAAATTACTACTAAAAATCTCATTCAAAATTACTACTAGAAATCTCATTCAAAATTACTACTAGAAATCTCACTCAAAATTACTACTAAAAATCTCATTCAAAATTACTATTAGAAATCTCATTCAAAATTACTACTAGAAATCTCATTCAAAATTACTACTAGAAATCTCATTCCAAATTACTACTAGAAATCTCATTCTAATTTCTGTGGACGAATCCTAAGGATTTCCTGGAGAGACCACATTACACGTATGGAAGAAACCAGGCACCTGTCAAACACCATATCGGAAAGGCGTGCAGAATGGATGGGTCATATGCTGCGACATGAAAATCTCCTGCACAATATTCTGGAGGGAATGATTGAGGGATTGATTGGCGGAGGGCGTCCTCACCGAGAGTATCTGGAGCAAATATGCCACGATATGGACTGCACTTCCTATACTAAGCTCAAGAGGATTGCTGAGGACCGAGCGGAGTGGAGGAGGAGATGCAGAGCTTTGCTGCTAACCAATCCCCAGGATTGAAACTGAAGAAGAAGATCTCTATAATTTCATCTACTAATATTGGTATTGTATATTTGTTTAGTTAACCTTTCTTCATTCATTCGTTCCACGTATTTAAACCATCTCTGAGTGTTCCCCTTTATCTTACTTATAGTTCAGAAAATGTAGGGTGAGTCCTGTGACAGCTCACAAATTTGCCCCAATACAACCTTGTAACGATGTTCAGTAATTTTAATTATTTTATCAACTTTAATATAAGCCTCAATTCTAATAAATAGCAAGTTATTTAGGTAAATACATTACATAAGGTTGTATTGGGTTAAATTTGTGAGCTGTCACAGAACTCATCCTAGAATTTCCGAACTATAACAACTAAGCCTTAAGTTAACATTCTTCCCTAATCACTTTATTCTGTATTCTGTTACACATTATCAATGCATAAGATGTTCTCATTGCACGCGTTTCAGTAGAAATCACAGCATTCAATCGGTTCCTTCCCGTTTTTTCCTCATCCACGTTTCACTTCCATGCATCAAATTTAGTACTAGAATATTGTCGTGGACTAATCTACTTGCATATTCGAACCGGACAGTAAATAACAGAGTTAGATACTGTCCGGTTCGTGTATACATGTTTTAGTGCCCCATTAATTTTATTTTCTATTGCTAAACGTCGTTCGATATCTCTCGAAACTATTATGTCATCTGAGAAAATATAACGAAAATAGCAAAATTCCTAAACGTACTCACTCACCCATATACCCCATTCCATTCACACTTTGAGTATTCACTCCTAAATGTACTCACTCACCCATATATCCCATTCCATTCACACTTAGAGTATTCATTCCTAAACGTACTCACTTACCCATATATCCCATTCCTTTCACACTTAGAGTATTCATTCCTAAACGTACTCACTTACCCATATATCCCATTTCATTCACACTTAGAGTATTCATTCCTAAAAGTACTCACTTACCCATATATCCCATTCCATTCATACTTAGAGTATTCATTCCTAAACGTACTCACTCACCCATATATCCCATTACATTCACACTTAGAGTATTCATTCCTAAACGTACTCACTTACCCATATATTCCATTCTATTCACACTTAGAGTATTCATTCCTAAACGTACTCACTCACCCATATATCCCATTCCATTCACACTTAGAGTATTCCTTTTTGAATTATGTTGTATTTTTTTGTGACAAATATTGATCGGTGTAAAAAATACAACATATTAGAGATATATGAAAAAGACAGACATGTAATATCGGTCTTTCCACAAACGTTTTCATCACGGCAACAAAATAATTCAATATGCCCTAAAACCACGACACATGTTTGATCATGTTCATAAGTGTAAAAAGATAACGAAGGCTTGGTCTATACAAAGTTACGAGGCAATCACGCGTCATTGCTAGTGAAGTAAGGGGAATGAAGCATAAAAGATGGAAAATGAAGGTTGAAAAGCGTCCACGGAGACAACCCCCAGTAAGCACCGCGAGGATTGTTCACTGTGAGGGGAGGAATTCACCAAAGTATAGTATTGTCAGCGTATATTTTTTAAGAAAAAATCTGAAGAAATTCTGAATACAACACATTCTTGAATTTTGACGCGTTTTCTGCATGTAACGAATATCATTTCGATTTACCTATTTCAATTTTGTGTCTATGAATTTTTTTTTCGAAAAAAAAAAAAACGTGTACACGTTTCGTACTTAATGTAGAAAATATGAAATTATATAAATTTTTAGTAAAATATATCGAGAAAAAGTGATATATTTTTTTATTTGAAATAAATTTTTACTTATTCTAGGCACATTTATTTTTACATTTTAGACGAAGTTTTTTTTTTAATTTAAGAAATTATTTTGTAATATCTGTTTTATTTGTTTATTTTCACACTTGAGGGGGTATTTTACTCTAGAAATTTGAAAAAAATCTTTTTTGCATATTCTTAAAGTTTAGACCTTTAGGAATATGTTCTCAAAAGGAAATTTTAAAATTCTCAATATTTACGAATTTATAGCTATAAATGAGGCAGCAATTACGCCGCACCGGAATGACTCCGACAATAATCTCAAAACTTTAAACGCGTTTTTCTCGAAACTACTTTTTTCGACCTGGTCGACATAAAATCTCAAGTTCTATCCAACCGATTGCCTTCGAATTTAATATGAAACTTTGATAGCTGTTGCGCTATCGTTCCTACTTTGGAAAATCTAAAAGTGTTTTTTTTACTATTTTTTAAAAATTTAAAAATTTGACAAAAGGGTAAAAAAAATTTTTTTTTTCAGAAAGTCGCCATTTTACGTACCAACTACTCGTATAACGACATTATTTCTTATCAAGAAACTGTGTATAATTTTTGTTTCAGATTTACGAAAGGGTTCCAATCATGTCGACCAGTTCACCCCCTTTTTTACGACAAGATATAACAGCTGATAAATTTTTTTGTACATTCTCTGTACAAAAAAAATAAACTGTAAAAAGTGTACAGGAATTTTTTTTTGTTTTTTTTTTCATTTAGTCTGAAAAAAAAAACGGCCGAAATTTACGCCTTTAGAGTAGAATATCCCCTAAATTCTATAACAATTTAGCAGGCCTTTTTGTCAGGTGGCAATTTCTTTCTATCAACCAGAAAAAAGGAAGTAACATGGTCAAAAAACATATTAAAATAATTATTTATTTGTACGAAATTTGTGAATAATAGAGGTGCACGGCCACGCGGTAAAGCGCTTAATTTCCGTGTGTAAGGTCGTCGGTTCGAACTCTTACTGTGCTATTTTCTACTCGAATGATAAGACATTTTTTCGCCCAGTATACTGGGTTATAAGGAAACTCGTGACTTTGGTCAAATCTATTCTCAAAGAGATATATATGAACAGTAAAAATAAAAATGAGAAATAATCAATCAAAGAAAGAAAGAAGGGATGGTGGAGAGATAAGCAAAATCGGAAATGAAACATTACATTTCTAGCATGAAATTAAAAAAAAAAACGTTGTTTTTTAAAATATGGCAATGAAGAAGCGAGTCTAACATTAGTTGATAACTGGTTTCAGAGTCTCACTGCATGAACAGTAAAAAGTAAGAGCGGTAAACTGGGAAAGTGAAACATTATTCTCTGCTTGAGCGTAATGCAAGTCCATAATTGGAAACATTCATTTTGACAAAAAAAACATTCATCATGATTGAACGCAACACTCATTCTGATCATACCTTTACCCTGATTTAACACAACATTCATCCTGACAAAAGAAAAATTATCCTGATTGAACGCAACACTTATCCTGACAAAAAAACATTCATCCTGATTGAACGCAACACTCATTCTGATCATACCTTTACACTGATTTAACACAACATTCATCCTGACAAAAGAAAATTGATCTTGATTGAACGCAACACACATCCTGATCATACCTTTACCCTGATTTAATACAACATTCATCCTGACAAAAGAAAATTTATCCTGATTGAACGCAACACTTATCCTGACAAAAAAACATTCATTCTGATTGAACGCAACACTCATCCTGATCATACCTTTACCCTGATTTAACACAACATTCATCCTGACAAAAGAAAATGTATCCTGATTGAACGCAACACTTATCCTGACAAAAAAACATTCGCCCTGATTGAAAGCATAATTCATCCTGACAAAGGAACATTCATACTGATTGATGCAATACTCGCCCTGAAATGACAGTTTAGATCCAGTTGAAGAATTTTGTTCCTGAGGTAGTATTTTCCCTGATGACGAAATAGTTATGAGGGATACAAAACGGCGTGTAGCGTTAGAAAACAAAGTCTATGTGGCAATAACCATATATACTCAAATCGGACAGAACCAAAATCTACCAATATGATAGTCCACTACAGTATTTAAGTACCAAATTTGATGTATGGGAGTGAAACGTGGACGTGGAAGAAGATTGAAAAGTATTAGGAAGAATCGATGGAGTGACAATGCATGGCAGAATATAGAATTAAGGATGAGTGTGAACATAAGGCTGATGAGTAGACGTAGAAGCTGCATGGGTGTAGAAGAGATAAAATATGTGTTTCGCGATGTATGAACTCGTATGTATGTATGTATAGTATGGTATGACTAATCGTAAAAAAAATCTAAGTTAGATTGAAACTGCAAGACCGTAACAGCAATGTTGACGTTTAATCCCAGTTTTTGTCTCAGACCGGTACCGGAGACCGCTCCTTAGAAGGAGAAGCAGGCAGGAGTGCCCGAGACCGGTCTGCAGATGGATGGGGGAACAACTCCCCGCGGTGCAGTGGCGTGACTCACCACCTGGTCTGATCTGGCTGCGGCCTTGCCCACTTGCTCAAGGGTGTTTACCTCGCCAGTGTCAATATACTTTTGAACGATAAATAGATACATTAACCCAGGAACTAGACTGACAAGGAAATATATATATCCAGTGTTAAATTAAAAAAAAAAAAAGTAATTTGTTTGTTTGTAAATATTTGTTAAATTTATGCTATTTTGTTTTTAAAATGTTATCTTCTTAATTATTATATGATAAAAATACCATTTCCGTGGGTTACCACCTTTGAGTTTCCTACTACAAAAATATAATTTACTTGATCCAACCGTACTTTCTTTGGTTTTCTTCTCACCTTCTGTCATTCCACGTGTTATTCTCAGTGCACGCATTTATACAGCATTTATTCGGCTCCTATCAGTCTTTTCCACGTCTACACTTCACTCCCATTAATCTAATATGGCATCAAATACTGCGTTGAACTATAATCTAAACATATTTTGATAGTGTCTGTGTTTTAGTGCCCCATTGACACATATTTTCTATTGTTAGACGCCTTTCAATGTCCCTCGTAACTCTTCTATCATCTAAGAAAATATTACCCAAATAGCAGAATTCCTCAATATCCTCTGATACGAAAAAAAATAATAAAAAAAAAAAACACGAAAAAAGGGAAAATGTTAAAATAAGTTGTGAATAATCCTCCCATTTGTTTGGGTTGGCTGATTTTTTTGTTTAGGTCGCGCCGAATTAATCACCATAAATCCAACAAGATTTAAACCAAAGACCCGGCCACCGCAATAATCTGTTTTAAATAAAACTTTCTTCTTGCTAAGTTCCAAGTTTATCTAAACAGACCCCAGCTGGTCTTTGCGAGGACAATGGGAAGGCGCCGAGCGTAAAATTACCAGTTTATGCAAAAGTGGATCAATTGTCTTCGGTCCTTAGGTGACCGATAATTAAAAACAAAAGTTTGATCTCGTCGGAATAATTACGCTCCTTCCAAACCCTCAACCTCCACGACTTAGTGGGGATGTATTAGACCTCCATCTTCCATTAGGATATTTGAATATTTTTCTGGAATTTCGGAAGCTACAGTTTGACGAGTATCTTGATGTACGGCTGGAGTAGGAGTATCGCTAGGAGTATCTTGATGTACGGCTGCGAGACATGGTGCCTATCCGAAAGAGGTAGACGAAGACTAGAGGCTTTTGAGATGTGGTCCTATAGAAGACTATTAGGAATTTCCTGGAGAGACCACATCACAATCGAAGGAGGAAGGCACCTGCTCAGGATCCTGTCCGAAAAGCGTGCAAGATGGATCGGTCATATAATACGACAAGAGGGCCTCTTGCATGCCATAATGGAGGGTATGACCGAGGGGACAAACTCTAGGGGACGCCCACGCCGAGAGTACCTGGAGGACCTGTTGGTGGACGTGCGCTGCTCAACATATACAGATTTAAAAAGAGCCGCACAGGACAGGGAGGAATGGAGGAGAAGAGTTGAAATTGCTGCAAACCAGTCTTAGGGCTGAAACCACGGAGAGAGAGAGTTTGACGGTAAAAATCCCATCAGACTGTAGTGTATAGTTCGTGCATATAATACATAGGTAACACAATATTGACGATCTATGTGGCCTATACTTGAGAAATTGTAGCATAGTCCCTGTGACATATTACAAAATTGTCCCAATACAACCTTCTAACGACATTCAGTAAATTTAATTATTTTATCAACTTTAATATCAGCCTCGAATCTAATAAATAGCAAGTTATTTAGGTAAATACATTACATAAAACTAACAATAATTACAAATTAATACATCTTGTTACAAATTAGCAAAAAATGTTGCAGTTTGTTAAAATCAAATAATATTTGGTGACGTTTATCAAAAGTTATTACGTTAGTCTGCATTGGCTAGGGATGGGGTATTCGATAATTGGATTTTCGATTTTTTATACCTAAAATTAAATGTTTGTAATTAGTATTAATTGACAGTGGATCTTGACCTATTTAGAGAAAAAATAGTTTAGAGAAAAAATAAAGATTTATAAAAAAACTTCGATTTGTAAAAAAAAAAAAAACGATTTTACCCCATCCCTTTAAGATATGACATTTCAAATGTCACAGGAACCATCCTACATTTTCTTAAGTATAGTGATGATCTCCTTAAATGTTGAAGTCAAAAGTGATAATAGTTGAAATTTAATTGCTGAAAACATGAAGAAAAAAAAACATCGGCCGAAGTTCACAAAACGGACGAGACGACCACCTCGAACGAAAGCCGGCTGGTTACTAAACGAGAGATGTGACCGAACTGAGATTCTATTTTTAGCGTTCCCATATACCGAAGTAGAGTGAGACGTGAATAGTTTCGCTTCCTCACCCATAAGGATTTTTATAATGAATATACCTACGTCACACACTGGCACACGTTTAATTGTATTGGTGAATTTATTCCCGATTTTTGCAAAATACTCGTATCTCTGATGTGGCCGATAAGTGCTAATTATTATTAATATTATTTTTTTCATTCTATGCGTAAATGTATTACGGAGGAATACCTAAAATCTGAACCCAGTATTTATTATATTTATAGAGATATTAAAGTTTTTAGATCACAATGTGTACTAGTTACACATCACAGGGAAGGAAGGGTTAAAGATGCTTCAATGAAATGGGAGTGCCCTGGGAGTGATTCAATTCATATTCAATAGAAAATCAGTCAATTCCGTAGAAATTGATTGGCTGAACAAGAAATATAGAAATTTTCATAATATTTAGTCGATTAAAAAAATTTATATCAAACGCATAACACTTTCAACAGTTCCTAAGAAAAAAACTTTCTCGATAATAATGTCAAGTAAATCTGAGATGTGAAATTCTATTAAGAAATATTTAATATTTTTACGGGTATATTCTAAATTATAAATGTTTTATAAAATTTGTCTTCTTATTAACAATTCAATTTGAAAATATAATTTTTGCATTGTTATACAAATATTTATCAGAATTTTTTTATTTTGTATTTTTTGAGTTAACAATAACACAAGAAATATTTTTAACTCATTGTTTATCTATTGAAGAAAATATTTTAAGCGCAGTTTGTGCCATACAAAAATTGTATATTTTACGATTAGTTAATGATGGCATAAGATTGAAAATTTATCTCCCTTTTTAAAATAAAATATTTTCGTATATTTTCTATGCTCAATATAAATATATAATATAATAGTATAAATGCTTCGACATAAATCTGATTGAAAATTAAATTTTGGAGCTGTAAACAATTACTTAAGTTATGTTTAAAATTGTCTATTAATCGCTAACTGAAAAAAATTTCAATGTGTCAGGTATTTTTAATAATCAAAAATAAGTGATAAAGATTTGAACGTTTTGATTAATTTTTCTTTTGCTTGATTAACAATTTAGTGTTATTAGTAAATTAGTCATATGAATTTGTACTAGTTACACATCACAGGAAAGGAAGTGTTATTAGTAAATTAGTCATATGAATTTGCATATTATATTTTCTCATGTATGATATAAAGCTGCAGACACCAAAATCACATCGTCTTTTTTTGTACATGATCCATAAAAATGTCTCGTAACCCAAAAAACTTGAACTCTCGTACGTCTAAAGATGGTCTTCATTCCTCCTAAGGCATATCCCCGCGGCCGAGTTAGCTCGGGATGGGACGTATTTGCGAGGGTTCCGTTTGGGACACCATCCTATCTTCTTTATCACCAGCAGCCCAGAAAGATAGAGACAGGGGACAGGGAAGGGACAGGAGACAGGTTGAGACTGTATTTATGTACATGACTGCGGGTTATTTCGACTTGGAAACATACTGAAAAATGCCGGTATTTTTCTTGGTTAATTTAAAAAAAAATTCAGGTAGTATAACACTGTTGCTGTATGCAAAGAATTTTGTCTAAAAAAAAAATAAGCGCAGCACTGTACATCCGTAAATAAACTTCAATTTTGATAACAATCATTAAATAATAACACTAGTTAACAAGGTTTTTATAACAAGGGTGAAAACGGTCATTTTAGGTCAATTTTTGTGTGCTGATAACGAATATGAACTTGAAAATGTTCCATCACGTACCTTTTAAGAGAAAAACTTGAAATTAGTTATTGACTGAAAATTTTGAAAGATGAAAAGTTCGAAAAAAAAATTAAGTGTTGTAGAACTAGAAGCTTGGAAAGACTTTGGAAGAGTTGTTAGTGGTTTCCTATGTAATAATTAAGCTGACAATTACGAACAGCTTGTACAGGAACTCTTGCATGGTTACTAGAAGCTAGGATGTCGAATGTCACTGAAAATGCACTTTCTGCATTCCCATTTGGACTTTTTCCCAGAGAACTTAGGAGCTCTCTTACTCTAGGCAACTAGAAGCTGCTGAAATGCGCATGCTAAGATGGTCAGCTGGAGTGTCCCTAAGAGACAAAATAAAAAGCTCACGCATTCGTGGAAGCCTAGGTGTTACAGACATCAACAGAAAGATGGAGGAGAGGCGATTGAGATGGTATGGACACGTTGGACGCAGAGCACCCGATCACATTGTGAACTAGGCAATCTCCATGGATCTTCCTCGAATAACAACCAGAGGAAGACCAAATAATTCATAGGTGGTGCAAAAAGATAACCTGATGCAGAGGCACGGCCTGGGGGACGTAGTCCGGGACAGAAGAGCATACAACCTGAGGATGAGGAGAGCTGACCCCATCAGTCTTCGCAGACAGTGAGTTGGGATGGAGCCAGGGAGAAGAAGAACTTAGGAGCTCTAAGTGATGAACAAGGGAAAATATTCCATCAGGATATTCACAGAATGGAACAAATATATCAAGGAAGGTGGGATTTTAATATGATGGGTGACTACTGTTGATTTTTGTTTTAGAGTAGCTGTAAGTATTTCATATTTTAACAAAAAAATGTTGCTAGTAATCTGTATATGGCTGTTTACTGTAATGTAGGGGCTCCTTAGTTATCTAATTTGAGTTTTCATTCAATTTAATATACAATCTCTAAAAAAATTGTTGATTCGATCAAATTTATAAAAAAGCTATTTTTTAACAAAAACTTGTGTATATATACGAGTATATTATAGATAAATTTTTCTTATAGTTTTTTATTCTGCTTTTTTATTTTCCCATGTACTCGTAACAACATTGTATTTTGTGTCTAAATTTAGTATTTCAGAAATTTATTTATTTCCATTGTTGTAATAACGACTTTTGAAGTGCGCAAAAACGTATTTATTTTATTAAAACCCTCCCCCTTTTGTCACATAAAAATGTTACGTGATACAAACTTTTTGCTGCAATTTTCGTGATCAGCAGGGTCAATTTAGTAAGAATCAGCAAATTTAATTTCTGTTACAAGCAAATTTTTTTTTTTTAATTAGTGTTATTTGTATAGCGCCGTTACGAGAGTAAACTCTTCAAGGGCGTTCTTACTCAGAATTCAAACCTTCTATTATTGACGAATTAGAAATTTAATAAAATAAATATTTATAAATTGATTATGTTGTTTATAGTTAAGGCATTAACGTTGTGGAGGTTTAAAGACATTGTAATTTATTTTTATCAAACACTGTTTATTCCACTTTTTTGTGACGGTATAACCCTACCGGTTTCAAGGCTTTCACCTCATCTTCAGGGGAGCGCAAACAAGACTCCGCGCAAACAAGTTTTGTTTGCGCTCCCCTGAAGATGAGGTGAAAGCCTTGAAACCGGTAGGGTTATACCGTCACAAAAAAGTGGAATAAACAGTATTTGATAAAAATAAATTACAATTTATAAATTGAGTGTAATTATAAGAAGGTAGTGGCTGCGGCCATTAAATAAGGCGCTTCCTTGAATCTGTATATTTTCAGAAAAATATATTTGGTAAGAAACCCGCAGAAAGCTTAATAGGGGTATACGAACTAAAATAAATCTTTGTAGATCTTTCGATGTGATAGTTAAACATTCGACTTGAGGTGTGGTGTAATTCATGTGTGTAATGTTCATATACCATGTCAGGACTTGGGTACGGCCGACCAATTAGTTTATTGTAGTTAAAAAATAACCATTAAAAATAGTGAACCAGAGCAGTCAAAGGGAGATCTTGCGTCATTTTCGAGAAGGATTGCTTCCTATTGTTTCAAACTTGACTGCCTCGACTGGCTGGCTTTGTCTTCCCATTTGTATAGAAATACACGACACTTTATGAGGATCGGTAATTAGTGTTCCGTCCTACGATCTGATTTATTGCAGTCCCAGATAACTATTGTTACTAAGAAAAGAAATAAAACTTTGCGCAAGATATATTTCAGAGGGTGTATGCGCTTTTATGACCGCGATTGTTATGCGAGAAAGAAAAAAAAAAGGGGTCAAAAATTTCTCTTCTCCTTTCTAAAGAAATACGTCGCGCTTAATTTATTGCGGACATAGTTAAATATGGATTCCACGGTAAGAAGACAAAAAAACACTTCACTCGAGATACATTTCAAAAGAAGTGACTAGTGTCCCTTAAGCAATTTTAAGTGTCGCCTTTAGGGTTACCGGATGTCATACAAAAGGGATTCTCGACTTAATTACGCTGCGAAAGTTTAAATATACTATTCATTGGCAAAAAAGATTTATGATTTTTTTAACGGTCGCGAGCAACTTTCTAAAGAGTTCCAAAATGGCGGAGCTTGGGGAGATCCCTTAAATAAAGGAACCGCGATCTCCCCACATCTATCCTCGCCACGAAGTTATCAAGTCAACATCATTCTCGTCTTGACGCTGTTCGCGAACTTGAACAAGCTTTTCTCACATTTGATTGTTCATTCTTATTTGATACAATTTGTCCGGTAAATTCTGGAGGAACTGAGTCGTGTGGGTGTATTACGGCACGAATTGGCGGTCGCCAACCACTGAGGGAATTTCTTCACATCAGCGGCCCTGTAGTAACAGTATAAGGTCAGAGGGCCATATACGAGTCGACCTGGTCATACACTTGAAGCGGATCTGGGATAATACATTTTGTCCTGTATTGGAGTAAGATCAACCTTATTTATCCTCTTTTGCTTGTCATTTTATGGTGATATTTGAGTATTCTAGAGATTGGCGAGATCTAATCTTTGAGAATTGACACATTTCCGCAACGGACTGTTGTGTGATAATAAATTACTTCGACTGCCTGTCCATCTGAAAGGTTAGCGGAGTAGCAGAGAGAAATCTGCCCATTTGATTTTCCTGACGGAGTATCAGCTCGTCAGGATTAAATATATAACCAATTAACAGCAAATATGTGTTTCATTATGTATTTATACCTACCCAAGCACTGACGAATGCCTACCTCTTCCCACGACGTCTTGAGATCTTATTGAGCCTTGTTTTACCTATACTGAGCTACCGGAGTAAGAGTCATACATTGTAACATCCAGGCTTTTAGTAATCCAACTTAATTAATTAAGGGGCTAAAAGTCTGAAACTGGCCGCCTTTCAACGCGGGGCCTAGAGGTTCGTCGTCGGGCTTGGACGGTATAATTTGTATTTTTATGTTTTTTTCCTTTCTTTCTTCTTTTGGTACTAGAATAATTTGTGCATTGCTGTGTTGTGTACTGTGTATTGGAATTTTATGTTTTTTTTCTTCTTTTTTCATTTTTCGATTTGAATATCTTGTGCATTGCTTTATTGTATACTGTGTATTTGAGTTTTATGTTTTTTTTTTCTTTTTTTGATTTGAATATCTTGTGCATTGCTTTGTTGTGTACTGTGTATTTGAATTTTATGTTTACTTCTTTCTTTTCTTCCTGTTTTTATTCGAAATTTTGTGCATTGTTGTATTGTATACGGTGTATAATTTTGTTATATTATTTTGATTAACTGCGTATAACTCGGTAAAGAATCGAAAGCAATTCAGGACCGTTAAAACAACAAAGCATAGGCTTTGTACTTCAGTCAAGTCGGTCGGGCGGAAATTGATTCGAGTACCGTTTTGTTTGGCGGTCATTTTGTGTATGAGTTGAGGATTTTATTTATTAATTAAATAAAATATAATAACCAACTAATAACGTGCGGCTGATAAAAGCTGTGCGAGTGTAGGTAGTTATTTTCTAAAATTAGAAAAAATCGAGTTGAGCGTAGTTTTACGAGGAGTATAATCTCGAATTTGGCCGGTAATCGGGTAGGCAGAGCTAGTGGAACGCCATAGTTTCTTGTGATTGGCCGGGTGTTTAGCAGCTGATAGAAGTTCCTTGTTGCATTGGCAAGGAATAATTCGTTACGTTTTCTTTCCGGTTGGATAGAGTTAGTGGCGTATTCCGGAGTTTGGATCGCTTTGAAGATTTTTAAATCATCAACAAAAAATAGAATATTTAGAGCACTAAGATTGCCAACTATAACATTATTCGTTCAGAGCCGTCCGGCTGTTTCGCTAATTAAGTTTGACGAATACTAGCTGTCGTACATCTGGTCGGCGAGATTAGTAGTAGACCGGTGTTATAATAGCGTGGCCGGGTGATCGAACTTATTGAATTATTCTATTTTAGGCCTTTAAGGTAGAGTTGTTTTCTTCGATTACATGCGATTGGAATTTCTGGTGAAGGCTATTCCCGAGATTGGGAACGCGTATTAATAACAGCGTGGCCTAGAGTCTTGGGGATTTCTAATCTTTCAGATAGAACTCTCACCTTGCTAGCTGAGGATAAGTCCACAATGAGTCCTATTGACAATATTACGAGTGCAACTAAGGAGAGATTGATTGGGGAATTGATGGAAAGGGGAATCACTCCGGGTAACAAACTCCCCAGGTTGCGTCGGCAAGCATGGAGCTACAATCGGGGCCTCGTTCACTCTCCTACAGAAGAGGTTATATTGCCTCAAAGGTCTAAGGCACATGTTAATTTGCGAGGAGCCCCGGAATTTTCTATGGAACTGGTTTCCGGAGCGACAGCCCCTCGTTCGGACTCTTCCTTGCCATTTACCGGGTCTTGCCCTTCAAGAGACTTGGGAATGTTGCCGTCTCCTAGCACTAGAGGTAATCAATTACCTCCATTAAATATCAATTTTTCATCGTGGCCAGTGGATCCGTTTAATGGCTCGGGTAGCGTACGTCAGTTTTTGGTTAGGCTCGAGGAAATAGCACACGCACGTAGGTTCGATGTAGACTCTCTCTCTCCCGTCCTACCTGAATTTTTGCGCGACAGAGCCCTGACCTTTTTCAGGATTACGTATAGGAACCCTATGAGATGGGCTACATTGAAGGCACATTTTTTGGAGAGGTTCGAATCGGAGAGTTTTATGATAGATAGAAAGCTGGATATTTGGGCATCCAATCAGGGTCACGAAGAATCTTCCACCGATTATATCTCCCGAATTTTGGAGGTAAACAGTACACTGGACTCTGCCTTGACAGAGGTGGAGCTGTTACAGGTGTTCAAGAGAGGGCTTCACGTTAGGTTTAGCTCAGTCCTTGTCAGTACGCGGCCTGCGTCAGTACGAGAGATGGAAAGAGTATGTGCCTCTTTCGAACAAATGAACAGGAGTGGTGAGGTATCACCCCGGCCGCTGCAGATGCAGCCAAGGGTAAGGGCACGTGTGTCATCCGTCTCACAGAAGGTTATCGGTAGAAGGCCGACCTTGTTGAGGTGTTTCTTGTGCAATCTTCCGCATCATATTGCCCGCGACTGTCCGCACAAACCACTTATCCAGAAGGAACCGGATAAGTCGCCAAGTAATCGCGTAAGGAGTCGTGCCGAGACTTCTAGACCTTTTACTTTGCTGACGGATACTTCGCGTCCGCCGCCGAGCTCCTTAATTCCAAAAAACAGATAGGGGACCAACCCGGTCAAGGTAATTCGGAGCTAAGGGGTTGGTCAAATACAATAGAATTAAGAAATAATAGCCGTAACCTTGGTGCCATAGAAATTTCAAATGCTAGGGATGAGAGACCCTATCTTCATTGTGAAATTCAGGGCTCACCATTTAGGGCGTTGCTAGATTCAGGTGCAGCAATTAACGTAATAGGTGGTAATCTGTATAAAAATTTTAAGGACTTACGGTTTATTATGCGAACTACTGAGGGAGTCGTTCACACGGCTGATAGTCAGGGACATCGGGTGCTGGGTACGATCCAGTTGCCCTTACATTATGATCACCAAACTGTGTTGGTGGAATTCCAGGTAGTTCCTTCTTTAGATACTTGCTTGGTGCTCGGCATTCCCTTTTTGAAGCGTTCCGGGCTTACACCGAAATTGTTTCCTCATTCGAGTAGGTTCTTAAACGAGTCGGGGTCGTCTTCCTTATCGGCAGTTGCCTCCGGACCTCAGAGGCCTTCGTGTTTAACCTCCGCCGGAGACCTATCCCCTCGACAGGCGCAGCAATTGCTCCTGATGGTCAACCAGTTTGAGAGCATCGCTTTTGAAAGAATAGGTTTGGGTCGTACCACTTTAGTTAATCATGTTATTGAAACCGGTACGCACCCGCCGGTGAAACAAAAAACGTACCCTTTGTCTCATGTGCGTCGTCAGCAGATGATTAAGGAGCTAGATGAAATGATCAGGTTAGGAGTAGTTGAACCCTCTAGGAGTTCATGGCTTAATAATGCCTTTATTGTTCCGAAAAAGGATGGTTCCGCTCGATTTGTATTGGACCCCCGCAAATTAAATTCTGTAACGCAGTCGGACTGTTATCGGTTACCTAACATCAACCGAATTCTCGATAATCTTCGAGATACGCGCTACCTCACTGCTTTAGATCTGAGCCATGGGTTTTGGCAAATGCCATTAAGCAACGAGTCTAAATGCAAGACGGCATTCTTCGTAGAGGGCCGGGGACAATATCAGTTTGTGGTCACCCCGTTTGGCTTAAAAAACATTCCTGCTGAGATGCAACGAATGATGGAACAATTGTTCACCGATCAGGGTGACCATGTCTTCTGCTATCTAGATGATATTCTCATATGTAGTCCCGATTTCGAATCTCATTTGGCAACGCTGAGTATTGTTCTGGAGCGATTAAAGGAGGCCAACCTTACCATCAAATTATCCAAGTCGGAATTTTGTAAAGCAAGTTTAAAGTATCTCGGTCATGTCGTGGATCGCGAGGGACTCCGTACGGATCCCGAAAAGATCCGAATTATGCAGGAATTTCCTAGACCACGAAGTGTCAAGGAAGTTAAGAGTTTCCTTGGATTATGCTCTTACTATCGTAGGTTCATAAGAGATTTTTCAAAAATCGCTTCTCCTCTCTGCAAACTGACCAGCGTTAAGTTCCGTGGTTCAAAGTTTCAGTGGGATTCCTCCGCGGAGGAGTCCTTTATTCTTCTCAAAGGAGCCATGACGTCATCTCCAGTTCTGAAACCTCCAGATTACTCTATTCCTTATCTGCTCACGTGTGATGCAAGTGGTGTGAGCATTGGTAGTTTTCTTTCTCAGAACAGGCCAGATGGTGGCGAGCATGCAATCGCGTATTTTTCACGCAAACTTTCTCCGGCGGAAAGATTATATAGTACTACGGAACGCGAACTTTTAGCAATCGTAGACTCAGTGCACCACTTTCGTAGCTATTTGGATGGCACACGTTTCACAATTCAGAGTGACCATGATTGCCTTAAGTATTTGGATCATCTGTCTTCTCCTAGTGGCAGACTCGCCCGGTGGGCCTGTCGCCTGTCTCAATACGATTACGTTTTTGTGTATAAAAAGGGCTGCGAAAATAACTTGGCTGATGCCCTTAGTAGAATAGAGGTTGCCGCCTTAACCTTCCCCGCACCCTTCCAGAATGTAACCGATGAGTGGTACCTGCGTACACTTCAGGCATGCACGGACGATCCAGGCTCAATGCCCAACTTCGTAGTGGATAAGGATCGCCTATTTCGGTTGTGCAAATCCGCTCGCGACCCTGTTCAAAACTTAGGCGGACGGGATTGGAAGGTCGTTGTACCTAGTGACGCGTTGGGAGACCTTATTAGGGATACTCACAACAGTTTTTGCCATCCGGGTGTACGAAAAACTGTAGAAATTCTGTTACGCACGTATTATGCTCCCAAATTAATGGATGCCGTTACGCAATACATATCGCGTTGTGATACCTGTAAAGCTTATAAGCATAATACTCAGAAGCCCTTAGGACTTATGTCCGTGCCAAAGCGTGCATCCAGACCCATGCAGTCGTTGAGCATGGATCTGGTTGGTCCTCTTCCATTATCTCTAAAACGAAATTCGTATATTTTGACGGTGGTTGATAATTTTAGCAAGTTTGTTTGGGCTTTCCCGCTGAGAGTAGCTACATCCAAGGCAATCATTAAATGCTTGGAGGGTCAGATATTTTTGCCGTGCTCCGTGCCTCGTACCATAGTTATGGATAATGGACGGCAATTTATTTCAGCAGAGTTCAAAGGATTCTTGGAGTCTTATGGGATCACTGACCTCTTTTATAACGCCTACTATCACCCTCAGAATAACACTAGTGAGAGATACAATTCCTCGATTTTAACATGTTTATCATTAATGGTTCAGGATAACCAACGGGAGTGGTGCGAGCATTTAGGAAAAATCTGCTCGTGCTTGAATAATACCGTGAGTACAGCCACCGGGTACTCACCCTTTTTTTTATTCCATGGGTTCCACCCTGTTCCCCATGGGTCGTTTCACGGCCAGAGGACGGCCTCCTCTGGAAAAGAAGAGGATCCAACCTCACACTATGCGGAGGGGCTCAAAAATATGGAACAGCTTTATGAGAGCGTTACTAACAAACTCTTGGCCGGCTTTAAGCAGAGCGCTGCGCGCTATAATTTACGCCGGAGGTCTAGACCACTGTCAGTTGGACAGGTGGTATGGAGGCGGTCTTTTAGCCAATCAAACGCTGGGCGATACTTCAGCAACAAGTTAGCGCCCCGATTTGTCAAGTGTGTGGTCACAAGGAAAATTTCCGACACAATATATGAACTGTCTGACCTGAAGGGGAAAGTGGCAGGTAAATTTCACGTCAAAGACATCGCCAAGGTGGAATAAGGGCTCCACTACGGTGAATTGACGCGAGAGCTGCCGTGGCACTTGTGGTAATTCAGTTATACCAAATTAGGTTTCCATGTTCCAAGAAAAAAAATATGGTGGCGCTCAATAGACCATGTGCTGGACAATGAGTGGTGAATTTTTTGCTGATAGCATAGCGTTTGTATGCACGTCTTTTGATAGAGCGTCGACGCTCACCTCCTCATGATGTCGCATTGGATACATCCTTACCAATTCCTTATCCTGTTCTGTCAAGGGTCGCTCACCTGGCACGAGGTCGTATAGGTTGAATGGAAGGCAGCTCCATGATAGGGAATGAGTGGGGTTGCTACAGGGGTTTGGGAAGTGCTGCTGGGAAGTATGAATGAAAGGGATTTGGTGCGTGCTTTGGTGAGGGGGGCTTTCGATGGGATATCCTTTAATTGTGAGGCTTCGGCCAATGATTTTTTTTGTTGTTTTGTATATTTTTTTTATTGTAACTGTCAGTCCGGTCTAGGTGGGCAGGCGTCCGTGGCGCCATCGGTACCCGGACGTAGGTAGCATGGTGTGGGGACATCATGCGTATCTTGGGTCCGCCCGTTGGTTCTGCGGCCGTCGCACCGACGACTTAGGTGGGCGCTCGTGGGCACCATTGGGACAAGGACGACCGTAGTTTTGTGCGTGGACAACATGTACAACTTGGCTCCGCCATTTGGGTCCGCGGGTGTCGCACTGGTGACAACGGTTGTGGAGTAGGCTCCAACCAATCAGCGAAAGGCTTACGGATGGCCTATATACATCCAGTAGGGGGCTTACGGATGGCCTATATACATCCAGTGGAGGCTTACGGATGGCCTATATACATCCAGTGGGGGTTGTTGAGTGTGACTCCAACCATGGGCGTCATGAACCCAAATTTGCATGTGCTCCCGGTCTAGGTGGACGCTCATGGCACCGTCGGTGCCCGGATAACCATGGTATTTTATGGATCATGCGAGTTTTGGCACCGTCCGTGATGTGGGTGGGCGTCGCACTGACGACTCTGGCTAGCACGAGAATTGGCACTAAAGGGATGACGATCCCCGAGGTGATGATATTATAAACACATATTTGCTGTATTGTATAACCAAGTGTAACTGTTTCTTGTCAGTTTTTAGACCTGGAGGAGGCCTATAGTCAGATGTCGCCCCTATGAGTGGTGTCTCAGGGCCGTGTAATGGAAAATCGTATGTTAAATGTGTCTTATATAGTCTCATTATTGATATATCGCCAGACTTGTATCTTGCAATATCAAAGTTCACCAGACAAGCGGGAGGAAACTCACCTTGCTTCCTTAATTTAAGTGATTAGGTTAAGAAACTAAATCAGTGCCCCTAAAAGTGCAGACTATCGGATCCGGTTCTGGGGAAGCCGTTGTGAACTAACATAATTACTATTAAATAACTTGATCTGTTTTTGGGCATTACTCTTGTGAGTGTGTTGCCTTTGTAATCTTAAATGTTTGTACATTTTTCTATTGTAAATTAATAAGAATTATTATGTGTAATCATGCTGTAGAGAAGGCGATAGTATCTGTTCTTGAACATTACTCTTGTGACTGTTTTGTCTTGTTATCCTAAATGTTGTATGTTTCTTTTTTTGTAAAAATAATAATAAGACTTATTATGTGTAACCATGTTGAGGGGAAGGCGATAATTGATGTTCTCCTGTATTGTGCCTTGCTCTATAAAATGTTTAACTGTTTCCAGGTGTTCTTAGATAGGGAAGCCCTGAGAGTTAGTTTTTCGTGGTTTCCTACTCTTTCGCAAATGCAGGGGCTTATTAAATCGTCCACGAGCGTATCCGGCATGACCCAGTAACGTCATGCCCTTTAGCATAGTATCTAATCCTTGTTTCGGCAAGCAGGTGTATGACCAATTGACACAGGGCCGTAATCAGTACTTGAATTATTATTTTTTTTTAATATTTTTTTTTTTTCGGTAACATAAAATGGAGTGTCAGGACTTGGGTACGGCCGACCAATTAGTTTATTGTAGTTAAAAAATAACCATTAAAAATAGTGAACCAGAGCAGTCAAAGGGAGATCTTGCGTCATTTTCGAGAAGGATTGCTTCCTATTGTTTCAAACTTGACTGCCTCGACTGGCTGGCTTTGTCTTCCCATTTGTATAGAAATACACGACACTTTATGAGGATCGGTAATTAGTGTTCCGTCCTACGATCTGATTTATTGCAGTCCCAGATAACTATTGTTACTAAGAAAAGAAATAAAACTTTGCGCAAGATATATTTCAGAGGGTGTATGCGCTTTTATGACCGCGATTGTTATGCGAGAAAGAAAAAAAAAAGGGGTCAAAAATTTCTCTTCTCCTTTCTAAAGAAATACGTCGCGCTTAATTTATTGCGGACATAGTTAAATATGGATTCCACGGTAAGAAGACAAAAAAACACTTCACTCGAGATACATTTCAAAAGAAGTGACTAGTGTCCCTTAAGCAATTTTAAGTGTCGCCTTTAGGGTTACCGGATGTCATACAAAAGGGATTCTCGACTTAATTACGCTGCGAAAGTTTAAATATACTATTCATTGGCAAAAAAGATTTATGATTTTTTTAACGGTCGCGAGCAACTTTCTAAAGAGTTCCAAAATGGCGGAGCTTGGGGAGATCCCTTAAATAAAGGAACCGCGATCTCCCCACATCTATCCTCGCCACGAAGTTATCAAGTCAACATCATTCTCGTCTTGACGCTGTTCGCGAACTTGAACAAGCTTTTCTCACATTTGATTGTTCATTCTTATTTGATACAATTTGTCCGGTAAATTCTGGAGGAACTGAGTCGTGTGGGTGTATTACGGCACGAATTGGCGGTCGCCAACCACTGAGGGAATTTCTTCACATCAGCGGCCCTGTAGTAACAGTATAAGGTCAGAGGGCCATATACGAGTCGACCTGGTCATACACTTGAAGCGGATCTGGGATAATACATTTTGTCCTGTATTGGAGTAAGATCAACCTTATTTATCCTCTTTTGCTTGTCATTTTATGGTGATATTTGAGTATTCTAGAGATTGGCGAGATCTAATCTTTGAGAATTGACACATTTCCGCAACGGACTGTTGTGTGATAATAAATTACTTCGACTGCCTGTCCATCTGAAAGGTTAGCGGAGTAGCAGAGAGAAATCTGCCCATTTGATTTTCCTGACGGAGTATCAGCTCGTCAGGATTAAATATATAACCAATTAACAGCAAATATGTGTTTCATTATGTATTTATACCTACCCAAGCACTGACGAATGCCTACCTCTTCCCACGACGTCTTGAGATCTTATTGAGCCTTGTTTTACCTATACTGAGCTACCGGAGTAAGAGTCATACATTGTAACATCCAGGCTTTTAGTAATCCAACTTAATTAATTAAGGGGCTAAAAGTCTGAAAACCATCATACATTTTTAAAATACATCTCAAAAATGGTGGTTTTCAAGTGCTTCCTCAAGTTGCATATGCCACCCATATTTCTAACATTAAGAGGTGAACCATTCCACGCCACAGGACCAACAACTAAAGCTCTATCATAATATCCCGCTCTGTTTTATATAAAGTATAAAATATAAACAATATATGGCTTTAAATTGAACAAAAATAAACGCCAGACAAGAAATAAATGACAAATGAGGAATAGATGACGTATAAGTTATGAATGACAGACGATAAATTAATGACAAATAATAAAACATTATTTTAATTTATTGTCTTGTTCTAGTTCATACACAATTGCACCATACATAAAAAAAAAGAAAATGAATATAACTTAACTCAATAGTAATGAAAATAGAAGTTTATTATTCCTGTGAAGTGATCAAGTTATATCTAAAACTTAATTTAAAACATAATTTCTTAATCATTTGGAAATATCTACCGATATCTGTAAATTAATGTAATAGTAATTCCTCGTATAGTGGGGATGGATGCCTTTAATAGTTGCGTTCGAGAATAGTAATTCCTCGTATAGTGGGGATGGATGCTTTTAATACTTGCGTTAGAGAATAGTAATTCCTCGTATAGTGGGGATGGATGCTTTTAATACTTGCGTTCGAGAATATTAATTCCTCGTATAGTGGGAATGGATGCTTTTAATACTTGCGTTCGAGAATAGTAATTCCTCGTATAGTGGGGATGGATGCTTTTAATAGTTGCGTTCGAGAATAGTAATTCCTCGTATAGTGGGGATGGATGCTTTTAATAGTTGCGTTCGAGAATATTAATTTCTCGTATAGTGGGAATGGATGCTTTTAATACTTGCGTTCGAGAATAGTAATTCCTCGTATAGTGGGGATGGATGCTTTTAATAGTTGCGTTCGAGAATAGTAATTCCTCGTATAGTGGGGATTGATGCTTTTAATAGTTGCGTTCGAGAATAGTAATTCCTCGTATAGTGGGAATGGATGCTTTTAATACTTGCGTTCGAGAATGGTAATTCCTCGTATAGTGGGGATGGATGCTTTTAATACTTGCGTTCGAGAATAGTAATTCCTCGTATAGTGAGGATGGATGCTTTTAATACTTGCGTTCGAGAATAGTAATTCCTCGTATAGTGGGGATGGATGCTTTTAATAGTTGCGTTAGAGAATAGTAATTCCTCGTATAGTGGGGATGGATGCTTTTAATAATTGCGTTAGAGAATAGTAATTCCTCGTATAGTGGGGATGGATGCTTTTAATAGTTGCGTTCGAGAATAGTAATTCCTCGTATAGTGGGGATGGATGTTTTTAATAGTTGCGTTCGAGAATAGTAATTCTTCGTATAGTGGGGATGGATGCTTTTAATAATTGCGTTAGAGAATAGTAATTCCTCGTATAGTGAGGATGGATGCTTTTGATACTTGCGTTAGAGAATAGTAATTCCTCGTATAGTGGGGATGGATGTTTTTAATAGTTGCGTTCGAGAATAGTAATTCCTCGTATAGTGAGGATGGATGCTTTTAATACTTGCGTTAGAGAATATTAATTCCTCGTATAGTGGGGATGGATGCTTTTAATACTTGCGTTCGAGAATAGTAATTCCTCGTATAGTGGGGATGGATGCTTTTAATAGTTGCGTTAGAGAATAGTAATTCCTCGTATAGTGGGGATGGATGCTTTTAATAATTGCGCTAGAGAATAGTAATTCCTCGTATAGTGGGGATGGATGCTTTTAATAGTTGCGTTCGAGAATAGTAATTCCTCGTATAGTGGGGATGGATGTTTTTAATAGTTGCGTTCGAGAATAGTAATTCCTCGTATAGTGGGGATGGATGCTATTAATAGTTGCGTTTGAGAATAGGGGACCGAAAATAGTCTCGATAGCCGATGATGTAAATAATTGTCATGAATATTTAAAATAAGTTTTTTGATCAATGGGGGTTAGCGACTATTTCTGTGAACAGTTGAAATACTCGTACATGTGGGTACAGACATCTCCCTTAAAACTTGGGGAGTGATAGCTAAGTATAGTCTAAGGCAAACATCGAGGGGTAAGCCATGGATAATAGCAATACCCCCTTGAATAAAAATGTTGTATAAATTTATTTTGTACTTGTTCCACTCTTATCAAGAATTTTTTTTAAAGATTTGATATGTTTGCTTGGTAAACCATTTCAACATTTTATTTACCTATTTATTTACTGACACTTTATTGTATAAAAACATTGGATTATTGACAGGTAGCAATTTCTTCTAACGAAGAAAGTTAAATGGTTGTAAAATATTATCAAATTGTTGTTTATTTGTAGAACATTCATGAACATTAAAAATAACAATGATCAAAGTGAGATATCATTAACACATGAAAGAAGGAAGGAACAAAGATTGAAATCAAGAGTTTTTTCAATCGCTTTTTGAAATACGTCAATGAAACACATTGAAGTACAAAATCAAGAAACACAATTTTATAAACATACTTTATTATAAATAACAATAAATAAAAATACGAACACCGACCAAAAATATGGAAGTATGTACATCAGGATACAGAATCAGAATTCTCTCGTGCTGAAGGGAGATCCCTGGAGCTGGCTGCGGAAGATTTATCTGCCAGGAGAGGAGTAGGGGCGGAGAGAAGCGAGGGAGGAGAATGATGTATGGGAGAACAAAGGGGATGAGATCTGATGGTGAGGGGTGGTTATACAGACCACGGACAGCACCACGGTATGGGTATTTACAGCTGAGTTGAAGAATTTGAAAAATAAAACTTAAAAAAAAAAACGTGTCTCTCAAATATTGAACGGCGTGTAGCGATAGTGATATAATCGATCCAGATAGGAGGATGTTAGGAGATAATGAAGATTTTCGATGAAGAAACGAGCATTAAAATCGTTTGGCCACGTAGAAATATTTACAAAAAATAATCAACACGCCTAGCATAATTTAGGAAGATTTAAGAATACATGTCATCACCAAATGAATCAAATTCTGAAACATAAAAGAGTGGAAAGCCTTTTATAACGGGAGAATATGCATGCCGAGATGTATGGATGTGGCAGAAGTGAAAGATTTGTGCCAGGATGGAATAGCATGTCATTCTATTGGTGCAATGCAGGTGATGTATTTGAAAGTTTTCCACTTTTTACTCCCATCTTTTTTCCAGTGTCTGTTCAACTAATCTTATTCCAGTTGGGTTCGACTTAAATATATCGTTTAGCAATCTATGTTCTGGTATAAATTAAAAAAAAACTATTTCGAATTACATCAACAACTCAAACCCGAGAGAGAATGTCATATAATGTTTTTTCCTTTTTTATAAAGCTTTTACTTTTAAAAATATATATATATTTTTCTACTTAAACCGACCCGCTCATGTTGAGCTCTATAAAATATTACGCTCGATTAACGACCTCTATTCATTACTTCTACACGAAACTTCTACTTAAAAATCCTCACATCACCGTCTCCTGAAAGGTTTGATACACAAGTTAAAAGCTCGATACTTCACTGTAGTGGAGGCACTCCACATCCCATCTGTCTACATTCTTCGGAGGAAAGAATGCAGTGGACTGGATGGGGATGCTGGGGATTCAGCCCGTATTTTTAAGAATGAAAACAATCAAGACATTTTTTGGAAAATGAGAAATTATTTATGAAGGAAAATATTTGTCTTAATTATTTTTATATCAGAAGAGAAAATTCTTGAAAATGTTCAATTATTCTGACAATGTTATATGACAAATATCGAGTGGAAGGTATTTAAAAACAGCCTCGGGGATCTTATTTTTTATTTTATTAAACACTTTTATTGCAAATACAATCAGGCGGGCTTAGAGCCAGGAGGCAATCTCTTCCAACCAACCAGACAAAAGTAAATGAAGCAAGTTACATGGTCGCATAAATCACTCAAATGACTATCCATCCCCACGAAATCCATAAACACATACGTGAGCATATGCCCACGAACCCCACAAAGACGGACAATCACCCGAACATTTTTTTTCATATAAAGTGAGATATCATTAATCAAAAGGAAAGGAAGGGATGGTGGAGAGGAAAGGAAAAGAAAAATCAGGAATGAAACACGTTATTTTACTGACTAGAAATTAGGAGTTTTTTCAGTCGCTTCTTAAAGCATGCCAAGGACGGAGCGAGTCTTATATTGGTTTGTAACTGATTCCAGAGTCTTACTGCATGGACAGTAAAGAACGACGTAAAAAAAGAGGAGCGGTGAACTGGAAAGGCCAATAGACGATCTCTGTTTGAGCGTAGCGCTAATCCATGATTGGAAAGACGCTGAAATTTTTCGGCGAGATAAGAGGGGGTGGCGGGACAGTTAAGGATAGTACACAAAAGATAAAGTATGTGAATTTGGCGTCTATTTCTAACATTTAACCAGTTTAATGCCTTCGGGTATGAAGTTATATGAGCGTACTTTCGTAGGTTGAAAATAAACCTTAGACACACATTTTGAAGACGCTTCTTAAAAGAAGTCATTGAATTAATAATATTTATTACATATATACTATCACGCCGTTTCCACGCTGAGGTAGGCAAATAGTATAGAGTGTCTTTACTATTGTGACACACCCTTTTCGCCTCTTCTACACCTATACACCTTATCATTCAGCTCCTAAGATTTCTCTAATTTTTTACTTTTTTTCTTTCTAAATATTATAAACTTGATTCAATCATATCATGGAGCTAATCTAAAAATATTTCGTAACCTTTACAGTTTTTTCCTTTTTATTAAATTTCTACCTTCGACCTTTTCCGATAAGTACAAATAAAGAGTATTGTATAGCGACAATATAATGTAAAATTAATAATACTTTTCCCAAGGAAATAAAAACATTGTTTAGCAAGAATACATGAAGATAAATGTCAATTAAGTACAGAAAAAGTGGAAATAGAAAAAAATATTCGAGTTTAAGTGAATTATTAGTTATTCCCTTTTCGAATAGGGGCCATATCGTGCTAAATTGTTTATGATGTTGTCAAGCCGTGTCTGATGACGGGATATTGTCCCAGAAATTGGAAATTTATCCGCGAAGTATAATTGAATAATTGACTTAGCGCTCCATTTCACGAGATATCTCGGGGTAATCTCACAGTACCGAATCTGCGAACAAATATCCAGCTAAGAAGCACTCCGGCCAAATTGGATGCCACAATAAACGTTTCTGTAAATTGGTACAGATAAAATCAGGACATTTAGAGGCAAATATACAAAAAAAGAAAAACTCAGGATGATAACGCTCACGGGGAGGTTTTTTTTTTATATTTGTGAAACATCGCATTTTTTCCCCTTTATTCAAAGTTTTCTGCTTTGACGTCATCTCAAAGCATATTTTCTTCTCTTGGCGTGTAAATGAACGAGAACAAGGGCCAAAATGTTTGCCTCCATTCGACGTGTAACGATTTCAACGGCTCTCAATTGGCTAATATATTTTTTCAATTGCTGTAATTAATGACATCCATTTTGATTTATGAAACAGGAAATACGAAAAGATGGTTTGTTAATGTATCCGAGAATCTCTTATGTAAGCTGAATCAAGTTTTGATTTGTGAAGCAGGAAATACGAAAACATGGTTTGTTAATGTATCCAAAATCTTATGTAAGCTGAATCAAGTTTTGATTTGTGAAGCAGGAAATACGAAAACATGGTTTGATAGTGTATCCAAGAATCTTATGTAAGCTGAATCAAGTTTTGATTTGTGAAGCAGGAAATACGTAAATATGGTTTGTTAATGTATCCAAGAATCTTATGTAAGCTGAATCAAGTTTTGATTTGTGAAGCAGGGAATACGAAAATATGGTTTGTTAATGTATCCAAGAATCTTATGTAAGCTGAATCAAGTTTAGATTTTTGAAGCAGGAAATACGAAAAGATGGTTTGTTAATGTATCCAAGAATCTTATGTAAGCTGAATCAAGTTTTGATTTGTGAAGCAGGAAATACGAAAATATGGTTTGTTAATGTATCCAAGAATCTTATGTAAGCTGAATGAAGTTTTGATTTGTGAAGCAGGAAATACGAAAATATGGTTTGTTAATGTATCCAAGAATCTTATGTAAGCTGAATCAAGTTTTGATTTGTGAAACAAGAAATACGAAAAGATGGTCTGTTAATGTATCCAAGAATCTCTTATGTAAGCTGAATCAAGTTTTGATTTGTGAAGCAGGAAATACGAAAACATGGTTTGATAATGTATCCAAGAATCTTATGTAAGCTGAATCAAGTTTTGATTTGTGAAGCAAGAAATACGAAAAGATGGTCTGTTAATGTATCCAAGAATCTTATGTAAGCTGAATCAAGTTTTGATGTGTGAAGCAGGAAATACGAAAAGATTGTTTGTTATTGTATCCAAGAATCTTACGTAAGCTGAATCAAGTTTTGATTTGTGAAGCAGGAAATACGAAAATATGGTTTGTTAATGTATTCAAGAATCTCTTATGTAAGCTGAATCAAGTTTTGATTTGTGAAGCAGGAAATACGAAAATATGGTTTGTTAATGTATTCAAGAATCTTATGTAAGCTGAATCAAGTTTTGATGAAAAATAACATTTTTGTAATGAGATTTTTTTTATTTATGGATTTTCCAATTGATGTAAGTTTATATTAAAAAAATAGATAAAAGTTTAAAAATAATAACAAACGGAAAGGTAACAATAACTCATGCTTCGTGTGAAGTGACTCAGTTATGTCTACAAAATATATTAAGTACCTTATCGTCAATTTATCCACTGAGATATGAAAGATATTGATATCGGAAAATTCGTTCAACAAGGTCATTCAATATGGGAGTGTTGTCGCTTTAAAATCTCAGTTTGTGAAAACCGCCTCGAAAATAATATTTATTCACGATGGTGTAAATGATTATAATTATTAGACCCATAAAAAAAAAGTTTGTTAATAAACGAGGAGTTCGCTTTACTTTCCGTTAGTAATTTGTATATGTACAAACGGGTGCGTAGATCTTCTTAAGGAATAACAGTCAAGCTTTCCAATTAAAAATATCGGGTAAAACCATGGATAAAATTCATATTCCTTGGAATAAAGGAGTGTCAGAAATCTCTTCTAAATTTCGGGTAAAACCATGGATAAAATCCACATTCCTTGGAATAAAGGAGTGGCAGAAATCTCTTCTAAATTTCGGGTAAAACCATGGATAAAATCCACATTCCTTGGAATAAAAGAGTGTCAGAAATCTCTTCTAAATTTCGGGTAAAACCATGGATAAAATCCACATTCCTTGGAATAAAGGAGTGGCAGAAATCTCTTCCAAATTTCCATAACAACCAGAGTTCTGAATTTCTATTGAATTGCATTGCTTTTGGCAAAAATCTTATATTTAAAAATTTTCAATTTTTTTTTGTGTGTTATATCACGAAAAAGGACAACAACCGTAGTAAGAAATACAAAATCGCTGCTAGTCATATCCGTTTAGATTTTTTTTTCATTTGAATCGATTAGGGTGTGGGCTGAAAAACATGTGGTGTCCCCGTGGCTGGGTTCGCCCTATATTGGTGGGGTGTATCTTGGCCGAGAGGATGCTATTAGATGAGCACAGACCTTTTGATAGCTTCTGTATTTAATGTATTATCTGCAATTTATGTGTTTTAGAAGTGTTATTTAAATATAATCTGTACATACTATGTTGCTATCAATAAACCTATTATTTATTTATTTATTAGTTGTAGAGTTTTCTAAAACGATCAAATCTAGAGGATGCCAAACCAATTTGACTATGAAATTATTTCATATTGTAGAAAATCAATCGATTTTGCAGGTATAAAGTACACTATAAAAAAATCGATTTTTCTTGAAGGAACTGAGCGACACATGAAACACGTCTATATGAGGACACACATGGTTAACCCTTCCCTTACGGTGATAAAAATAATACGCGTGCTCCGGTGTTGGGTAGTGAGTACGCGATCAAAAATTAGCGATTTTAAATCGGAAAAATAAGAACATTCATAGATAATCCCCTTAATTAATTATAATTGAAGTTAAAAATTATAATAATTGAGATTTATTTGCTGAAAACATTAAAAAACCATCTGAAAACATTAAAAAACGCTCACGGAACGGGCGTACGTCTAACCTATTTGCAAGCCTAGAAGCTACTAGTGGCGCGGAACGTCAGTCGCATACCCCGGCGCTTACGCCTTTGCTTGCGACGTTGAGACAATCCAGCTCCTCGCAATTCAGTCTAGTATGCAAGAGTGAGATGCGAATATAGTGTCGCGCTTCCCGCATACTATTCACCTATCGTCAAGACGAGGCACTCGCAGCGTTTAAATGCGAATTTGTTTTCGATCTTTACAAAACACCTCGATGTAGTCGATAAATTCTGATTATTATTAATATTATTTTTTAAATCAATGCGTAAATATATAATGGAGGAATACCTAAAATCTTAACCTTGTATTTATTATATTTATAGAGATATTGATGGTTATTAGAAGCAACGTGTAGAAGATACCCAACACAGGGAAGGAAAGGTTAAACAGTGTGATTGTTCTACCTATCGGCATTTCCAAAGGCAGGTTGGTTCGACTTATAGGTTGATAGAACAATCTATGGGAGCGTTGTCTCAAATAATTATCCGTCGGTGATTAAGTATAATAAGAGATAGGGACATAAAATGTGCTAGGAATGGGGTAGTTGCCTGGCGGAATTTATGCATAGACTTCCTGATCGGGAATTATGGCATTGTCTGTTCATTATTTATAAAGGTGGCGAGACAAGTACATTGCCCTATGTTTTCCTATTTAACTCGATGCCATCAATTTCCAGCTTACAATTTAATTTCTCATGTTAAGTGAAGTTATTAGCTTGGAATTTGAATGTATTGGGTGTTAACTTAAGTTGTGTCCGTTTTTTTTTTCAATTTAAAAATGAGCACCAAAAGTATTGTCAAACAAAATGATAAAGGTTATAACGTATTATATATGTAACGTAAAAGCAAATACAATATCTTGTAGACCAGAAAATTTTCTTTCGAATGACGTATAACATATACCATATTCATACAACATGATGTTATCATATCCATACAACATTTATACACGTACCATATATCATATCCATACAACATTTATACACGTTTATCATATCCATACAACATGTATACAAGTATATCATATTCATACATACCTTCTTTTTCTTGTACTGCTCACTTTTTATCAGTTAAAATTATTTCAACTATCTCCTTTCATTATTTCTTCGGTATACCTCTTTCTTGTTCTTCATTAATTTAAGATCAATTGAATTGTTTAGTAAGTCTCGTGATTTTTTTAATACTACTAATTACATATGTCTTTAGTAAAACTAATTTCTTAACCCTTTTAATCCCACGGGGAAGATAATCGGCCCCAACTGGTGTATGCGAAAAATCCCACGGGGCAGATCATCGGCCTCATAGTTTTCTTACAAGTTTTTATGTTGAATTAAAAAAGGATTTTTATTTATGAAATATGAAAATTACTTAATATTTTACACTCTACTCGTACAGGGAGGTATTAACAAAAAAGTTAGGTTTTAAAACTATTTATATTAACTGAGATAAAAATTAAAATATAAACAACTGTTTTTTTGCCAAAAAATGCTTGGGATTTTTTGCACATTTATGCAGAATATGCTGGGATTAAAAGGGTTAATCTGATCATTTATTACTTTATCTTACACTGTGAAACCTAATATTATTCGCAAGCCACGCACTTCTATCGCATTTATTCTGCTCGCATCCCTCCCTTATAATGCAGAGGCATAACTTCCATACATCAAGGTGGGAACTTGCATACCTACGAGGCATATCCAGAAAGTAAGTGTACTGAATTTTTGTAGGTTACAATTTTTTTTATTTAAACAAAAAAATTACGTGGTTACCGTAGTACATATGTAAGCTATTTTTCGACATAGTCGCCATTCCTCTCAATGCAGGTGGTGAAGCGGGGTATCAACTTTTTGATGCCTTCCTCAAAGTTGTTTCCCGCCAACTCCTCCGTCCACTTCTCCACCTCCTCCTTTACCTCCTCGTCGGTTGAAAACCTTTTTCCACCCATGTGCAGCTTCAGGGAGGTAAAGAGATAGTAACCTGAAGGTGCTAGGTCAGGGGAATGCGCGGGATGGTTCAGGACATCCCATTTAAACGAGGCGAGCAGTTCCTTCGTGGCGTTGGCCGTGTGTGGTCTGGCATTGTCGTGCAGCAGGCAGACTCCCTTTGTCAGCATGCCTCTCCTCTTGTTCTGAATCGCCCTACGCAATTTTTTTAGGGTCTCACAGTATCTTGCAAAGTTGATGGTCTCCCCTGAGGCATATATTCAATTAAAATTATGCCTTGACAGTCCCAAAACACGGATGCCATGATTTTCTTGGCTGAAATTGTGGTTTTAAACTTTTTGGCGGAGGGTGAAGAGGTGTGACGTGACCGTTTTTAAATTCGCGACACCACTTGTACACACTCGTACGATTCATAGCTTTATCACCATATGCAGTTTTCCCCTCATTATAAACCTCAACCGGAGGTTTTCCCTTCCAAACGAGATAACGGATGACGCCGCGTATTTCGCACTTGGCGGGAGATTGGATTGACATTTTTCACGAAACGTGTTGTCGCGTCGACACTTCTCAACGTACTGACCTCGAACCGGTCTCGTTGCGGAGGGGAAGGGTCAGG